>JAEQBH010003666.1:0-536110 GCA_016808115.1 Tetrastigma voinierianum | reverse complement strand
TCATGCAATTTTCTAAACCATGTTTTTAGAATCTTTTGAATAATCAATACAATACCAATACATATTCATTTCTTAATACATTCATTTACAATTTATTGATCATTCCAAATAATATGCACTTTCATATGCAATAAATCATTCAAAATACAAAAAAGAATGCCACTTTACAAATTTTTTTAACTATCAATTTGCCTTTAAACCCCAGTACCCACAGCTTTAGGTGCGGAGACCAGTGAATCAAAGAGCACGGTACTATTAGGAGCAGGCTTGTCTCGCTGTTTGTTCCTCTTGCGATATGAATCCGTTAATTTGTGGCTGAGATTTGGTAAAATCAGTCGTGAATACCCCTCTTTATGTATACTGCATACCTACCAGAGTACTTTCCATTTGGACTCATGAGTCAGGAGCATGCTTCGTTAGTTCGCGATGCACTAATTTTGACCTGTTGTGTACAATCCCTATCATCGGCTCGAATTGCGATTGGCATTCTCAACTGGGACGTTGATCATTCATAGCAAAATCTGTTATAGGCCAGCCATATGTTATGAAACAATTCATTTTCCTTATATCACGATTTTCATATCCGATCATTTCTTAATCAATTGTCTCAAATCAATTAAAACAAATCGATATGTTTTTCTTATAAATAATTCGACAATTCAAATCATTTTTGTAATCATTCAAATAACTGGAATTAGAGAGGGGAGAGAGAGAAGTGGGAACAAACCAAAAGATTGTTGTCTTTGGATTTGTCTCGGAATCTCGACCTCCCAGCTCAGGGTTTTTTTCCCCTCGTTGCCGATCCATCACAAATGACAATCATATATTGTTGAGAATTACAAGGTTTCTATTTATGTCTTATTTCCTTTTTTTTTAAGACTCCTTACCAGGAAATTTGTGTTCCTTTCATTTTTGTTTTTCTCATCCTTAGACATTCGCATGTCATTTCTTTTTGAGCATGGAAATGCCTGTTTTGATAGTACTGGGTTCAATGGTCCCGAAATTGAATACATACATTTCGAGATTTGTTCTCCTAGGGGAGTCTAGTTACAAAATTTGAATCTACTCAGACCAGGATTGGTGAGCTAAGCTTATAGCCCTAAATAAAAATTGCTCCAAAACACAGCGTATCATAGCGAGCGAAATTGACCCCGAACAAAGTGTAGTTTGACAAATTTTATAAGGGTTTACCGTAGGGTCAAATTGGATACACTTATTTTAGGGATATGTGTTATCTAAGTCTAGTTTACAAATTTGAATCATAATTGGACAGTTGCCGACTAGTGATTATGGCCTAAATCGAAAACTTCTCAAACACAAGCCATGCGCCACAAAATTAGACACAAATTGACAAAACAAAGCCTCACTTTTGATGAAATTTTATGAATTACGATGGTGTCTACATTTATTTAAAGGGTTTTGTTTTCCTAAAGTCTAGTTTACTGGAAATTTGAATCACTCAAACTTCATATGGTGGTAGATATAATAAAACAGAAACATGGGTTTTTTGGAAAATTTTTGGCGAGCATCTCTATTGACATTTCACATACGAAATTCCTCATTTGAGGGGACCATGCCAATCAAACAACCAAGCTGCGGCTTGGGGCAATCGGTAAAACACTTTTATTCATTTTGGGTTTTCTAACCCCGAGTACCAGGAAAGAGGTTGCAGGTTTGGGTTTTCTTACCTCGAATATCTTTCAATCTTCTTCTTTCTCTTTTGATCACTAATTCCTTGATCTATGGAGGGGAAAAATGCTAAGTTCTCTTCCTCAGCAGTAATTATTTCAAAGAAGCTCACTCCTCTCCCCTTTGCCTAAAATGTGGGTTGATTCAAAGACCAAAAATTAATTATTTTGTCCATCCATGACTGAGGCCCATGTTACGACTACACTAATTCATCATTTCTCTTTTTCCATTTCATCCATTTCCTTTCATTTCTGTTCCATTTCATCTGTTTTATCACTGACTTTTATTATAATTTACTTGGCCGCAGATTCATATTTGACATTTTGCAAATTTATTTGGCTCTTATAGAATTACGGGTTTTTAATCATTTTTCGTTTTAATGGCATTCAACTCTGGAAAAATATAATATAATTTATTTGCTCCTTGCTTTTTGTTTTCCGTGGCCATATAAATTGTTAGGGTATTTTAGAGTTATGGCACTATAGGTGCATAACATTCAAAGGTGGAGTGTTGCGCCTTTCCATGCCGCTATCTGAAGTGGAAGGAACGGAGACTTAGATGGAAATCTAATTAGAATCTAGGTTGTAGTCATTGAGGTGGATGAGGAGATTAGCAACTTTGCGTGCGCAAGTCATTGATACCATGTCCGAAAAAGGGTCTTATTCGCCTCTCGACCACAGCATCGTTTACATTACAGCGTGTAGGGGCCAATTCGGTATCCTAGTTATACCTTTTTCATCACAATATGCTTTAAATAGGTTAGATAGATATTCAAAGGAAATCCTGTCGATTAAGCGGGATTTCGATTTTTGTGTTTAAATTGGAGTTCTTAACCAATGTACTATATCTTTTGAGAAGCAATCAATACTTGAGGATCTATGGGAGATCAAATAAACATGATCGAATCGAGTGAAATCATCTATAAAAGTGATGAGCCAGATGGCTCCATATCTTGCCCTGTTCATTGGGCCGCAGAAGGTAATAGAGTGAATACAAAGGAAAACATACTCTCTGGCTTCACTGAGGCGATACTTCGTTGCCTTTCACGACATTGCTCATATCGATAAATCTATCTTATCTGTAAATCTAAAGACTGGCTTTTGTAATCTCTTTAAACGGTTTACGCCTTTATGTGTCCACGACTGGCACCCAAGCCAGAACAGCATGTCATTCCACGAGGAAGAACATGCTCTCTTGGCCTTGCCAGTGATGAAATATTGAGCTCCATGCCTTGCCCTCGCATTCATTGAGGCTACAAATGAGGGGAGTGAATAAGCTCACAGGAAAACATGCTCTCTTGGCACCGAGAGCGATCTTGTTGCCTTTCTTGCCGGGCATTATCACATGTCATTAAATCTAATGGCATCTATGATCTAAAAGACTAGCTTTGGCTGGCTCCTGTTTGGGTTCACGCCCTATGTGTCTGACCTAGCATGTCATTTAACATCATTCATGGGGGACATTGCTCAGCCGGCCTCATAAAGGGACGTGATGAAGTGATGAGGCTCCATGTCTTACCCTCGCATTCATTGGACCCTGATATCGGAGTGAATAAGCTCTAGAGGGAGAGCACCATGCTCTCTTGGCTTTACCAAAAGGCAATCTTGTTGCCTTTCCTGCCAGGCATTGCTCACATATCGAAAAATCTATCTTGCTCTATAAAATCACCTAAAAGGCGGCTTTAGCTAATCTCTTTAGACAGGTTACGCCTATGTGTCCCGACTGGCGTATGGTACAACATCATTCACGAGGAAGAACATGCTCTCTTGGCCATATAAAAGTGATGAAGTATTTAGCTCCATGTCTTGCCCTCGCATTCATTGGGCCACAAATGTCAGAGTGAATAAGCTCTAAAGGAAGAACTATGCTCTTGGCTTTACGAAAGAGGCGATGTTGCCTTTCACGCGGGGCGTACTCGCGTATCGATGGAAATCTATCTTATCTACTTAAATCTAAAGACCAGCTTTGCCAATCTCTTTAGAGCGGTTTTCCCTATGTGTCCCAACTTTGGCATGCCATTAACATCATTCACGGAGAACCTACTTGAATTTCCACGTGACAAAAACAAATGTGGTTTTATTGATTGGAATAGTATCTAATACAATAAACTCGTCTGATAGAAATACATACGATAAACTATGTTGTCTAGTTATACCTTAACATAATCTTGTTCAAATACAATTTTAAAACCAAGCTTAACCAAAACTACAGTTGTAAACAAGATTAAACCGAACTTTACGACTCAAAAGCACATCATGGAGATAGAGAGTGCGGTCCTTCCGTATCAACAATTTGCAGGTGCCAATTCGAGCACGTCAGTTGATGTGTCATTTCAATGCTTAAAATGCTCCTCTTCTTCGAAGTCGAAAAAATTCTCACCACATACTTATGCGATCCAGCATGGCAGGTGATGGGCTGCTGAGTCTACAATCGATAAGGAGCAGTCTCAATCCATTAGAAACTACTAACAAATGCATTGTGGAAATGAATTTGGTCGTATGTCTGGCTCCGGTCGATCAAGAGTAAAGTGACTGAACTTTCCACAGTTGAAGTAATTCGTATTCTTTGCGTTCCTACTTGTGCTTTGCGTTGCGGCTTATTTTCCACTTAGATTAGTCTTGTTTCCTCCGCTTCACGAGGCTTGAAACCTTTCCCTTTCCATTTCTTTCATCATGTGCCGGAAGATCCAACCTTGTTGGATTCAGTCATATAAGTTTGCCCACTAAACTCATCAGCAAGAAGACGATCCTCCTCTAACTTTACAAGTCATGCGACATCATCAAAAGTTTTGATATTGTTGCCGTTATGGGTAAGGATTTATCTGAGATGCTCCCGAAGCTTGCGAGAGAAGCGATTACAAGCTGTACTGTTGTTAAGCCAAGATTTAACTTGTGGCCGTCACCCTTGACTCACTTATCGGGTTTGACATGATAGTGAGATGTTGCCTCATCAGCATGATTTGGGCGCTTGCTTTGTAAGCATTAGAGGTACTTTGGGAGGTGGTAGTGCAACTTAGTGATTAATACCACCAGGTGTATCTTGATGGCGTCCGGATGGCGTAGTGAGGCGATTATTTTCAAAGCGCGACATCATATCATTTCATCTTCTTATAGCATCAAATCGACAACTTTATCCTTTAGCAGCTTATAGGCGATATGCTTCCATATCTTGCCTATGTTGAGCGATCGTTCGCGCTGGGAGGCTCAACCGCCATTTCGTGATTGTTTCGGCGTAATCTTGTCTTCGAGATATTGGATAACTACGATGCGAACATCATAGTTTTGTCATTCGGTTTGTCCCCCTGGTTCAAATCGGCAACTATGCTTCTAGTAGCGATAAAGACCTCAGCTAAGCGAGAGAAAAAAACCGACTTAGCACAACTCACGATCTAGTTACCCTGGCAAAGAAAAGCGCCGCAAAGTTCTAAATGAAACAATAAAAACTTAGTCTTGTCAGAGGAAACAAAGGCTATCAAGCTGGAACCAATCAATTTCTTTATGAAACCTAGTTGTTATGGTTAAATTCCGAAAGCTTTACAAATCAATGTTAGGAGAAGACCACATTTAAATTCTCATCCACAATATTCACACACACAAAAAACACATATGCTCTTATTGTTAAGATAAATAAATAAAAAATGTATGCAAATGTGGAGCAGAATATATGTGTTATATCATATATGAAGTCATTCGAAGGAAAAACTAAACATTCATGTTTATATATATATCCAAGAATTCATTCGGAAAGAAGTCACGTTCCAACCATACTTGTTCATAATTTTAGTAAAGATATAAAAAAAATGACTTCAAGGTTTTGAGAAGAGATTTATCATTCAATAGGAGATTAAAACAAATTTTTAAAAAATCCTGAATTAGAAGAAGCGGATTCAGATGAGATCAAACGGGGGCGGAGTCAGGGGTTGGTCAATGGCAGTCAAAGCTAAGTCCCATTAGTCGACAATGGTCAATGCCCGTCATTCGATCGCGCGAGGATCAGCACGTCTGTGGACCGGAAATCTAGCAATAAGCGACGTAGCTCAGTGGGAGCTGGTGGCATATTAGGATGCTGCCATGTGATCCTCAATTTGTCCACATGTGTGATGCAGTCAGCCACCACGTCGCTCGGCGGTCCGCGCCATATCATCTTCTTGGTCGCATCATTTGCCATGCGTAATTACCGGTCTGGCCCATCACCTCAGATTCTGAGAAAAATGCGAAATTTTGAAAACACTATAATTCAACGTATCAAAATTACCGAAAATGTGGCACGAAGGGTCAGCGACAAGATATTTCCATTCATACCAAATTTATAAAAACACACAGAAAAGCAGAAAAGAATTTATGGTTTTTCTCTATTAAAAAAAAAAAAAAATTATTACGAGCACCATATTGAAACCTAGTATCAATGTAAAGGGAACGGCAGGTTTGCGGTGGGAAATAAATTATACTTGTTGAGAGCGTAGAACTCGGTGTCTTCAATGCTCGAGGCCGAGAATCTACCGAAATCAATTTTAATGAACTCATGAGTTTTTAATAGCTAAACACCCACTTCCAATTATCTCTTTAGTTTTCATAATGGTTTTACTAATGTGAGAGATCTTCGTATGAGAGAGAATAAAATTTTAGGCTTTCTGAGTTTTGTTTCGTATACAAGCGTGTTAGGTTCCCGTATTTATAGGAACTTGAGATCACTTTTAAGGGAGACACATCTCTCTGATGTTATGTGTCTTTTGGATTACGTGACGAGTCAAGTCCACTTAGGAGACCGCACCTTAATCAAGCCCAGTGCCGGTGATGTGCGTTGCATGGAAGACCCTCCACACCACCGTAAACTGTCTGGTAGCAGCTCTTGGGAGGTATCCGGAAGTCTTCATACGGCATGAAGGGAAAAGAGTGTTTTGCCATGGTGGGAGAAATTAGGTTGCATGCATGATGGTGGAGTACAGCCCGGTATGTTGCGGGCGATGTGATGGCTAATATGGAGGGCATAAATAGATTGGGTGTGTGGAATAAAAAAAAAGAGGCAAAATAGTCAGTTGGTACACTGTGCAGCCGAAATTGCCGCATTCCTCATGAGATGGAGACAGGTACGTACATCTGTATTGCTCTGCACGGAGTTTGAAGCGGCACTTGAGGGTAATAAGTGGGAACACCTGGGGGGATTGGATACCTTAAATGCAACAGATCGAGCAGTACTTCCCCGAGGCTCTAAGGTGGGCTTTGCAGGTTTTTTGATCCGCAGCAGGATGATTGAGGTGGCGGCGCGAAAATGGCAGGTTAAATGGTCCGACTGAGGCAGTAAGAAGTGCCAGGCCTCATGTTGAAGCTTACCACTTGGATCAAAAGAAAATATCCTTCAAAGGTATTGTTTGAATCTGACTCCCCAATGCTAGTCTCATTGATCAACAAAGGGTTTCCTATAATTCTAGTTGTGGAGCTTGGTAATTGATGATTAGAAGAACCCTTGTTGTTCACAGCATTTTTAAGATGTTCCCATGCGCGATGTTCAGAGAATCCAGGTTGTCCATTGTTTAGTAAGACATCTGTTTCTGGGTTTGAAATTGGGTGAGTGGAGATTGGGTTCCCTCTTCCTTTCTTCGTAGATGTACTAGCTTCTGATTTGTGGTTTAATAAAAGCTTCGTATTTATTTAAAAAAGAATTTCGGTAGAACATTAATTTATTAATTTTCTAAATAATAAAGAAGAGCAAACTGTAGACCCAAATTAGAGAATAGGTTTATTTTCTTTTCTTTATATACCTTATATATATATATATATATATATACCTTACACTATATATATATATTTATTATACTTTTTGTTATTTTATTTTACTTCAATGGATTTTACCATATTTCAGTTCTTTGGTTTTGATTACTTAATTTGTTTTGAATTTGAAGAGTTTTTGTTTTTAGGGAAGAAAGGATTAGAAGAAGGAAGGGACAAGTCAATGGGAGAAGAAAAAACAACAGTTTCTTTGAAGGGGGCAAGAGAGGTCAGGAGGCTTTTGATTGGAGTGGAAGAAGCAAGGGAGTTTCACAAGTAAGTTTGCAGAATTCATGTTTCGGATTATTTTATTTTGCCAAGGTGTTTTTGTTTTTATGTACATCATGTTGGATTTGGGCTGTTGTTTTGTATGTTATCTCAATGTAAATCAATCACTGTGATATGCATTACCGATTAAATGACCAGAATTTATGTTGGTGTGTACTTTGGAAATCATTTCAGTTAAATACGCTTGAATCCTATTTGTTATCTGATTGATTTTCCTGCAATGGAGTGCAATGTACCATTTGGTTTTTATTATATTAACTAATTCACGTCACGGGTTTTGCTTGATTATCGCGTGAGTGAAGTGAAGGAGGCGGTAAGAGCATAGGTTTTCCTGGCCAACACTAGATGGGAGAGTCTCAAACCCAACCTAGCAAGAATAAAGAAAGGGAATAACCCTAGTAGGAAGCTTGTATTTCGCATTACTTCCTCAATTGAAAAGGGCCCACTCATTAAATAATAGACAGCATTGCGAGACATGCACAACGAAAAGATAAATAAAAAGAAACAGAATAAAGAAAAAGAAAATCATCTTTACTTTCAGCACACACAAAACCAAAGGAGAAGACAGTTCATGGGCAATGATGCTCTGCATCATTGCCTCCCTCATGAAATTCGATTAAGAATTCTCTATAATCTTAAAGCATCCGGAGATAGTAATCAAAAGATGTCTGCCACACGTTGGATGTGGGTGAAATTTGAAGCTCTGCAGGAAGGTCTATGATGGGCATTATCGAGAGAGAGAGAGTGAGACTAATTACGATTAAGGTCCGAATTTTCGGAATTGCAGTTTGTGTTGTATCCCCAACGGCATGCTACTCTTTTGAAGATGAATCAGCCAAGATCCTTCAGCAAATTTTTCTCACGACGGTGGTGATCAACAGCCTTTTTTGTACCTATGGGCAGCTTGCTCCCACAAGTTAACCTTGACCTCTTGAGGTATGTTTCAACTACAAAATCAGCAAGTTCTGATGCTGTTACTTAACTTTGTAGTGCTGCAGTTGCAGCCGAGGTCGGCGAAGTAAGGCCAGAATGGCACATTTTGTAAACAATGGCAAAAGGACTCTCCTCTTTATTGACATGTTTTCAAAGGCTGTGAGCAAACTCAGGCTTGAGCTAAGGTAAGATCCACTGCTTCAGCCTCTCCTGATATCGGCAGATGCATGGCGGGAGTCGATTCTACTTCCGATTTGACGTAGTTTGACGATGGGCAGTGTTGATGAATGAAGAAAGTGTCAAAGCCTTTTTTCCAGAAACACTCAAAATTGAGTTGACTGAACTTGACATCCGATCAAAGGTAATGGTTTTTGGAATGCCATGTGGACGCACATTTCTTCCCACGAAAAATAGTCTCGCCGCACTGACACATCACGCAAGCTGCAAAAAAAAATGCACCATTTTGGATAATCTATCAACAACCACCATGACTGAATCTACATGTCAGGCTGTCTTGGGTGGCTTTGTTACAAAATGCATAGTTAAATCTTCCTATATATTCTTCGGAATAGGCAGTGGGGAGTACAAACCGGTATTTTGAGTATGCCCCTTAGCTCTCTGGCATGTTGCACAGCGCTGCACAAAGCTGGTTATATCACGCTGCAGATGGGGCTAAAAAAATCGTTCTACAAGTAACTCAATCGAGCGGTCTCGACCAGGGTGCGCAGCCAATCCATCAGCACAGAGATAAAAAATTAACTTATGCGAAGAGATGTTTGAATACACAACTGGTTTCCTTTGAATAGGTACCCATCATAAATAAGATAAATGAGCACACTTTCATTGCTCTTGAAAATTAGCAAAATAATGTGTCAGGAAGTCTATATCATCATATCCACATTTATCCCTTAGGCTTTCAAGACTAACAATCTCAGTCCGTAAATTGTTGAGCAAAGTGGTTCTTTCAGCTAAGGGCGTCTACTACTTTGTTGGCCCTTCGCCGGTTTATTGGAATTTACATGTCACGAAGGGAACCGCTAGAGGAATAAGATCATCTGCAATGCATTTTGGATATATTTGTCTGGGAGTTAACAAACTGTGGGGGCAGTGATCTTATGTAGGATAAACTCCTTAGAAAGTAGGTAGTGCTCCCAATGTTGGCAATGCTCCTACCGCTGGCAAAGAGTTCTTGTTCGTAGGTCCTCCACTTTTGTCTAGCCTCTCTCATCTTTCGCTACAAAATTAACCGGGTGCAGTGGGCGGGACGGCTCACTATGCCAGTCTTGATGCATACCATTCAGCACTCCAGAAAGCCTTTTTTTAAAACAGCGGAAGGAAGCTAAGACATAGGTTGTAGTAAGTTTCTCCTTAATTCGGGATAAGCTTTTCTTTGCTCATATTCCCCACATTGGCTTGCTTATTCTTTTGAAAACTATGAGAGGTGCAGCTATATAACTAAATTTTTGATAAACCTCCGATAAATCTGCTTGACCAGCGGAGTTTCCTTGCATCATGGGTGATTCGCCGGGATCGGGCCCAGCTCGAACAGCCTCAACTTTCTGTCCATCTGCTTCAATTCCCTGCTCACTAACCACAAAGCCCAAAAATAAAAACATTATTATAGTGAAAAGACTCTGTTTTTTAAGTTAAAGTGCAATTTGTGATCCCCGGGGGTATAGTGAGCACAGCTTGCTGAGATGGGTGAATGTTCTTCAACTCCTTTAAACACCAAGATGTCATCAAAGTACATAACTGCAAGCACTTCCCGATGTATGGCTGCTTATGGTTCATAGAGGCGCATAAAGGTGTAGCTAGTTACATAGCCCAAAGGCATCACACCTGCCACTCATAGAGACCTTCTCTTGTTTTAAATGCGATTTTCCACCATCTAGTTGAATTTGATAGTATGGTACCGCTCGCAGGTCAAGTTTGAAAACGGCTTGGATCCTTATATCTTGTCAAGCATATCTTCTAACCTTGGAATAGGGGCGATGTTGTTGTAATCTTGTTGATAGCCTGGCATGCGCACATTCTCAGCTCCCACGTCTTTCTTAGGCACTAAGAGTGGGAAAGTGCGACCTGAGGACTCATACTCGGGATGTCTGGTGTGTCATCCCGCATGGATAAAAGCATGAGGCTTTCGCGCTATAAAAGAATTGCCCGAGCTCTCCTCGGCCTTTGTAGGCGCGTTTAAGCGCGGGAGCCATGGGCCCGAAGCGAACAATATCTACATGGTTGGGCAAGGTCGTTACAAATGGTATCGAGCGCGATCCACGACCGCGATGTAGGGTTTGTTCGTTTAGCCCCCGCGATCCGCGGGGACTTTCTGGCAGAGGGCGTTGTGTGCATGGGGGTGTTTGTCATCCCGCGCGCCGGATGACCACTGGCGTTATAAAGTATGAGCTCACTGCCGACTGCCGCGAGCGCGTTTGCGTGTGCAAGGGGGGCGCAGGCGGCGGACAATATCTATGGTTAGGTAGGGTCCAGATACAAATTAACCCTACGAGTAATTGGCACAAACACTTTTTTAATAGTTCTCATGTTCTTGAGGGCTCATCTTGTAATGAGGCACGTTAGGTTGAACCGTGACTAGATACATGATGAGATATGTCTCTCACTTTTGGAGGCAGCTGTCAGGGAGTTCAGTTAGCACTATCACGAAATTCCTGCAATATTCCCTGGACTTCCGCTGGAACAATCTTAGACTCCTGCACATTCAGGACTAGGAGCAGATGAGGCAAGCAGCTTCCTAAACTCCTGCTCAAGATCTCCATGTGCAGTAAAAAGATCTCCCCTGTTGAGGTATTCGGATGCTTTCAAAGGAAGTTGGCGGTGATATTGGCTGGCGACCCACGCTTGCCTAGCTTGCATGAAGCGCTGGCTATTTCGTCCATGGTGTTTGGCGTCGACATCAGCCTCCGGTGGAATAAGGGAGGTGAGATGCATCCGTATCAACCACACTATCACGCCCAGAATAGTATCTTGGCGATTGTTGGCCAATGGAAAAATAAACTTGACAAATAAATCGACTTTTGATTTTTCCGCACCTCTTGGTCCGAAGCTTGCTCGCGCATGGGTTTGGGTGTTTCTCTGTAGAGCAGGTTTAAGGCTTTACCAGTAACCTTGGAGATAAAATTATCGTTACTCCACTGTCAATAATCAAGTCGCACATTCTATACAGTGCACACCTAGTCCGAAAAGATGGAATGTCTTTGATTGTTTGCCTTGTTTAAATTGAGAAGGGCACAGCTTTTTTTGAACAACACATGAAACCACATCGCCTTCATCCCAAAAACTGCTACCGCCTCTTTATTCTCTCAATTCAGTCCATGGCTCACCCTGTTTTGCAATTCGCTGATTAGGTTGTGTAACTTACTCAATGGGCACTCATTTGATCGATGTTAGGCTTGAAATCGGGGCACGTTTGCACCACAATGGGCTGGCATGGGATTGTTTTCATTGGTTGGAAGGGCTGAGGCCGCTAGTTTATTCAACTTGTTAACCGAGCCCCTAGATTTAGGGTCAAGGAACCAAGCTTCTGCCAGGTGCACCGCGCCTCCCTAGGACTTCGGATAGATCGGCGATTGGGTGAGTAGCAGGTTCCACCGGAACTGTTAGGCTTCAATCTTACCACGCTGCCAGTAAATAACGTGTTGCCAGTGGGCAGAGACTAACTGGTGTGAATGGAGTTCCTCAAATCCCCCAATATACAGGCAATCTGTTGGTCCTCTGTTTTTAGGCGAGGTCATTGAGCTTTCAGTCTATGAGCTCACTTTGCAGTGTAATCACCAACAGTTCTATTTCCCTGGAATTTACATTGCTGGGAATTGCTGGTATAATTGCCACCTGTGTCGCCGGCGCGGGAATCGACCCCTGACAACTACGCTTCATACAGGATTCGGGTTGTGTAAAGCTTGGGAAAAATTCAATTTTACATTGCCAGTATGGGTTGAGAACCTTGAATTTTGAATGTCGAGATGGCGGCTTGGGATGCGCGTTTCGGAGGAGATGGTTTTCTGAAATCTAGTTACCTAATCGGTCGAGACAATCAGGGAATTTTTGTGTTTTTAGTAGGCAAGTTAACCAAGAACGGCATCGGTAGGCCGTATGTGGATAAAATTTTGCTTTGCCAGGAGGAGGGCACATGGCGTGAGAGCCATAATGGTGTGTATACCATGAGCATATGTCCATGTGACACATGACACTTGGTTGGGGAGCAGCTAGTGTCATATGTCAAATAAGGGTTCAGGACATGTCAAGTTTTGTGGGAAAGTATGGAAGAGTGGGAGAAAGTGGAAGATTCCCCGCTGATCAATTCGATGGATAGACAAGCGAAGAGAAAAGAAAGGAAAGAAAAGAAAGGAAAAAGAAATAAAGGTGAAAGAAAAGGAAAAAGAATTTCGAGAGTGCATGAAGCGGAGAAGGAGAAAAAAGGGGAATGATACTTCCCTTGCGATCTCAAAGGCTAACCATTTTGTTAAGCAACGTCGAGGTGAGAACAAAGTTAGTCTAGCAATGAGCTATCTTTTTTGTCGTCTGGCTGGCGATTTCTTTGTGTTCCCCGGGCGGGGTTTTCCTCTTCACTTATTTGTTTTACTCTTTGTTTGAGAGTGCATAGTGACAGGTGGCCCGGTTGGCCCAGGCTTGTGGACTGAGCTTGGTTGCATTGAAAACTATTTCGGCGGTGATCAGGTAGGTTTGAAGGTCGATATTGTGTGTCAGAATTCAGTTTAGTTTGGGGCCAAATACAAGGATTTTTGTTGTATTTATTTTTAGAGAGACAGAGTTTGAAGGCCAGGATTTTAGGGCCCAGCAATGGTGAATTTATGGCCATTAATGGGATGAAAGTTGACAAAATAAATAAATAAATAAATAAATAAAATAGACAAAAGCTAAAATTTAAGATGAGTTCAAATTATTTCAAGGCAACTGAGTATGGTCGAGAATGGCTGAAGTTTTGTGTGGCTGTTTAAAAAAAAAAAAAAACTTTGTTATTGTTGGAAATTAAATAACATGTTAAAAATATGTTGATATATGAGTGTTTAAATATATTAGCATGAATAGATGTAAATTATGTGCGTTTGATATAATTATCCATGTCACAAAAAAAAAAGAAATTATAAAGTATAGAGTATAAATTGTTCCATGTAGTGTTCATTGTACATGTAACATAAAATACATCATTGACATTTGCATTACATATGCAGTGTGTTGCGGTTTATGATCATTCGTCATTCATGGTGAATGGGTGGTGAAACTTAGAGTAATGGGACAAGAATCAAATGAATCTCATGGTTGCATAGCAGAGAAAAATATTTGTGTTGGAACATAATCGGAGAGGGGATAAAATACCTTTGGTGAAAAACCGGATTGGATTCGGGCCTTAGAAGCTGTGAGGAGTCAAAAAACATTATTGGAAATGGCGGCGTCGTGGTGAGAGCAGAAAATCGTGACCTGATGCATAAACAGGTTTGATTAAATTAAATGGAGGTATATCCGATAGGTTTGTTGCAAAGCAAAAGGAAAGGAAGGGGAAGATTTTGTTTGGAAAAAGGGTCGTGGGTGAAACACCGATAGCGAGTTTTTATTTAGCATATGCATGTGAGGGTAAACGAGGACTCGGGACAGCATGGGCATGATGAGTCACATATCATTCATAACTTTTTATGTAAAATTTCAAATATAGACTTGCATGTTTACTTGGAATGTGTGTATTATGATGTGATTATGGCATTGCACTTGTGCATTTAGGTGAGTAGCCTTACATTTAGATTATTCTCTTGGGCATTGCTCACCACATCGTGAGACTCACTTACGATCTGAAGTGCGGGGGGAGATAGCCTTTCAGCTCGAGTAGTGATTTGAAGGAAGGCTAGGATGTGACTTTGATAAATATTTTGCCCAGTTATATTAAACAAGCTAGTTTTAATATATGTTATGTATAAGAGTGTTGTAACTCTTATGCACTGTGTAAATATAGTTGTGTATTGGGGATATGGACGGATGGACCCTGTGTAGTCATTACTACTTAAGTTGAGACTTTGGATGGGTTATGGTTATACTGTTATACAGGTTATATGTTGGGTACAACTCCTTAAACAAAAGAGACTTTATCCGATTTTTTGAAACTATGGATCTCGATAAATGAGGCACAATGGTGGCTGATGCATCCACAGGTTACTAGAAATTCATAAATTTTACGGATTATTGGGTTGTCAAAAGGGACCTCAGTTTAGGGTGCCGAGCTGATTGCCCATCTCAGACGATTTTCCTGGGGACTTGTTTCAGGAAGAAGCTGGGTGGAGGCTCTGAGATTAGCTTGTAAGCCACAAGAGCTTGACATTTTCCTCCGACACATTCATATACTCAAAGAGCTCTACACACGATGTTCCCAGTCCCGAATAATCCTCTATGTGGAAGTGACCATCGAAGCTTAGTAGGTTATTAATGCTTGGAGAAATGGGATCTGCATCTTCTACATACCTTTGATTTCGCCTACCAGATTAGGGTTCCAGCTCATCTATCTGCACCAATAACTGCCTTCGTCAGGTCATCAAGTAGGGCTAGTGGTTCTCTTGCGTGTAGGTGACCTTCAAGTGCATAGAGATCAACAGGGCCTACACTGACTACCAAGTTCCACGGCCCAGAATTTAGGAAGCCTTGACAGGTGGGGTGGAGGTTCGCACTTCTCGTCGCCGTAGGGGGTGGGTACGTTGAAGGTTGGTGTGGAGTAGTACCGACTTGAGCCATGACCTTTGAAAGCTGAGATCCACAGTCTCAAAGCTTGGCAATGGCTTTACCAGCTCGGGATTAGAGAGGCAGTCCACAAAGCAGAAGTACCTTGATCGCCTCCTTCACATGCTCGAGAAGCGTTGCTTCCATCGGTAGTCATGGCCTAGGAAACGCCGTGCTCTGATAACAAAATGGTGAAGTAAAGAAGGTGATAGAATAGGTTTTCTGGCCAAACACCAAATGGGAAAGGGGTCTCTCAAACCCAACTCTAGCAAAATAAAGAGAAGGTATAAACCTAGCAGGTAAACTTGTACTTCTTACTTCCTCAATGAGCAAGGGGCCACTCTTAGTAATGAACCAGCGTACCAAAACGACATCCTGGCCAAAGAAAAGATAAATAAAGAAATGGAGCCAAAGAAAATAAAAATAAAATCATCTTCAGCATCGTCACACACAAAACCAAAGGAAAAGACAATTCATAGGCTTAGGAATGCTCTGCATTAGCATGTTTCGGTTCTCCTTGTTTCTACGATTGTTAGTTTGCTTTATCTCCATTTATGATGTATTTTTAGAATTGGATCATATGAGTTTTTAGGGGCTTTGAATAAATAATTTTTGTTTACTATGGGTTTGTATCTTTCTTCTTAGGGTTTTTCTGAAACTTTTGGATTGTATACCATGCACAACTGGATGAAAGGGGGTTGCCTAGAATGCGAACATGGTGTTAGTGTTGTTGGTAGAGTCAAAGCGAGGGGCTGTGCTACCAGGAAGAAGGTTGGAGACTTACGCTGGTATATGAAGAGTGAGACTTGTCTTTATCATTTGTTGATGACCGGGTGTATGGTGGGGTTGATAGGTGTGAATTATACTAGCATTTATAGCATGTTTCCTTATGTTTTTATCTAACTTGTTGCTAGATTCACACTTATATTCGATTACACTAATACCCCATTTGCTTATGTTTTGCGGGATTAAAGGTTAGTAGTAAGGAAAGGGCAAAAAGCTAAGAAGGAAGAACATGATGTTTGAAGCGCTGGTTCCACTTGCGATAGGGAAGGTTAGCCGCGGCGAGAGGGATGTTTCGTCGTTGCGAAATAAGCCCAACAAAAGGAGGAACATGCTCGGGTTCGCCAAGGTGAAGAGGCCAACCAGCCCAGGGTGAAACTACCCGCTGCCCACAGGCGAAGGAAGGACTGGCAAAGACAACTCGGGTTCACCTCGGTAAAGCCTTGCGAGGCGAAGGATGTCGGTCTTGAACAACAAACCGCATTTTTAGCCCATTTTCCATTTGCATGCCTATAAAAATATGTATTATAAACTTGTTAAGGGTTAGTTTTTGCAGGAGAACACCCTGTGGGAGTTTCTCTTCCTTCTTAAGCCACTTTAGGGTCAAAGTTTTTGCTTATTTTACTTTTTGGATTTGGTGTAATGCCCGAGAATCCATGGCTTCCAGAGGGATATCTCATTCAACGGAGATGAGTTTAGAGAGCATTACATTGAGTCTAAACTCACTATGTTTTCACCATTTTCGCATTTGCATATTTAAGGCTTAAAAGTTCAATTTAATGTAAATTATGGAGTCTTCACCCAGTTATGTTTTATAGAAATTAAAGGAAAGAAGAAGAATCAACGAAGGAAAGCGGGACGACATTTGTGCGGCAAAGCGTGATGTCATGACATTAAGCGAAGAATGTCCGTGACGCTCGTGTAGACCCGACGACATCGGTACGAAATTGATTTAGGCGAGGAAATTGCAATGTGGCGACCATGCGACATCAATTGTGACATCACTAGGCTGCGACGCACCGAGAGCGATGTTGCGAAATCCTGATCAATGTCGTAACCGTAAATCTAAGCCGACCAAGGTTGAAACATTGCTTGGAAGGCCAATGTCAGCGACAGTGACGGTACCAAGACTACCGAATATCAACTCAATGTCGCAACAACAGGTTAGCAATGTCCGCGACATCGGTGAAATGATTAGAAGCGAATATTATCTGATAATCGCGACATCGAGTTCGATAATATTGAGGCAATGTTGCAACACGGTCGATCCAAGAAATATCGCGACTCCGATAATAAGAGCGCCCGGTACTACATTGCCGAACATCGGCAGGAGTAAAATTTTTCTTAGGCACCGAGGCTATGATTTTCGTTTTAGGGCCCGATGTTTTGAGAGCTATGAAAAATGAAACCACAGGAGTGCGCAACTTTCGACCATTTTCATCTAGTTTGTGTTTTTGAAGTTGTAAATCTCATTATAATGTTTTTTATTTATTTTTAAGTTTTATTTTAGATTTATTTTTCTTTCTTTTAGGATTAGAGTAGTGGATTTGAACTGAGATTTCGAGCTGGATTGATTGTAAATCAAGTTCATTTTGTCACGAACACACTAATAAAATGCGGAAATTTTCTAAATTCATTTTATTTAGTTTTGATTACAATTTTTCCCAATGAATTTGTTTGATCGACTAATCATTAATATTTGCTTGTTACGATAATGGAAGGCTAAGCTCCCTCTAGGAAGTATCTATTGTTTTGATTGTTGTTTGTAGTATTTTAATCTTTGATTTGGGAATGGCCCCGGAGTGATTTAATTGGTGGTAGCTCCCTAACATTAATTTGTTTTGAGAGAGATATCGGTCTTTGGTTACCCGGAAAGAGCTATGTTTATGCTGATTTCCAAGATCCCTTTGGGTGACACGGGACCAGACGACTGAGGAAACAAGCGATCACTTGGGGTATACGATCTTGACATTCATTCAATGCATTCTAAGGATTACTTTGACCACATCTGGCACGGTGATGTTCTAACCTGACTCAAGTTCCTGCCCAGGTGACGGTAGGAGTGTGTTCTACGGAGGCATAGAGCATGGGGCGATCATCAGTACAATCCATAGAGGTTTCACGTCAATTTTATTTAGGAAATAATCTCAAAATGCACATGTGTTAGCGAATTCTAATCAAGGAGAGAATTTTGAGTCAAATTGATGGGTTTGTGAGTATACCAGTTGTATTGGAGAAGGCTTGCATTATCCTATCTATGGGAGGGCAACGGAGTTTCAGTTCTATAAGAGATGACTATGAAGTGCGAGGAAGGGAAAGAAAACAGTTAGATCTTAAGAAGAGATAAAGTCCCTACAGTAGCTCTTTAGATCCATTGAGCACAGTTTAGGAATGATCTAGAGCCAGTGAAGCGTGTTGTAGTGTCGGAGGCATTCAAGGCTACACCTCATGCTCTTGGACAATTCGAGTTCATGCCTTATTTGTATTTCTTTAGGAACTTTGCAAATTGATAGTTATAACACTAATTTTATTCCTAGTGTTATTTTAGTGCGATGACTTCTTTAATCCATGTATTTTATATTTCACTTTTCCATTACAAACGGTATATAGAAAATTCTTTCATTCAATTTACAATCTCTTTGGAAATTAAAAGGTTCAAATGAAATGATCTTGAGGAGTAGTAGGGTAGTTGATCTTTAGATTTTCTAATCTAATGCCTATAGGAATGATATATGGACTTATAAAGTTAAGCTTTATTACTTACTTATAGGCTATGCATGGTGATTTAGACCAAAACCAATTTTTAATAGCATTATTATAAACAACAATGAAAATGGTTTATATATTTAGTGAAACAAGTTTTTTGCATAACTATTGGGGATTTGAAACAATTTCTGGTATCTAAGTCAATCACTTTTTCAATTTTGGTCTATGTAAGAATTAGTCAATCAAGTTTTTGGCTGGTTGTTGTCGGGGGTAGATAGTCCTTAGTACTTGATGTTAAGTCAAACTAAACATATTGTGCAGTTCTTGGTCTCAAGCCCGGAATTTTTTAGGCGCGTTGGCCGTGGATTGAGAAATAAATTTATGGATCATGTTCAAACCAAAAGGGATTGCTAGTATGGACATTTTCATTTATTTTAGAAAAAATTTTTAAAAATAGTTTAAGTGCATTAACTTATTCGATCAACGATATTTTTATTGAGCTTATCATAATACATTTCAATTGTCTACTTATCTCACTTTGATTTTTCAGATTGTATTATCATATCATGTTCGAGAAAACGAGGAAGCGGTATTACCTTTGAATATTTGAGCTAGAAAGAACGAGAAACTTAAAAGAAAGTGAGAATAGTAGAGCCAGTGAGTGGTGAGTAGATGAAAGAAAAGCTAATCGGGAGATAATGTGCTAATGCTTGTTAGCAAAAAGACCTCAGAGCGGAAACGATGGAAGACTTTTGGAGACTATCATTAGGGATGAGTGATACAACGGTCGAAACTACTGATAAGAGCAAACAACTTTTGGTGAAGCTTGCACTCATCTCCATAGTTTAGCAACACCATTTCACAAGGCATCCTAGTGAGGATCCAAAAGGAGACATCTGAAATGATTCTTGAGGATGGCAAAATCTACATTAAGTGAATGGGATAAATCGGATGTTATCAAGATTCAATTGTTCCCGACTTCACTAAGGGACATAGCGACAAGTTGGTTTGAGGTCCGCCCGTATGGATGTTAAACAAAAGAAGATGAGAGTCTTTACAATGCTTGGGAGGGCATCTGGCGGCCTCTTGGGAGGTGCCCCACGTGCATGGCATAGAGCAAATGACACGGAGATGGATATCTTTTATCATGCCACGAACTACACACTTCAAAGGTATCATTGATGCGCTTGTTTTGCATATGTCAGGGAAGAGTGCTAAAGGGTCAATCAACTCATTGAAGATTTGGTTAAGAAGTATAGACTCCATCTGAAACTTTAAGGGAGTAACGACGGGGCGAGAAGGAGGGCAGGTGGGGGCTGACAGGATAGCGCAATTGAAGCAAAGTTAGATGCATTGATAAGCAAATTGGGCAATCAGGAAAGAAGAGTTCATGCAGCACATGAAGTGGGGTGTGTGGAAGGCCGAGGCGTGAGCATAGGCGATGAAGGGGACTTGCTCGTAGGGGTCCACACACCGGTGGAGGAAGCTCGGTAATGAATGTCATTAAACTCTGACTTCAAGCCTTCAATAACCTGGCTGCACAGCCATTTACACCTACCTTGAAACCAGAGACTTTTCTTATGGAAATGGAGTGCAATAAGGTCAGAGAGCCCGGTGCGGGAACTTTCAGCAGAATGGTATGCTCCACAAGGTTTCAGGACAACGACGAGGGAGAGCTTGACGAGTGAAAACCGAGTTCCAAAGGAGGTCCCGATCTTTTGAGGAATAGATGTTAGAGCTGCGGGTGAGAATAAGGAAATTGTTGAACATGCATGACGCGAGAAGTTTCTTTGAGCTAGGCATTCTAAGCAAACATAATTGTGTTTAGACCTTTCTTAATGCATCTTTGAAGAATACGGAGACTCAGTAGACAGTTGGCCCTATCTATTGCAAAATCGAGTTTAGGGTTCTTTCCTAGTGATCTGAGAAAATCCCAAGGACTGTATGACCATAACACTGAGGAGTGGCAGAAAACTGAAGAAAAGATAAGAAGAAGAGAGAAAACTAACTAGGAATGAAGAGTAAATCTAAATGGCGAGAAGGCAACAAGTTGAACATAACACATGAAAACTATGAGAGGAAAGTGAGAAATCGGAGGTGCGAAAGAGCAAATCTAAGAAGAAAGGCGAATGAATGAGGAAGTGAAGACCGCATCACGAACACCACATTTCCTCAGGGGAATGCGAGAAGTCAAGGGATGGATGGCAGGTTTTCTAAATACTAGAACATGTTCAAGAAAATTAGGGGATCAAAATTCCCTTTGTTAGGCATTGACTCAAGTACCTCATTATGCCAGTTCATGAAGGACATCGAGCAAGAAAGAGGTTTGATGAAGAAGGAGTGGTAAGCTATGAGCAACTTCTTGGAGTGTTGGTCGGAAGGCTTTTTAAGTACGATATCTGGGCTTTTCACCATTCCTACTTCTCAGACTGATTTGGAAGGCTGCTGCTGTGATTCGCAAAACATGAAATTTGGTACCATTATTTGTGTGAAAAGACTCGGTTAGGGAGCTTACTCTTGCAGCTATGACTCTACAAATGGCGAACGCCCAACTGCCCAGGCTCAACGGAGGTATATTAGAAGATGTACTAATCAAGGTGGGAAAATTTATTTTCCCTATGAACTTTGTTGTGATAGATATTGAGAAAGACAAACAAATTCCACTTATTCTTTACAGGAGCTGAAAGACCTGCCGCCTGCTGAGAATGCCAACGACCTTGATTGATGTGAAGAAGGATAACTGCTCTACTTAGGGTGCGATGAAGAAACACACTTAAAACTTTGAGTGGGGCTTGGAAGAATAGAGCTTGATCTTGAAAAAGCTGAGAGATGTAAAGTTGTGAAAATGTAGTTCCACATAAGTTTGAAGCGATTATGATTGTAAGATTTAAAATTTAATGAATGAGAATATGGTGAATTTCACAGTATATTGAGCATATGATGTTGAACTGTCCCAGATACTTGATCTTGAATTAAAAGAAACAATACTTAGTCTAAATAAACTTGATTGCAAAAATCAAGCGTAATTTGAGAAGGTACACGAGTAGAAAAGAGTTACGAAGGGTTAATTCTAAAGGAATTACAACATCTAAAATATGCCTTCCATTTAGAATTTGAAAGAGCAACACAGCAATTATAATAGCTGACTTGACAGTAGAGAAAGAACAAAAACTGATTAAAATTCTCATAAAGTATAAAGAAGCCATAGCCTGATAAGTGGAATACTTGAAAGGGATCAATCCATCAATTTGCATGCATAAAATCCTCACGGAGGGAGAATCACGAAAACATAAATTGAACATCAAAGAAGTCTGAACCTAGTTATGAAAGAAGTTGTTAGAAAAGAAGTGCTTAAATGGCTTAATGCAGGATTTATTTATGTAATCTCAAACAGCCCTTGGGTGAGCCCAGTTCATGTGGTTCCTAAAAAGGGTGGATTCATAGTCATCGAAATTTGAAGGGGAGCCAGTTAATTCCAAGGCGCTGACAAGATGGGGTATGCATTGACTACAGAAAGTGAAGCATTTGCCCCACTATAAAGGATCGCTATCCTTTACCTTTTATTGATCAAATGCTGGACAGATTGGTAGGACACTCTCATTTCTATTTTCTTGATGGATATTCTGGATATAATCAGATTGCCATAGCCCCTGAGGACCAAGAGAAGACCAAACATGTCCTTATGGCACCTAATTTGCTTTTAAAAGGATGCCATTTGGATTATGTAATGCTCCAGCCACCTTTCAAAGGTGTATAATGTCCATGTTCCTCGAAGTTTACAGTGGAGGAGGTGTTGTGATAAATCATATATATGTACAAATTTATGACACTATTACCACAGGACTATTACCTAATTCCCGATAAAGGCACCAGAAATTTGTTGTGACCAAAAAATAACTTGTATGCTCATATTGAGAGAAGAAATGAACTTTATCAATTAATTAATTAAAGATTCAGTTTAGTCTTAATACAAGTGCCTGGTCGTGCAAATGTAAAGTGGACCGATAAGTTGGGATATCTTTCCACGAGATGAAAAGAATTTAAAATTCAACTACCCAACTACTTTCAGAGTTCCACACAATTTAAACTTCCATTTCATGATTTCGAAGCAATTGAATTAAGGATTCTACTTTAAATTCTGAAGTAATACATCTATAATGAAGGAAAATTTAAAATCCTAAACATAAATTGGATTTATGAACAGTTATTCTTTGAGTAGACAGGATTTCAACTGTGTGTTACATCCAATTCTGCATCATAATCTAATTCAATTATATCATGAATTTGAATATGAAATTGCTCGAAAACAGAGGAATAGTATAATTTCGGTTTCTCCCTTAACCATCGTTCACCGATTAGAGACTCATGTTCATTTAGAAACAGCGAACTACAATCAATTACTTATGTCACTTGTTTCTTTATAAGATACGGGTATTTTCTTTTCAATACTTCCTTACCCATTTCTTATGACATAAGATTTCGCTTCGAAGGCAGGGGCCATTGCAGTTTCTAAAGAGATGAATGATGTCTCACCGCGAGATCTTAAAGGAGTTCTCCCTTTCCTTAATTAGATCTAAGCTAACAAAGATCCGGGTCGTTTCTCTGAACCAGGAGAGGTCTCTAATTAATTAAATTAATATATCGTCAACTAATTCTCAAACCATGAGTAAGTTGAGAGGGATTTTATCTAAGTAATCTTCAGGCTCATTAGTTCATCAATATTGAATTACGGCATGCCCCAATGGCGATTCAAGCTCTTAGGAATCTCCATCTCTATGTCACTCAGAGGGCCTCCTGGAAATCAGAGCCAGATAACGGTCCTTTTATGGGTATAAGTTTCTGAACAATTCACTACATGAACATCACCATTAAAGTAATTTCAAGACTCGACAGGAAATTTCCAACACAATTTCTGCAGAAAAGACCATAGCAACCTCAAGATATTTCCCAGCCCGAGGAGTTGTGTTTTCTCAGCCCCGGATTACAGTGAACTTGAAAATACTAATCGAGGAGAAAATTCCACTTCACCAATTACAATCAGCGAAGAAATGAATTCCAGCTTTTATCTAGATCTCATTAGATTGACGATGTCGGAAATGATCCTCGACAATTTAATTCAACTACCACAGAGTACACGAACATTCGCTGTTTTTCAATTCAGTAAACAAATGAACGAAACCCAATGCTAAGTCTAATCTACGAAGAAAAGAAAAAAAAGAAAAAAAGAAAGAAAATATAATACAAAGAGTCCTTAGCTACGGATGCTTTGATTTGTCTGACTGTTGTGCCTCGCTCCTGGTGTTTCCTATTTATAGAGCCCCGAGAAGTTGGGCCTTTTTAAATTTGAAATTCTGTTGAATCCCTAAAATTTTGGCCAGTTGCATTCTCTGTCTCATATTCAGTTTACTCGCCATGAGTTTAATTCTTCCACCAACGGTCTGTTCTGACATCGCGATCGTCATCGCGACTGTTGAGTTACGTATAGCGAATTTTCTTGGTAGGCGTGGCGTCTTTTCTCCAGCATATTCATTACGTAAGCGATAGAGTTTCCTCACATTGCGGATCTTTCTTTGGCTCTGCATACTTAACAATGTCTTGCAGTGGCCGTTCTAACCATTTTATGTCGGCGACGATCTTATGTGGTTCTGAAGCAGTTATGTTCGCGACATGACATTTGTGTCAGCGCCCTTGTCAGGCTGGCTAGGTGGTGTCGTGACCTAGTTTTTATGTCGCAACAACATATTTGTTTGGTTCTTATTGCAACGATGTTTCTTCTATTGTCAGCATTTTTGTCACAACTAGGAAAGTATGCCACGATAGAGTCTTGTCGCCACTTAACCTGATTTCTTCTTGTAGCTTTACTATTTTTTGAACTGACATAGCCTCTTAGTGTTGTCGATGTTTGTTGTCATGACTCAGGTTGTTATGTTGCGACAGGACTTTTCTGTATTAAGCTTATCTTTGTGTCGCGACCCAGTTTGTTATGTCGCGACAAGACCTCTATTCTTTGTATTGGAATCTTTATCACGACATAGAAAAGTCCGTCGCGACCTTGTTTATCAGTGTTCAGTTTATCTCTATGTCGTGACCTTAAGATCCTTGTTGTGACATAGAAACATCTCTTGACTTAGTATGTAAAAGCAACATTAGTTCTTTATTGCGACCAGGTCAATTCACTAAGCAAGCATTACATGTCGTGACCTTATTTATCTATCGCAACCAGAGTTTCTTCTTCCTTCGGCATCACGACATACATTACCTTGCTTTGGCGACCAGGGTCTTTTTCTTTGAGTTCTTAACTTTGTCTCAACAAGCTTTCAATATTCTGTCATCGGTGTCATAATGTGAGAAGATCCAACTGTCGTGGCCGAAGTTACTTTCTACTTGTTTTTCATTTGTCGCGATAAGACTTCCTTTGTCGACAAATTCCATTCTGATGTTGACATATCAGCCCCCCATTCAGATCCGACCAGACTAAGCCGGGATCGAGCCAGGTCAGTGCGAGACTATATCTTTGAGACCTCATTGACTGTTCTTTTCTCATTGAACTTGTACTGTGGTTGCTTGAAGCAATTACATGGTAAAAATCATTTTTATATATAAAGAACTACCACGGGTGGTGTCCACTCACGCGACCACCACTTCACACCTCTTTTGTTACGTTTTAGCATACATGTACATTTTTCCCTAATCTAAATAACCAGTCGCGAGCCCGATGCGGTGAAGCACCTATCTGAAGCCTTTGCCCCTCTGCTGATGTGGGATGTCACATCCTCATCGCATAGTACATACGTACCTACACGGATTGAACACCGGTGCTAAGCTTTACGCTTGGTGGGAACATAAGCATGGACAACCACCAATGGTACATCTAGAAACATACATATGCATTTTTAACCGTCGATGCATATTCATATAACTTTTGGTTACTTATCATCTTTACATTCCTATTGCATATCAATCTTTTCCGTTACATGTTTTCTATCTTTGACACATCTCTATCTATACTCTTACTATATTCCTCTTCTTTGTCATCCTTTACTTACCTCTATCGTTCTTAGCACTTATGCATTTCTATCATGTGTACATAGCATGTTCCATCTATTCATTTAAGTATGTCTATCATATATTCATATCATATATTTCTTATTCTAGTACTTATCATTTTGATCTATTATCTAACACAATGGTTCATATTACATATGCTATTAATGCATGTCATATTCTTATACATATATTACTTTCTTAGTTATATACCATGCTTGCCATTTGTTATGCTCTATTTTCATGTATTGTTATCATATCGTGATCATGTCTTTGCCTGTTTTTCTACTATCACATTTATCATGTCTTGTCATATCTTGTATTCATATTATTTTCTCTTTCATATTAAAAAAAAAAAAAAAAAAACTGGATCATTTACCTCTTATATATTTTCATATATATAAGAGTTAACTACATATACCATGCTTGATCTTGTCGCCTCATATCATATCACTTGTCTTTTCACATGTCATATTCAAATAATTTATTTTATGTTTCATGCACATAAAAAATACCAGAGAAGTGGATCCCCGAGACTTATTCTGCCTTTCGAAGGCGTTGTACTCACTATCGCTTGATGGTCTCTTATTATTAGGGCGGCCCCGAGAAGGTCTTGTACTTCTTATTCGAGACCAAGTGGGAGAAGTGGCTTCTGCAGGGCGTAGTTTTCTTCATATAACGATCATCTTATAAAGCGCTAAGCGCGATGGTGACCACTCAGGGGCCACCCGATCAAGCAGGATCTATCATTGACAACGAGTCCGGGTGCAAAGAGCCAGGGTGAGTATCGGAGACTTATTCTGTTGAAAAAGCGCCAACCTGTCATCCCTCTACTTGATGGGACACATGCAATCGGTTTCATTATATTTAAGTACACATATTTCATAAGCATGATTGACTATTGTTATCATGATTGTATACAATATACCTATCATTACTTTAATTGGCATTAGTTCTCATACTCACAGCAGCTTCTACGAGTTCTCATATTTCCGCCGGCCACGCCTTGTTATATTTTATCATGCATGCATTTACTCATTCTTATATTCATATATGCCTATCCTTGATTACATGTACTCTCATTTCACAGTAGCGGCTTATGGCAGGTAGCAACTCTTCATGCACTTTATTAGATTATCATATCTTATGACATATACCCGATACATTTCTATATTTGTGTTTATACAGCGCCTATACCTTTCATGTGTTCATCTTTCATACCTTATCATTTTTTTATTTCTTTTCTTCTATATTCCTTTACCATATCAAATCCGTATGTTGTTATTTCTTTGTTATATCTATCTCTTTACTTATAAATGTGTCTAATTGACTTTTACCATCAATCTACTTATGTTGCTATTTAGTTCACTTATGCCTTTATTTGGCACACGCATTACGGACCTAATAGGTTCCGCACCCATCATACTATGTATGGCTGTATTCAACGACTCGTGATCTTTCAAGCGAGTCAGAAACACCAATAGAGGAGTTGGGCCGAGAGATATGACCTTAGTTGAGGTCGTCGAGTAGTCAACACAGACAGTGAGCTGAGGCGGCACCAAGGCTGAGGGCGACCTCAGTCTTCCCGGTATACTGGGTTCCCGAGCACATCTTCTATCCTCCTTGGGCGCCTCACGATGTATTAATGACTCAATCGACTTTCATAGAGCCGAGAACACCGAAATAGGAGTTGGGCTGGGTATGACCTCAGGGGTGGGGTCATGCGTGGTGGCATCAATGACCAGCTGGATTGACAAGTTGACCTAAAGTGACAGAGCTCATCTATCTTACCTCAGTCCGAGCACATCTGTATTTTCTCGGGCATATGTGAAGATAATTCACTTGACTCGTGGGCTTTCCCTGTGAGTGCAAAAGAACACCCAGAATCGGGTTGACAAGGAGATATGACCTTAGGGTTAGGTCATCACGTGGTCAACACGACGGTACCTTCGAGTGGCGGGCGCAGGGTGTGAGCTGCCGAAAGTAGCCAAACTGTCCCTGCACCTCAGTCTGACGCCAACCTCTCTCAGAGGCATATGGATGGTTGGCAGCTCAATAGACTTTCCATAAAGTCCAGGCTCACCTGTCGGAGTTCAAGCGAAGGAGATATGACCTTAGAAATTTGGAGTCCTCGTAAATCAACTCCTGGTACCGTGACAGCTGATCTGCCTCAGTCGGCATATATCTCGAGCATATAGATCAGTTCTTGACTTTCGTGGAAGCTTTCCGCTTGGGAGATCGAATCGAGTTAACGAGAATATGACCTGGTGGAAGTCATATAATCGCTCCAAACCAGTACTTACCGCGAGTAACCGAGTGACTAAGTGGCGAGAAGCTGCCGCTAGAAGTAAACGGCTTCGACTCTGCCGACGAGGTCGAGCTGCAGCGGTAGGAGTGGGGCTGCGGCGAGTGGGGCGCTCCGCCGGCGGGGTGAGCTGCCGCGACCGGTCGAGCTGCGACTAGAGAAAGTTGACTCTTGAGGCCGAGATCTGTGACCTCATTTGACGGGCCTTGAGGGTGGAGCCTTGTGTTGGCGTTGGGTAAGGCCGTAGCGATTACCATGGGTCAGGTGAGGAGGTGAGAAGCTGGCTGCATCAGGTTCTTAGTGAGTGTTGGATACAGTTTGTTAGAAGGACTTACTTGGAATTTACGTATTTGACCCAGTACTACGTTCTAAGGTACTGGGTTCGGTTGACTGGCCAGGCCGGTTAACAAGTGACCTCGGTGAGGGACCGCCGCTTGATACAAGGATCCAGGAAATCCATTGATGAGCCTATCAAATCGATTCATTGGGTAACTGACACATTTATCGGGGGACTTGTGATTCCTTTATTTCACGACCTAAAAACTCGTTCTGGTCAGGCTGCTGCATATGATCCAAACATAAGGAATTTTCTTGGTTAGGCACGCAGACCCTTTCCTAAGGCACATATCTAGGATCCTTAGAGGTCTTCTGGCAATCGACAAAAATGATTCGCAAGGTTTTGAGCCGAGAACAATATTATCCACTTATTTCAAATTTAGTAGTTCATGCTTTTCTATACCAAATCAGTTCCATACACACTGTGATCTTCTCTTCCTTTTCTTCTTTTCTTCTTTTTCTTTTCTCTTTTCCTTCTTCTTAGTTTTAATATATATCTCTCTAAGACCAAAAAATGGAGATAATTCACATTTGGTCTTATCCTTTTATTCACTTTCAAGGAGGAACTGCCTCCCTCCCTTGAGCCTTGATACTCTTCCACTGTTTTCTTTCTTATTTTATTCTAATATCTTTCAGCATCAGCCACTCTCACTGGTCCTCAATTCTCTATTCCTTTCTTAGTTCTTTTATCTTGTTCTACTGAGTATGGGACATTATAATAACCGCAGTTGTAGATTAATAATTGTCAATTTTACCTGTTTCAGTTCTGCCCCATTTGTTTTATCTTTGTTACATTAGGGACCAAATATATTTTTACTTTTATTATACCTAAACAAGTCAGCGGTAAGGAAGCTCTTAAGGTCTTGTATCACTACTAATAAACGCACGTGCGGCACGTATAGAAAAACTGGCTTTGTGCACGGCTGGAGCTTTGTTTGGATTCTTCTCATTTTCTATAAGCATGCGTATCTTTTGTATCTGATGAGAGAGCTCACCTTAATAATATTTAGACCTTTGTGTGCGATGGGGAAATATTTCTTGGCTGCGACTGGGTTGCTTTGCTATTAAGCGGACATTTTTCGCGACGGACAAAACTAATCCACGACTGTAGGCGTTTGCGCGTTAAGCACTTCTTTTCTTTCTTCTTAGCGAATTTTCTCATTTTGAATTAAAACTTGCACAACATCAAGTTGGTGAATATTCCATAATTTGGCATTAAAAGCACTTCACATATGAATATCGCAAAAAAGAAGCCAAACTAAGAAAAAAATGGATTAAAAATAGATGGAGTTTTGAAGACTCTGTCAAGGTACAAACTTAAGGTTTTTGTTTATCCTCCAGTAAATAAATTGTTTGTCACCAAACAATTACTTTTATTTGCAAGGACATTTTTACACATTTTCTTTGTCACTTTTGTCCTCAGGGTAAACAGTTGTTACAACATGGTTTCAACTTTAGTTTTCAATTGATCGGAAAATTAATTCGCATGCGAAACAATGCAATGATTTTGAAATGCAAACAATTCGATCATAATCACGATCTGTAGTGTGTGATGGTCTTCATTCCCTTCCTCTTTTTTTGGCAACATTAGCTAATCTTACGGGGTTTGCAAAAAAAAAAATTCTGACAAAGTGGTTCTTCAAAGTCCATGCTTATTTTCATATTAATCTCTCCACTGTGGCGAGCCGTACAACTTTCCACAAAGAGATCAATTAGGTCTTGCAAGGCACATAAAGAGAGATTCTTAGGTAATTGGTGGATAAATTGGTGGGCTGAAAATTACCCAGTTTCAATCTTCAATTTTGCATCTTTGTCTCTATCCTTCATCCCTTTCTTTTCTCTGATGTTAGAAAAGAAATATTCCCAAAACTTGATCTTGATGTATCATAGTGCGTACTTTCTGTGTTGATGATTTTATTTTCCACGGCTCATTCTTATCAATTCGGTCCACGCTGAATGGCTCTTTTTCAGCTTTCCTTTTGCTATTAAAGATTTTAGGAATAGTGTAATGTTTTTGTCTTTTAAGGCTTTTTCACTCTGGGAACTTTAGGTTCGCGAACTTTTTTGCCTGGGTTGGCATTGGGGTGCTGGTGTTGGCTCTGTGAACTTAGTGTTTGAGGGAAGGGCCTGAGACCAGGCATTCCAATTTGACAATTTACAGGATCTTTGACATTTATGAAGTTTTAAACAAACATTTGGACGTTATATTTTGTGACACAGTGGTTTCAGTTGGCAACACTTGCACCCCAGATCAAGAATGGCAGGTTTACTGATGCACAGTGCAGCACTCTACATTTTGAGGTTCTTTTCACGAAACTTACGGGCGGCCAAAGGGTTCTTTTCTTTGTAAGATTAGAATAAAGGAAGGGTTTGAGCTTCTAATTGTTGGTTTAATGAAGAAATCAGACAATTTGGCTAAAATTGAACTCAGGGTGTAGCAGTGCATTAGCAGGGGGGTGGGTTTTGAGGCTCATACTTACCTAGGGATGACTATATCACTTCACTGATTAGTGACGGCGTGGCCGCTGGGATTTTTGCCGCGGCTAATAACAAGTTCGCCAGGACATTGGACCTATTTGGCGGGTGAGCCAGAGAAGATGTCCTAATCTTTCCTGATTTTATTGAAATCACTTTGACCGTGCATTTGTTTTCGAGGGTTTTTACTTACCTTTACGTTACCTGGCTTGGTCTCAAAAATATATTTTGCTTTTCTGATGAGTACATCTTCTGATCTAGATCATTCAGCTTTATTCTGAATGAAGCTTTACGTTCGCTTCTCCAATTATGGGTGACTTACTGTGCATATATCAAGGTTGGCTGGCTTTTGTGTTTGTGATTCGTTTTTGTCAAGTAAAGTTTTCATTTTGATCGTAAATTCGATCACAACAATACAACCTGACACGATTACATCCGATCGGGTCATTTCAATAAACAAACATCTTGATTAATGAACGATTACGATTAAGGTGGTTGTTTTCTTCTTTATTCGACTAAGTATTGGCAATCATGAAGCAAAGAAAATTAATCGAGAACGCGCGATCAGTAGAGAACACAAATGAGGCACTTAAAAATTTTGTAGGAATTCTTCCATTTTTGTTTATTATTTTGATCATTTGGACATTGAATTCGAGAGGATGAGGAGATGGAAAGGTAGGGTGTGTTCATTTTCCTTCTGACCTCTTTCCTTGGTAAAATGCAATCTTAGACAGTTCTACCTCCTGGCCAGGTTGAGGTTCCTTCTTCCCTAATTGTACTGGGGTTTTTAATTCTTATTTGTTTATGTGCAAGGTGCAAAGGGCATACTCAAGCCCAGATAGGTTAGTATAGGGTATAGGTGGGTTTGTACACCACGAGAGACTATAGTGTGGGTCTAAGGTCGAGATTCGGGTTGTAGGCGGGGTATCTTCTTATTGTTGAGGACCTTATCTTCATCTTTGATCTTAGTCTTGGGTGACGCTCTTCGTGGGTTCTGCCCACCTCGCAGCCCCCCAAATTCGGGAGTAATCATATTTATTTATTACCTCTTGCTTTGTCGGCGAAAACTGGCTGCGACAATCTTGGCTGCCTGCCACCCCTTACCACCCAGCTTCCACATCTGCCACCACTGAGGCTGTTCTTCACCTAGTTTAATTATCTCTTGGTCCATGCTTGCCATGGGACGTTGTGTCTCCTATCTGAATGTTCTCTGTGTCCATTTCTATTTCTACTTTCCACCTAACTGTCCCTTTCTTGGAGTTGTCTCTTTACAAATTCTAGTCCCTTATTTTGGGCTGCATCAAAATACTCATTCTGTTGAAGTTGTGTCTTCTTGATTATCTGCTCCTTCTTTCTGTTCGCGCCGGGCAGTAACATTTCTATCAGAAATTCGCACTTGATTACGCAGGATTTGCTCTGGAACTTTCTACTTGTTATTGATGGGTTTGTCTCAGACTCTAGGGGATGCATTCATAATAGGATTTGACTTCCTACGAGCTTAAGTTTGCGTGGAGTTGGCTTTCCCATTTTGGCTCGAATTGCACCCTTAAGGACCACCTTTTCTTTCTTTTCTTTCCTTGCCCTTCCTTTGTTCTTTGGTCCTTTAGTTATCGCAGTGGAGTCGGAGGAGAGGCTTTGAGATAAGGTTTCGATCCCCGGGTTGGCTTCCTCGACTCCTTGGATCTGAGTTTGGTTATTGTGGTTGGGTGTGGAATCCCACACGCATTTGCTTCAGAGCACGAAGAGGATGGGAGAAAACTTAAGCCGGGTGCCAATGCATGTATAACGAATCGTAGGAGGGTTGCTTCCTCTCAACTGATAACCCAGATGCTTAGATGACATAGACGGAAGCCGATAAATTAAGTAGAACCATACCTTGGCTAACCGGTCGAGGTCTCCTCTGTAATGGATTTTTAAAGGGGTTTCTTTATCCCTCCTCCATTACTCCTTTTTTTTTTTTTTCCCTTTGACCGTTAATGGTCACTATTTTCTACGGTGTTAAGTTCCTTTAGTTGTTTCTTGAACCGAACCGTCCTTTTACCCCTCAATTTAAACAATACATTTATCTTACCGGTAAAGAATGTCACTGATGTCTCTAGCATATACTCTTTTCATAACTTTCTACCATATCTGCAAGGAATTCCTTCACCAAAGTCATAACGAGGTTCTTTGTGTTCACCGATTGGCATCCTTTCTCTCTTTTCAGTGTTGACAAAAGGAGAGAGAACTTTTTGAACCCCCTTTGACAATGCGGCCTTGTCCTTCAAACTTCTTTCCGTCGAAGCTAACTGCGTTTCTAAAGTGAGGAAGTTAACTTGCTCATCTTTCCTCTATTCTACTCCGGCTCCATCCGCTTCCCTTTTATTTTTCTTGATTATTCTCTTGTTTGTTGTTGCTTTTCATTTTCGCATAAATCCCCTTGTCTCAACACTACTTCTTGCGAAATCTTGTTACGGTGATTTTATTTCAGTGTACTCTTCCATGATTTAAATTCTTGGTTTGGAATCGGGAATTTTGATAGGATCGAGACATAGTAGGGTCGGGACTTTGGAGCTCTAGGGTTTAGGAATGAGATGATAAGTTTGAGTAAAAGAAGGCGAGAAGGTTAGGTTTATGATAAGGTGACTCTTCAGGGTTTTCAAAATTTTTTATTTATAAGCGGTGGTTTATTTTGCCTACATTAAATGTCGCGACAACATTGCCCTAGGGTTTGTTTATCATTGTTAATGCTCATCGCGACCTGATATTTTAAATTTTGGAGATAGGTCAAATCTTGGCGACATAACAAAATGTTGCTACATTTCCTTTAGTGCTCTTTTGAATTTATGTTGCAATATCTTGGAGAATTGTGTTGCGACATAAACTCCTTTCAATTTGCTTCCTAATTCAGATTATTAGTAGAAGCGACACGAGAAAAATCTTTGCGACGATGGCGAAGAGTTTTACGAGAATTACATCTTTCTCTGTTTTCTCTCATAAAACATTCAAAGCAACCTATATGCATTCATACTCAATTGAACATATGTGTGAAAATTTATTTAAACAATAAAAAAACTTCAATTCAAGTATGAACACTCATCTCATTTCTTAATTCAACATGTCTTTACCGGATATTCGAATATATTTTGCATTTCGAGCATTGCTGGCACCATTTCCCCCAGACTTGAGATATGCATTATCATTCATCTGAGTTTAGAGAATTCGTACTCCCATGGTCATTTTATGCATATTTTCTTTTTTTGAAACAGTGTGCTTCTAAATAAGGATCTTCTTGAATTTTGCTTCATTGACCTGAAAATCAACAACAACAAAAATAAAACTACTAATAGATTAAACTTCAAACATCCAGGCCACGAATTCTTGAATTAGTAAACTATTTAAAACTTAAATAAAAGTATGCTTGAGTTGCCTCAATATAGCTTCTGTTTTTTAGTGTCTTTAGCGGACATTTTTGCTGTAAATTGTCTTCTTTTGGAAATCTCTTTGTTGCTCTCTAGATCAACGCCATACAATCCTTTGGATTCTTTCGATGTCACTTTGAAATGAATCTTGAGCTCTTCACGCTTGTGAGCCAATTGCCTATTTCCCTTCTTACGAGATTCTTGAAACGTGGTGTTTGTTTGGCTATAGTTGTGTTTGCTTGGAATTTTCAAGGTCGAGAAAATTTTTCTCATGCGAATTCAAAATCCTTTTGTTTACAGAGCATAAAAATGAAGCATCGATCTTCCGAGGATTAAGTCCTTTATGACCACGGTAATCTCCTCTTGTCCACCTAACAGATATTGTTCTTGGAACTTGGGGTGAGCATAAGCTTCTTGGTAGTGCAAATCCCCGAAGTCCAAATTTTCTTGTGCTCTTATCCACCATGAAAAGCTTTCATGGTTCCTCGGTGTTGCTGTATAGTGTGTCGGCAAGTTGGGTTAGACTTGAAGTGATAACTTCTTTGCTCATTCATATACTTGAGACTCTTAACTTGATAGGGCTCTTCTGCGACTAGTTCCTACAGGCACTTCTTCTAATTCTTTCATCTTTACAAGCCGCTGTGTGTGGTGTGCATTATTCTTTCATTGTTTCCAGGTTTGTTCATCGCCCGAAATCGGTTCACTTCTGGTTGTCATTCCACATCAAGTCAAATAAGACCACTTCCCTTCAATCTGTTTCTTGCTCACGAAGCCCGGATGGAGCCTTATGGTGCATTTGTAAGGTCTTCAATCCACTGCCTCCTGCACTTCTTCTTTTCAAAGCTCAGCTGAGGTTGCATCAATTATACCCTTGAGTATAATTCATAGCATGATGAAAATGTCCATCCCCAAATGGGCGAGATCACATTCCATGCATGGGCATCTTTGCTGATCTCTTGAATCTCTCAGCCTTTTGTGTAGAGACTCTCCTCTCCCTCCTACTTAAACAGATTGTTCTCATATACCGACAATGAAATTTGGAGGAAAATCTGCTCATATGCTTAGGCCTCCGCCAGTTCTTCCCAGAAGTGTTCATGATCCCACTTGGCAATAATCAAACCATTCTTGCCCGTCTCGATAAAAGGGAAGAGTTGCGAAGCAGTTACATCTAGTCTCACCCCATTTAGCTTGACTATGTTGGCCACCCTCATGAAGCTCCCCAGATGCTCATTGGGATCTTTAGAGGGGTGACCTGTGAACTGATGCTGCTAAACCATAGTAATCAATATTGGCTTCAGCTTAAAATTGTTGGACTCAATGGGAGGTTGTCTCACAGTAGAGTACTCCTTTTGAATAATAGGCCTCCAAAATTCCTCCAGGGTGTTAGGCCTTTGAGGTCTCTCTGTTTCTTCTTCTTTTGGAATAGTCTGTAATCTTTCTATTTGATTTGCCATACTTTTATATTCAGCACTGGTAGCTTTCCTCATATTCTTCAGGGTTCTTTCAATTTCAGTACCTAGAGGCAGCAGATCTGCTTTTGGTTTTCTATGCATTTAAATTCTTCCTGAAAGTAGAAACACACTGAGATCAAATGGAGTCAGTGATATCAAAAATTATATATCTATTTAGGCTCTCAAAAATATTAGTAGCTATTCGACCCTCTTGACCCAAAATTGTTTTTGCTAATTTTCTTAATTTGCACGTACAACAAGAAAAGAAAGTAAATAGCATTTCTCTTTTAATCGAATATTGATTTTTTAAATTCCTTTGATCCACCAGCTTGGCGAGCTTAAAACTTATTGTGACCCAGATCATATACTTACGATTTTATGACACCGTTACCACGGGACTATATGCTAATCCCCGATAAGGCACCATAAACCCGGTAGCGATAAAAATAGCTTTGTATACTCATAAGAAAAATGAACTGTCAATGAATTCATTAAAGGTCGGTTGGAGTCTTAATCTTTTACAAGTGCTGAAATCGTATAAGTAAAAGTGAACCTATAAGTCGAGATATCGTTCTTCTGAGATTGAAATGAATTTAAAATTCAACTACCCAGACCTGAGTTACACAATTTGAACTTCCATTTCATAGAAGTTTTGAAGTAGAATTCGAACTAAGGATTCTACTATTTAAATGTCTACATTTATAATGAAGAAAATTAAAGTCCTAAACATAAACTAGGTGAACAGGATTATTCTTTGGGTAGACACGGGATTTCTTCTTTGTGAAGTACATCAATTCCTTAATCATAATCTAATTCGATTCTATAATGGTGGAATATGAAATTGTCAAAGAAAGCGGTAGTATAGTTTGGATTTCTCCTATAACCATTTGTTTCATTGATTAGAGACTCTCATGCCATTTTAAAACATGTTTCTAACAAATTACTTGTAATAAGAATTTCTTTACAAGATCTGAGTATTTTTCTTTTCCAATACTTCATACCCATTTCTTATAGCTATGAGATTTCTCGCTTCCCGAGACGGGATACATTGCGATTTCTCTGAATGAAGATGATGTCTCACCTTGAGATCTTAAAGAGTTATTCCTTTCCTTGATTAAGATCTAAGTTAACACGGGATCAAGATCGACTTCCTCGGACTAAGGAGGGTCTCTAATTAATTCAATTGATAGATAGAAGTCGACTAATTCTCAAACCATGAGTAAATCGAAGATTTATCTAAGTAATCTTTCGAGCTCATTAGTTCATCAATATTATTAGTCACCTTTTTAAATGTGATCCAAGCTCTGAGGAAATCTCTATCTACATGTCCCTTTCAGAGGGGCTCTTGAAGTGAGCAAATAATGGTCCTTTTAAGTATAAAGTTTAAGCTTATTTGGGGAACGATTTACACTACATGAACATCACCCAGGAATTTCAAGTGTGGAATTTGAGGGCTAACGCTTGGGTTTTCTTTCTAATTTTGCAAAAAGACCATAACCAACATGGGGTCCTTTCCAGCGGGAGATTGTGTTTCTCGAAAACTAGATTTTTTGGGTGAACACTAAAATACTAATCGGGAAAATTCCACTTTATAGCCTAATCAATGAAGAAGTAGATTTGGCTTTTGTCTGAATCTGCATTAGTTCTTGATGTCAATAGATGATCTTCCAGCTGGTACAATTCACTTTTAAAGCTTACAGGAACATTATAATTCTTGTTTCAAGTTAATTAAACAATTCCAAGGCCCATTAACTTTGAAGTACAATATGTGAAGAAAGAAAATAAAAAAAATAAAAGAAAAGAAAAATATAATACAAATAGTCCTCAGCTCCAGGCAGCTGCAGTTTATTAAGACACATTTGTTTACCTCACTTTCCTCAAATTGTTTCTATTTATAGAGCCCAAAGTTTGGAACCACTAAATTAGAAGCTACATTGATCCACAAATTAAGCCCATATTGCATTCTCCGTCGCGACCTAGAAGTTTATTACGCAGCGAGTTTTAATTCTTCATCGCAAGTCACATTTTGCGGCATGCAAAGATCGTCAGCCAGCGTGAAGGTTTCTTGATCGCGATAGTAATCTTTTCCTTCAACATATTCATTACATCCACGCACGACAGGGGTTCCTCTGTCCGCGACATATATTTCTTTAAGCTCATAACTGTCTGTCTTACAAAGTTTTGTTTGTTCGCCATTCTATGTGAAACAATCTTATGTGTGGTTCTGGAACAAATGTTGTGAAACATTCCAGTATTTAATGTGTGATAGTGTTTTTTTTTTTTTTCTTATGCGGCTTCAAATTGATTGTTCTGACTGATTTTAGTATCGTGTATTTGATTTGGTTCTTACGCGATGTTTCTGTTATTAGACGTTTTGTGACCCGGGGAAAGTATGTTGCATTAGTCTTGTACACCATGGCTTGTTTCTGTTTGCGGCTCCGTTTGGTCGCGCAGCGACATAGCCTCTTGGTGTTAGCCGATGTTTGTTGTGAGCTCAGTTTTATGTTGCAGCGAGGACTTTTATGTTAAGCTTATCTTTGTGTCGAGCTGGTTTGTTATGCGTGTGAACCTCTCTTCCTTGTATTGAGTCTTTGTACGAGATAGAAAAGTACGACCTTGTTTATCAGTGTTCGACATCTTTGTATTGTGATGGCAGATCCTATAGCGACCGCAAAATGCATCTTGGCTTGGAAGTATATCGCATTGGATTTGCATTTGTGACGGTCAGTTCCTGAGCTAAGCGTCACATGTCATGACCTTGTTTATTGCTCGAAGCTGAGTTCTTCTTCCTTCAATCGTGACATACATTACATATGCGACGAGAGGTCTTTCTTTGAAGTTCTTCTTACATCTCAACAAGATTTTCCATATTCGCGATAATCGGTGTCATGACGAAGTTATGCTTCATTTGTTTTAGTTGTCGCGATACAAGACTTCTTTATTAAGACAAATTCTTATTGAGTGACATCCTACACAACCGAAGCGTACTTTAACATAAACTTTCTTTTGTCTTAGTAGGCTTTGACCCATATTCTTCCATTTACATCGCGACATCTTTGTCTTTACAGCCAGCGATAGAGCTCCTTAAATCGCTTATTAGGCCCTTTGTGTTGTACACATTTGAAGACGAAGGTTCCTTTGCTATTAGCTTGGACGTTTGTCGCGACACACAAAACTTTATCCCAAACATAAGGCTGCTTCTGGTGCTCTTTGTCTCTTCTTTCTTCTTTGGAATTTCTCATTTTGAATTAAAACACAAAACACCAAGGTTGTTGAGCCATTTACTTTATTTGGCATTGAGAAACAGTCTGAATATACTAAAAATAAACCCCGGAAAATGGATTAAAAATAGGCCGGAGTTTAAAGACTACCTTCGTAGGAGGCTGTGAAATCGCTGCGGATTGACTGCAGTTTATGGATCGATTTTGAGAATTGAAAATTTGGAAATTGTACTTTAGAGGTGCAGACTCCAAAAATCTGAAACACTGAATTAGGGCTTGTCATTTATGGTAATTGAAGAGGTATTGTGTTTAGAAAACATAAAATTTCTGATTGAGGAACGAGGTTGACCCGAGCAAGGTTTATATAATTAAGACTCTAATGGCACCTCTACCGGGTCGAGGGGATTTAAGTTTTAGGACATACTGGATTCTATAGAAGATTTATAAAGACTTAAAATTTTCGGGGATATTTATGCGAGACCGTTGGAAAAGGATCTGAAAATTTGATTGATGGATCCATGTAGGTACGCATTTGAAGAAATAAAAGTCGATTTGTTACAACTCCCATCATACGGGAGAAATGGAACAAAGATTTTGAGATCATGTAGCCGTTTGCTGAAGTGACTATGCAATGGGCAATGTTGGAGACAAGAGCAGAGGGCATTTCAAAGCCGGATCTTATACCGGCCGAAACCTTTAATGAAGCATAAAGAACTACTCAGAAGCAGGAAAATGAGATGTTAGCATTATGAGTTTCAAGAAAATTTAGACATATATATATTGGTGTCTCATGTCATCATACACACTGATCATCTTTTGACCGAAGTAATCAAGTTTCTCATGGCAAAAATATGCTAAACAGACTGTCGGATGAGTCTTTACTATTCTTTGAAGGGAATTTGATTTGGAAATCAGGGGCGAGAGGGGCATTGATAATGTGATAGCAAATCCTTATCCAGTTAAAAAGGAGAAACCTCACGAAAACAAAGAGGTGAGGGGAAATAGAAGAGAAGATTTCCATATGAGCAACTTTTCGAATTATTAGTTCAAGTTCCATGTATGCGATCTTACGTGAATTTACTAAGCTTGTGGAATCGTACCACTTTACAGAATTCAGTTACCGCGAAAGTTGAAGCGATTTGGGTTTGCTTATGGGATGACCCATTGTTATTCGAGAAGATGGGAAGATTGGGTGGAAGATGTGTACAGGCTGAGCAAAGGTGAAATTTTGAATACCATGCATCACCATATAGAAGAGGACATTTTTCTGTGGGAGCCGAATGGCTGAAGTTATAATCGGGTTTTTGAAGTAGCCTACTTATTTGAGGCTGATGAATGGATTAAACATTGTGATAGATGCTAGAAAGTGGAAACAAAACAAAAGAAATAGAGATGCCTCTGAGGAATCTGGAAGTGGTGCGATTTTTATATATATGGAGGATAGACTTCATGCAGGGACCTTTCCTACCCTCGTTTTGGAAATACAGTACATTCTCACTTTCTTCAAATGGATTATGTATCCAAATGGGTGGAAGCCATAGCTTGTCTTAGAAATGATGGAAACACAGTGGTGGGGTTCATTCAAAGAAACATCTTGAGCAGATTTGGAGCCCTAAGGACAATCATTAGTGATGAGGGAAGCCATTTCCAAACAATTGCATTTTGCCAAAAAACTTAGTAGATCTGGGTCAGACATGTTCGCGAGGATTGGCATGCCCTCAATCAAATGGGCAATTTCAATAGGAAGATAAAGAATATATTGGAAAGGCCAGTCAAACCGCAGGTAGGGAAGGCAGGAGTGGGTAAAGCTGAATGGTACATTGTGGGAAGCCCGCCGGGGAGACTGCCCATAAATCTCTTATTGGAATGTCCCATACGGGGATTGTGTTGACCGCCGAAATACCCTCCCTCTTGAGCTTGAATAACAAAGCTATGTGGACGGTCGAAAATTTGTACTGATTTCGAGATGTTAAGGAAAGAAGCCACTTTAGGATGACTAAAAGCGAAACTTAAAGAAATGAGCTGCGGGCAGTAGCCGGAATCTACAAAGATAAGATAAAAGAGCTTAGGCGCTGACGGGGATAATGAAGAGAATTCAGGCAGGAGGAGAAATGGTCCTGCTTGGCACAACTCGAGGCTCGAGACTTTCTAAAGGAAACTCGAGTTAAGATGAGATTGATGCTTTCCACAGTGATTCTCGACTACACCTTTTGGAGCAATGACAAAACCAATTTAAGGAAATGAGGGTTTTAAGTGTTGAATGGATGGGGGTGTCTGTGCACATGAAGGAAGATGAAAACAATCAAATTTGAAGGATGATCAAAAGTCTTTGAAAGAGGCACATTGCAGGAAATATCTAGCTAAGAGATGAAAATTGACGCTACTTGGGAGCAGCAAGAAATTTTATTTTAATTTATAGTTTGATTTGTTTAATTCATTGTGATTTAAATAGTTAAGTTACGGCCATAAGTAGTTTGTTTGAGTTTATTTAGAGCCCGATGTTGAGCATATTTTTGTAGAATTAAGAATAAAAGGAACAAATATCTATAGAATCTAAATGGAAGCACTTCAACCCAAATTCAATGATGCGAGGTCCACACAGGGGAGTTCCTTTCCCTAACTTGTTCTTTTTACACAGAATAATGCACATGTTAAGTTTGAAGTGTAATTTTTCTAAATTTGAGAATTTTGCATAGTAACTAATTTTTTTTCCATTTGAATTTTTTTTTTTAGTTTGAATAATTCAGTTTGAATAATTCTGATACAAAAGAATATTTTAAATATTGGGGTTGAGAACATGAGCTTTAGTGTCAATGCTTGAATTGATATAATTAATTCTTGGGTAAAATTATGAAATACAAGCATGAATAGAGTATGCGAGAAAGGAAGAAAAAGAAAACAAGTAAAATTTTTGAAGAGGGAAAATGCCTTCTCAATGTAGTGGCTTGGCAGGCAACAATGTCATGCTGCTCGACTCAAATAAGAAGAGAGGAGAAGTTATACCTCAATAATAGCGACTCGCCTTCAATAATCGCGACATGCCATCGCGACATCAAGGCAATATCGAGACAAAGCATCCCAATCCTAATAAACACATTGAGTTATCACTTGAAAATTTTTTCAATGCTTAAGCGTCATCGACCTTAATGTCGAGACATGCTTGCTTCCCAAAATGACCTACCTACTTAAAGAATTTACTTAGTGACTTTTCAGATCTAAACAAAATCCTTCAATTTCACCGGGGCCTAAGTTAGCCGTCTCCATTTCGAATCGAGAAGTGTCGAGACCCCTCCACCACAGAGGTAATGAGGAACATCATAGAGAAAGTCTTGCCCAAAGTGAGAGGCCAAACAATAAGAGAACCCGGTATTCCTAAAGATGTGGGGCAACAAAATAAGGAGATTGAGTTTGGAAATAAACGAGGAGATGCAGGGGTTTTCTTACTCAGACGGGGAGCCTCAAAGAAAACTCTGAAACACCTCGCGAAGAAGGGGTTTGTAGAAAAGAGAGGGTTCAAGAAACTAGTGGCTCCTTCAAAAGGAAATCGAGAAGAAAATTTGGGAATCGCTATAGACTAAGGAGAAAGGCATTGGTGAAAGAGTTTCTCTCGCCAATCTTGCGATAGAAAGGACGACATGCTATGTAAAGGGGAGATGGACCCACACCGGGGAAAGGGCCATCTCAACACCTCAACTAGGACAAGGCAGGAGATTGGATAGAGTTCAGCGACTTGGAGAGTCATGATTTGAAGAAATAGCTAGGAGGTGTTGGAGGGACAAAGACGGTGGCAAAGAACGAACCGTCTCAATGCACAACGGTACAGGGTTGCTATAATTTGAGAGTGAGCAGTTACAGTATTATTTTGATGTTTTTGTGTTTAAACCTCCCGAGCATGTCTCAATTGGCGAGACAGAGGCCGTGCACCACTCTTGTCGTGGTCGAATGATGAAGATAAATATTGGTAGTAGCCACCAAAAGAGATGATGAATGGAGGGAGGAGCTAGCTAAGAGAGATAGAGCTCTTAAAGCTGGATTCTAAGGAGGAGGCTTTATAAATTTGAGCAAACTGAAGAAGACTGAAGTACACAATTTGAAGATCCTAGAATCAGAGAGAAGGAGATGGGCAGAATACGACTAAAAAAGAATATGCCCTTGGGATTACTTATGCAAGGGCATCAAAGATGTTAGAGGCCACCATCCATGAGGAGAGTACATGAAGAACTTGGAGCCTCCTAGCTATGGGGAAGCTTTGGACAAGGGAGCTTACAGACATGCTAGGAGCACTGATCAAGATGTATAATGCCACAGGGGTGAATTTGAAGGCTGCTTTCTCTGAATTCACTTGGGAGACAAAGGAATGGGTTGATAAGGTCTAATGCCATAATCCAACAGGGATTGGGGAATTTGAGGGTGAGAAGAGCTTTCTTTGTATTTACGGCGATGCTCTGCGGGGGATCTTTCCGCGAGATATTTTCCTACCTTTTCATTGTGCCCTAGTACGTGGAAGTAGAGCATTGGACGTGGCGAGTCCCGCGACTGCTTTGCACCAAGTGCAGTTGTAGAGAGAATCGTGATAGAGGCGCTCGACCACTGAGTGATAGAGGGAGAAGTCGGCTTGGATCTTCCAGGTCGTTGAAAGGGCACGTAATTTGACGCGAATAGAGCCAGAACAATCTTTCATAACTTCTTGAAACTGCTTTTTAGAGCCATAGGTTGCAAGGAGTTTGAGGGATGTAGGGTCACGAGGAGAAAAGCTGTAAGTGTGAGGGAATGGAAGTGTGAGGGATTTGGCAGAAAAAGAGTGTCCCCTTTTTAAAACTTTTGAGGTCGACTCAGCCGTCCTATGAGGATGGCTTATGCCATTGAAGGAGGTCTGCTCGAAAAGTGCATGTCGGGAGTTTCATCGTGACAAAAATAGGTTTTAAGTGAAGAACCCAAAAGGAGTTCAAAAAAGGTTTAGTTCGCTGCAACGATGAGGCTGCCAAAGTGTAGATATATGTGCTCTTTAAATTAAGTCTGACCAGAGCGCAGATGTGGCTAAAGCTCCCATTACAAATTATTCCCCCGAAAATCATTACATATTTCCCTTTGCTTGGATTACCTCAGTTGAATTTTTTGGCTCAAGTGGAGTTTATTTAGCACAAAATTTGTTTGGGTTCTACTGTGGACTGAAACACTTAAAACAAAACAAATCAAAAAAATACCCACGAAAATCAGAAGAAAAAATGAATAAAATAAACCCAAAGATAAAAGAAAGAAATGGGAAAAGGAAGTTTGCCTCTCTAGAAACTGGTTTGCCTCTCAAGTAGCGCTAAGTTTAATGTCTTCTAGCTTGACAAAGGCGCATCTCCTCACAATATTGGTTTCTCAAAATGCGGGGGATGTCCGCCATCGACATAATTAACCATTGCCTTTCGTGATGGATAAATATGGTACGGCTAGCCCATCGTTCCGCCAGCTGCTAACACACTACTAAGTTTATCACTGCATCGATTCGTAAAGTCTCCGCGCCTCTCCTTGTGGATAGACTCTGGCCCAGTACCATCATTTTTTGTTTCAAATAATGGATGCTTCGCGAAACGAAATCATGGAAAGTGACTTCATCTCATGAATCTCAATGTGAGTTCATCCTCTTGACTCAATTTGAGTTCATCCTCTTGAACATTGATTTGCAAGGCTTTCCGATTATCTAGGAGCCTACCAAGTATGATGGGGTTTGTTTCTGTCTTTGCTTCCATGTCTGAATGTAATTGTGGGAGAGGGAAGTCTTCTCACCCCACAACCCTTTCCCAGTCGCCTGTGGGCGTTCCGAAGGTTGGTAGAAGCCATTTGGCGCATGATTATGATGGGTTCTCTTCTCCACAAAGTTCGGCGCCTTTAAGCTTACATTGAGGCAACATCAGGTGTCTACTGGGTTACAAAGTGCGAGGGGTTTACTAGATAGTGAGTTCTAATAGAGAAGGTCATATCGCTTCACCCCGGATCTGCCAGAGTTTTGGGGTGGAGAAGCTTGCTTTCGAGGGAGGTTACACTGCATTCGATCGGTCTAATGGTCCATATTCACTCAAGATTCTTCTTAATTTGCTTTTAGGAATGTTTTCAAGCAGACTTCACATAGCTTATGTTCTTGGCGCCTTCAAAGGGATATGTTGCAAGTTTCTTTGAAGATATCAAAAGAGCACCCACGACAATTACCTTCTCTGACTTACCTGTTTTGTTTGAGGTATGGGATGTGTAAGTGGTATTCGGAAGGAATAATTTCCTCCGTTGCGTACATCTCTTATCCTGCTGTAAACGCTCCTCATTTTGGAAGTTTCGCTCGTTAGCTGCATGTGCTGAGGAAAACGGCTTTGTGCCCGTGGGCCCGGAAGTGGGTTATCTGAGTGTTTTTGAGACTTGTTTCTTTCTCTTTGAAACTAGTTTTTTTTACATTTTTGTTTCGGCTTGGGAATGATCTGTTTCTACGTGTTCTCTTCCTTAGATTCTTTTAGGTTTTTCAAGCTCTTTCGCTGCTCCCAGTAATCATTTGGCAGTGGAGCTTCGGCTGCTTCCCTGCGGGTTCACCTCGTACTAATGAGTTACACCTTGTCGTCTCTCGTTGAACCATGAAACCATCATCCCCTTTTGCATTTCAAATTCTGAGTTAATTTGGTTGATTGTTTCAAGAGAAGTTCTCATCTCATTTCGAACCGTAGGTTGAGACTTTCACATCTCGTTTGTATCGGCTGATTTCGCTCCATTTCCTATTCGAAGATGGACTTCTTCTCTTGAGGTGGTGGGAGAGGTTCCACTTTGCTCCATAGGATTCACGACATTCTAATTCTCCCGCGAAAAAATTAGGATGGTTCTTTCAACCCAGTTATAATTACGAGCATAAGGGGTTGAATTGTTGATTTGGAGAAACTTGGCAAATATTGAGCTTGTTCAATGGTCAATTCTCCATGGAGTTCACCATTTGACATTCCACAATAGGACGAGTCCATGACAACTATCACACATTAGAGGGTCGCTTGTACCATATTTCGCGGCTTGATACTTTTGTAGTTGAGCGACTTACCTTGCTTAGAAAATGAAAATTTAGAGGCGAGATAAGATTGTAACCGCATCGATTCATGCGCGAGCCAGTTTCTTTGGTGTTACCCTCTCGATTGGCCATTGACAATTGTTCAAAATATGTTCTGCGAATTTGGTAAGCTTCTACTTTATTCTTACCCATAATAGCTCCTCCCGTGGAAGCATCAATAAGAGTCCTCATAGGAATGCTCAAACCATTGTAGAAATGCTGCACTTGCATCCATTTGGGGAGATTATGGTGAGGGCATTTCCTTAAAAGGTCTTTGTATCTCTCCGAAACTTAATGAAAAGTCTCTCCATTAAATTGTAGAAGTTGTTTGATGTCTATTCTTAATTTTCTTTGCCTTGACTACAATTGAAGGCAGTCGAAAATTTATTCACCAACTCATCCCAAGATGTAATGGAATCTGGAGGCTCTATAGCAAGCCAATGGTTTCCCTTATCCTTCAAAGAGAAAGGAAATAACTGAAGGCAGATGGCATCATTGCTCACTCCATTGTATTTCACCGTATCACACACGTCTAGAAGGTTTAGGATGTGAGCATTCGGGTCCTCGTGTGGGAGTCCATTGAATTGAATCCCTTGTAAGAGTTGAAGAGTGATGGATTAGAGCTCGAAATTGTTAGCCTGTATAGTCGGTCTCCTTATCACAAGTTGAGTAGTAGACGGTGGACGAGCTCTGAAATCATCCATATTATCCATGGGCTGTAGTTCTATAAGATCAGTTGCTTTCTTATCCCTCCGGATTTTTCTCAAAGTCTCTTTGATTTCAAGGTCCATTGGTATAAGATTCTCATCACCAAATCTTCACATATAACCTAATGGTGCTTGAAATTGCAGCCTCAACGAAATGTCAAAACTTCGAAAACACAAAACAAAAAATAAAAAGAAATGTTTGAAGGACTAAAGAGGCACTTAGTATTGATATTAGCATAAAACACAGTATTTCCTTGCTTGGCGCCAAAAAACTTGATAGGCGTTTCAACGTGATGTGCAATTAAAATATGTGAAAAAAGTAGATTAATATACATTTGTGCGAGTATACGCTTGTCATGTCTGATTATGCGGCGTAGAAAAGATCGATTCTGAGGAAAGATGGGATGCTAAGTACCAAAATTGGGTTGCCTCTCTCATATTTAAACGGGCAATTGTGATGTGTTGAAACAGAATGCAAATTAAGCTATTAAATTTTTAATCTAGCAATCGATCCGCGGAAGTTAGGGGTTCGAAGATAATGAAGTTAGGGTTTTGGAAGCGATTGGGTATCCACTTATATTTGAACCAGAATCTAATTCTATTGTTTAGTAAGAAAGTTCTCCAAAGTGATTCTTGACTAATTTAATTACAAGCCTCTCTCAAGGTCAAATAAGCTACCAACTAATACTAGGTTTCTTGCTTCTCAACTCAACCTCAAGCACTAGAGGTGCTTTAAGTCCTAAGAACCTCTCATGCCTCCTAATTACATATGATTTCTACACCACTAGGCTAATTAGGTTGATTCACCTGTGTCTAATTCTCTACTCCCTTCTCAGATCTCGCAAAAAATCACTCACCATATTGAAGTTGATCATAAATCAATAAATATAAACAAGTATGAATCAATAGAGGTTCAATCACATGAAACAATAGAAAAAAAATTCTAGCAATTAGATATAACCTTCATGTCTAAAATATAGCCAAAACCCTAGTTGTGAATTTAAAACATAATGAAAATTTGGAACATCATAAAACTTGGATAAAACATGAAAGTTAAAGAAGAAATAGTTTTAATGTTGAATATCGATGAATCTTCCCTCTTCTTCTTTCGGATCAAAGAATTTTCCAAGAGTCTGTGTTGATCTTCACGTTTGTCTCATTTTCTTTCTCTAGAGCCAAACCCCTCTAAGTGTGAACCTTGATCTTGTCTCGAAAACCTCTATTTATAATCTTAAGAACATGGGCCATTGATGGGCCAAAAGTGCATTGCATTCTACTCCAGTCCACAACGGTTCATCATGATAAACAGGGGCTTCGTCGTGACAAAGGGATGGTTCTTCGCAATGAAGCAACATGGTATTGCTCAACAGTTTCCTTTTTGCTTATTTTCTGCCATTTCTTCATCACTTTGCTCAGTTTTCGCTCAAAATCTGCAAAACACAATTAAACGAGGGATTATAGCATTCTTTAGCAATATTAGTGTGAATCTAGCATCAAAGTTGTATAAAACAAGTGAAAAGCACACTAAAAATGCTAACACGATTCACACTTATCAAATACCTAGCTTCCATAGAGCTTGTAGCAGTCATGAAGGGCTACTTATTTACCCGCACCAACTCCACTTCATTACCCTTCAAAAATAGTAAGAACTGGTGAAGAGAATACACTAGTTGGCATGAATCTAGTCCCTCCTGGCAAGAAGAAAATAAAATATGTCTGGCTTTTTGTCTCTCAACTCTCTCTATATATCCTCTATGTGTTCATCCTCTGATGATATCCTTTTTCGTGCCCTATCTCTTTCTATTGATAGGCTAAATTAATGTTGGGCGGGAATTCTAGGCGGATTTCATGGGTTTCAGTGTAAGCCCACTAAATATATTGTCGCGACAATAGAAGAAATGCCACGACATTCCAACATCCTTGTTTGTCTTCAGACTTTGTAATGGGGTGCTCCCGCGACATTTGATTTGGCTTTGAAGTATTTGTCACAACAAAGTTTGAAATGTCGCGACAATCACTTCTCATCTTTTTTTGTCTACATTTGTCTTGACAATTTCCTCTTTGTTGTTCAACTTTTGATCTCACGGTAGGTGTTGCAAAAATGTATAATTATCGCAACAATGTTCGATTCTTGGATCTCTTGAGTTGTCGCGAGATGGTCGTGCCCGCTGCGACAAATGTTCAGTTGATTTCTTTGGTACTCTCCTGTTGATTGTCGCGACAAGATTGAAGACCGCGACAATGTTCTTTGGCTACAGCAGCTATGTATGTCATGGCTTGACTTTCGAAATGTCATCTCTGACTGTTGTCTTCACCGGGTTTCTTCTCAATATTTGTCACGATAGAGTTTCAATTGTTCACGACACTTCTTCTACTAATTCATCTTCTTTTCTTGCTCTTTTTGCTTCTTTTGCTCACGAACCACTACAAAAATAGTAAATCTAGTGAAGATTCCATAATTTTGCCTAAATTGAACATTCGGTCTCGAATATGCAAGAAAAAATGGACTTAAAATTAGATGAGTTCCCTCATCAAGCTCCTAAAACTTAATTTTTGCTTGTCCCGAACAAAGAAAAGACTCAGTGTTTGTCTCCTCGAAGCAATTTAAACGACTTTAAGGCCATTTATTAATACCGATCATCTTTCAAACATATCAGCAATTTGGATTCGATGAAATGTCAATTGTGATATCAGGTCCAACTAAGCTTCAATTCAGGAATCCTAAATATTTTCAATTCATATCATCTAACAAATAGATAATTCTTAGAGTGTAAACAACTACAGTTCTTGACTTATGATGTGAGAGTGTGTGTTGGTCTTCCTTTTATGACATATTTGTAGGTTAGGTAACCTTATGAGACATATTGTAAAAGAATGGAAGTCTCTTTAGAGTGACTTAGGTCTCATAGGCTTGTTAGTCATTACTCTCCACTAATTTAGGCATACACCACCCTCAGGATCAAATAGGTCTTCTAGGCTTGTAGTGTATGGCTTGGGCATTGGGTAGTTGATTGGACATTTAAAGCTCGGGATTCACAAAGTACGTACTATTCAACATTTGCAATCCCACCCTTCTCATCCTCTATTTTCTACTAAAAACATCTTTCAAGCACCCCTAAACTTGGTTTGGTGCATCCTTCAACATAATCTCCATTGTGGCATTTTATTTTTCCCACTTTCAATTTAGTTCCTTCATTCCAGAAGCTCTTTTCTTTTCTTTTGTTCAAGGTTTTGGGAATGGTGCAATGTTTTGCCTTTTTAAGCTTTCTACCACCCTTAGAAAGCTTTGGGTTAGTAACTTTCATACCAATTGGAATTAGGGTACTAAGTGTAGAACACCATTAAGAACTTAATGGCTCAAGGAAGGAAGGCTACAAGGCAAAACACATTCCCCCTTTGAAACTTTTATGCTTTTTTAGCTTCTCAGTTTTCTGTTGTGCACCTCTTTTAGTACATCATTACTCACTTGATATTCCTTTCATATCCATTATTCTCATCCTTCTCCACATTCCAAAATTGTACTCCCCCAAACTTGTCATCTTTATTACTTTTCATGCACTCATCTTGCAATTTGGGCAAATAAAGGGTTATTCACTGAAGGATCAAATTTAAGGCAGGATTAAGGTTTTTCATGTGGCTTTGATGATGAAATTGGCATTAGGCTCAAACAATGTACTAGGGTATATGCATATATGCATATGTATATCAAAGGGTAGGCTTTGAAAGGCACAAACGTCCCAAGGATGGCCTAAATCATTTCCTATTAGTTGTGTTGCCTAGGATTTCGCCTTGAATAATAATATAACAAGTTCTAGGACCCTTTTGAGACTAAAATTATGATGAATCTAATAAGGTGTTCCTAACCCAAGCATAATTAGTTTTTAAGGTACTAATTACCAATATGCATGTTTTTAGTCATCATTAGAACTGTATTGTTCAAGCAAGCTAGAATTATCAGCTTTATCAACATTGTCATTAATTTCAGTCTTCAAGAGTCTAGAAATTCAGCCTATTTGTCATTGACATCACAACTTTTCAATTCTGGTGAATTCATCCTGCCCAATTTCATCTACAAATTTTCTTGTTGGTTTCTAAACGGAGTTATTGTGCTATAGTAAGTCGGAAGTTCATTTGATTCAATAATTCATTTAGTTTCAGTATCATAGCCTGGTAACTCAGCAATGATCATCATTCAACGAGCAATCAAACTCATAATCGTCAGTATTCAGAACATGTACTCAACTACAAAATTATTAAACACAAAGACACAATTGCACAAGTTCATCAAAGAGAGACTTCTTTATATTTATGAAACAATTACAAAGAGTTTCAGTTAAACGATTGCACGTAAGAGACTCATTGGTTTTGGTTTTATTGGGGCTCTATTGGAGGTTTTGAAGGTTCCATTGGAGGTTTTGAAGGTTCCCCTGGAGGTTTTAAAGGTTGACTTTGAGGTTCAGCAGGTTGACTATAAGGTATTACAAAATCTTGCACATCCTGAAGTCTGATAACATAAAATGAATGTCTGAGATGTTGATATTTAGTAATGGCACTTCTTCTTCCACGACGCCATTTTTTATAGCCCGATCTAGTATTTATGCATTTGCCTTTGTTAATTCACACTACCTGCGCCTATTGACTCGAAGTTGCCCTCGTATTTATTTGTTCTGAGTCATCAACCTCGGGCTTTCATTATGAGTGCAATTTGTCGACCATGCTCATCACAAAAAACGAAAAGTCTTGGATTCCCGCCCGATATCTTGTTTCTAGCGACGAGCTAGCTTAACTTCTTTCTTCCTTACTTTCTCTTAGTATACTGCATCTCTTTCCCTCAACTCATTTCTCCACATACGATCTCTGCAGTTCTCTCTCATTCCATAGCCTCTCTGTTTAATTGCCTACGTCAAGTATCTTGATGCTCTTCTTATTTACGCCTCAAAGTACAAGTCCTCTCTTTTAACTAGGCCTTTAATGAAAGTCTTTTCCTTCATGTTATAACCATTTTGTAATATCTCCATAACATCGCATTGCTCTTGTGTTGCCATGAAACTTAAACATTGATTCAGATATGCTCTAGCATGCTGGATCTGGTCCCGGTAGCACTTCTTTACACTCATCAATTTTCTTGATGTACTTTTATAATGGCCTACTCATTTTGTTCACAGTTTCTTCCTCATTTTTCAATTTCTTTCATTTTTCCTTTGCCTTTGTCTAATGGAAGTTTGGTTATGGCAGTGAGAGTGAGTGGAGAGGTCTTAGGACATCTTTCTTCTTCTTCTCTATTGAACTTGACTCCTCCACTTATGCATAAATAGGTTATGATAGCTGGATGGGGCATGTGACCCCTGAAATTGATGCTCTGGTATCTCAAAATTGATTGTTCAATGAGCTTCTCCAAACTGATCTTGTACCCCTTCAGAATGGAAAACAGTAGGATTGCTTCTTCTTGCCCCTCACGATGTGACATGTGTTGGCATCAATGTTGGTGAGGAAATAGAACCATGCTTTAGCTTCTTGAGTTAGGGTTCCCTCTACGTGATTCATAGGGGTTCTTCTTATTTATGAATCCCTCTCATTCCAGTGATAAGCACTTCACAATTTTAAGAGATCTCGTTTCTCCTTGACTTTTGAAATTTGTTACGCTCATCTTTCCCTGACTTAAAGGTGGTTGATGTCTTTTACGTGAAGTAACATTTCCTTACATAGCACTAAGTCTCCTTTCTATTTACCATGTTAGCGCAGAATTTACCTCACGATTACAACCAAATCAATTGGCAAGTGTTGACACTTATAAACCTCCAACCTCTCGCTACCGATAATCTCTCTTTGAAGGGTGAGATGAATTTCTTGAAACCCCTCTCTCAAATGAAGTCCTTCTTGAAAATCTTCTCCATTATCTCATAAGCCTTGTCTGAGACGAATTCATCTACTTCTTCATCACCTCTCTGTTTCTCTTCTTCCTTAACTCTTTTCCTTTCCCTTTCTTCTTATATCTTGACCTCAAGTTCGACATCTTGCCCTTGAACTTCCTTTTTCAACATTGTCTCGCGTATACCACTGAATCTTCTACAGTTTCCGCAAATTCTTCTATTATTTCGTTCAGGTTCGGGATCAGCATCTGTTGCTCAGACATTTTGTTGAAGGATGGTTTGGATGTGAGGTTTAGATGAAGAAGAGGGGTTTATCACGGTTTATAATGATCGGAAATATGAAAACATATTTGGGGCTTTTCATTTATATAAGCATCGGGAAATATGTTCGAATAATTTATTGTTAAACATAAGTTTGTCACGACAACCAATTTGTCAAAATTGTGAAAATAGTCACGCAACAAATAATTAAACCTGTAAAGCTAAAATAATGTCGCAACAATCAATTTGTTAGGACATAAAAATATTGTCGCGACCAAATTTTAGGCCTTGAGGTTTAAAAATTGTTACGACAAATAATTCCTTGTCTCAACAAATAACGTTGTTATTTAATGGCAATATCTTAGCCCATAGCGAGATGTCAAACATACTAAAGTCTCTCGGCCCCATCTATATAGCGAAGGTGCACATGCGGCACCCAAGGCGTCTTGGTCATGGCTTTGCATGTGGGGTGAGAAGAACATGGCTAACGTCGCTTGTTCCGCGTTATTTAATGCCGTCCCATAATTCCGGGATCACAGCCTGCGTGGACAATCCCATATCAGTAATGCCCGGTGATGGCAATGATAGCATGTCATCTCCGAGTCTAGCTAGAATCCCAGGCTCTGACCTTGGCGTGATAGCCGTAGCCTTGTCCTTGGAAATACCATGGAATAGAAGTCTTACGCTACTCCCAGGGTGAAAGAGATTTATTCTCCTTTCTCTTAGTACTAACACCCATATCCCAGATGCTCCGTGTGTCATCTACTCCTCTTCCAATGGCCAAGGTTGCCCTGACCATCGAGTTCCCTCTTCCCATGTATGTTGAAGATGATGTGCCTGAAACCCCTGAGATTTTTCGTCCTCCCTAGCCCACACGTTGCACGATCGATTGCAATGGTAGCAACCTGGTCGCTGTGCAATGATGGCGGCTGCGGTGCCATCCTTCCAGGCCTAATCGAAACAGCGACCTCCACCATCCAGTCTCCACCTCGCCCCGAGGCCAGGAGGATCATGTGCCTCGAACCTACAGAATCACTTGACCCCCTTGGTTCCCAGTTACACCAGCTTGTGTGGCAGCAACAACACACACTTGCACATAAGGGTAGCGATCCGCAACAACAACGACCTCTATGAAGTGCATTGGTCTAAAGCGATGGTGCCGTGGGTTATTAGCAAGCCCGCCGAAGTCTCTTATACCTTTAGCCATACACATCCAACAATAAGTTCTCAATTTCTATCTCGATCTACTTGTAGTGTATCGCCCAGCCACCCGATAGACTTTAACATCATGAACTACACCGTTCATCCCTTTTTCCTTAGTGGTGCGTAATGTCATACACTAATACAATAAGTTCCCAAACTATCATGTTCATTTTGTTTTCTGAACCCCTAAGGTTATGTTTTCTAACCCCTAGTGTTCCATATACAATCTACCATGCATATTATTCATGCAAATTACCACACATATCACATAGCATGTTAACCACAAAACACGCAACACACAACAATGCATGATCCAGACCCATGCCCATTAGCCCTCGGTACTCATGTACCTAGACTCTTGATACCTAGCTGAGATGAGCTAGTATCAAGACCATACTTGTGTATATCCACATTCAAGCTCCACACAGGGAATCGTTTGCACAGGCACGATGCCAAGATGCTGATACTTCACGTCGGGGTCGGGTTGACAACGTCGACCTCGGAATTCTGTAGTTTTGGTGACGGAAATGCCAAGCTAGTTGGTCCCATCGGGATCCATATTTTCAAATCGGGCGAGTCTCCTTTGTTTGGGGAGCTCTACCCGATAACACAGCTTGTATGTAGCGTAATCATCTTTGCTGTCAGGAGTGCCAGCGAAGTAGTGTGACCACGGGGTCCATGCATCCATATCCCCAATATACATCCACTGCAGGGATCATTCAATTCGCGTTTAAATCTAAAATATGAAAATAAAACGCTTAATTACAGTCCGTATGAGTTCGATCACAACCCTCTTACCATAACTACATACCCGACTATTTATACAATAATCCTAAAAGAATTTAATTACAATTCTTTTATAAAAAATACTTTTTAAAAAAGTAATATAAAGGCCACACATCGGCCTCACGGCTGTAATCACGGCCTCGTCGGGTACCTTGTACGAAGGGGTCCCACGGCGAAGTGAGAGCAGTACTTGATGGTGATAATCTCCTACAAGGGTTACTCGCTAAGTGCTCATACAATGATCAAACCAACCCATACATCAAGTGAAAATGTCTGCATGAATATCGTATGTCGTAAAGCAGGTCATGCCATATCCTGGAGTCCTCACCCAGGCTCCCTCACACATGCCTATGCCAAGTGTGACAATTGACACTGGTAGTACCTATAACACACATATACCGAGCCCTTACCAGCTCACCAGTACCCAATGCAAGTGACAATGGGCAACTAATCTTGAGTCAATCCCGAATCCTATCACACAACTCGAAGTCTATGTGATAACCATGACCATGTGTCTTAAGCTGACGAACTTTTCGACACAGCGGGTCTCTTACACTTGCATCTGAAGAAAAGCTTTAGGATCCATGCGTCTCTTACACCTATGTTCTGGCTTTTCACTTGAGGATTCGCGGCCCCCTTTTTGCTCCGTAACACACCTTAATTATATTTGACTTTATGATTTGAATGGCAGGAGTCATTTATTGGACGTAAATCCAAAGTGCGGAGCTCACTGCCCATTCATCGACAGCGATGATGGATGACCATACCATGCACACACCCATGTCATGCGATGATCGTGCATATGAAATGCAATCATGTCATTTCATGTTATGTCATACTACATGCAACATTTATAAATTTAGGATAATTATATTTCCTACATATAATTTCCATTCATCACTATTTAGTAATAAATCACCTTGAGCACATATTAATATGATTTTTACACACACCAACATGTTATTTATTTTTCCAACAGTAACACAAAAAATGGCTCAAATCTCGGACCCATAAAGCAGAGGCACCTCTGGTCCCTTCATGATTCGTCGCTAGAATTCTTTGTAATACCAAAGCACACCACAAAACTCGAAGACATCAGTCCCGTGATTAAAACCAAAGCCGAACTCGATTAGAGACTAAAAAATAGTCGGAGAATTCAACTTTGGTATCGGAAAGCAGTCAGAAAAGTGTGACGGGACTATCCAAAAATTCAACCGGACTATCAGCGTTGAATTCTAAAATTATTACACCAAATCCAAAAATTTGGGCCCTTTATAAGCTCTGGCTCTAAGTAATTAAATGGCGCGCAGAGTAGAAATAACTGATATGAAATTCCCTACCTCGTGGAGTTTGTGAAACTCAAGATTTTAGTACCCATAACTCGTAGCTCGTCATGGACGGTGTTACTCCTTTTAGCCGATGAAAACCTACGGTCGATTGTACGTAATCTTGAAGAAAAGCGAAAAAATCTGTTTTTCCTTTCTCTCTCTCTCCCACCCACTCCCTATTTGTCATTTTGTGCCCAATAGCCTTTTCCTATTTTTGTTTTGACTTTTTCTTATTATTATTTTTCTTTGTTTTATCTTTCCCATTGTTTCCTCCACTTTGACACTTGGCTCCAATGTGGGCTATTCACTAGATTGCACCACATGTCATGTGTTGTGTCACGAGCACCTAATGCCTCGAAAAACATAGGTACGTCTCGGAATTCTACAAAATTCGATGCGTTAACTAGATTTTCAACGAGAGACAAATTCAGCGGTGAAGTCAGTTTCATCGTCGAATCTAGAAAATTTCCAATTTTCAACGAGTGTTTTTCTTATTTTTAGAAAAATTGAATTTTTTTAGGTTTCGAACTTAGCGATCAAAATTCAACTTCTTAATTGCCTACATAGCCTTATATTCTAGTTCAAGAGGAAAATGGCAAGCCTTTCAAGCCTTACCCGATCTGTATGGGGACATCTCAATAGAAGTCTTGTAAGCATTTTTGTAGGCCGACAATGACAGACCCCCTTCCCCCAGTGACGAGAAATCTGTAGGCGACTCCCGAGCCTCCCAGCCAGGCTCGCTCGTGACAAGTTACCATGAAGCTAATAGTTAAAGCTAGCGGCGTATTTGGAAGCCGTGGGTTATAAAATTTTCACTTTCTATCAAAATCACACCTTTAGATTTGAAAATCGGCGACATACTTGTTGCACGGTGGTCAAGCCCAAAATACAAAATCACCTATAAAACAAAAATACACTCGTGTTTTCCAAATGTCCAACTACAACAATAAAGGACCTGGTCCTCGTCAAAATATGAATGGATCAATCAATATAAGTTTATCGCAACTTTGTTTTTCTCAGCTCATGCATGCATATTTTACAATATTTACATATACAAAAATGCCACATTTTAACTTTTACTAGTTTTGATTTACACCTTATCTTATATATAATCCTAACACATCGTCTAGAATGAGGATCTGGAAAGGTCTTTCGAAGCCAACATAGCCTGAAAAATTATTTTAAAAGCAGCGTGAGCCAAAAGGGCTCGGTCGTCATATAAGTTCTAAATGTTGTCCCTGCTTTGTTTTGTACCTCCCAATATGAAAATCTGTACATAAATGGTTGTAAAAGCTGTTTGTAGAAAACTGAGTTTTTCTATGAAAACCATTACAGCTTCACAAAAACTATTTATATTTGTTGAGCATTTTACATTCTTTGACGTTACGAAAACTATTCTTCTTGAATGCATTGCGAAAACTATTTATCTTCTTTGATGTTTCGATGTGATTTAATATCCCGAAAGTGCTATCTTTGTAAATCAAGTACCAACCCTTTGTGGCCCATTTCTGAAATACCTAGAAGTGATGCCTCGGGCACAGCCGGTAAGTGAACTCTCGGAACACTACGCCACAGATGGTCCGGTGAACACGGCGGGATCTATATAGCATAATGGAACTGGGACAAAATGCTCGTCTCGGAACCAACACTTCATCACTATCGTACTAAGTCAGCGCTAACTGCCATACCTCGGAATGCGGAGGGCGACTCATATATAAATATATCTTTAGATCTAACCCCGATTGCCGACCCGGGCAATATAGTTGAGCATGTCATGCGTTGCCATGCACGATCCGGAAATACGTCGATCGAGGCCCAGGCTGTGTCATCTAGGGGTTTTGCTATGAGAATGGCTTGTTTCTTAAATACGGAAATCAAACTTTTCTCTTTTGAGTATAACAATTGGGAGGTAAAAAAATGCTAAATCTATATTTTCAAAGCACTTTACAAAATTGTAATTTAAACACTTTCGTTTTAGAAAAGATTTTGAGTACTCACCTTTTTCTCGACTAATTTCTTTCAAATCTTGTCAAGCACTCTAGATTCTCGTCGGATGCTCAAATTACTTTCTGTGGTCGTTCCAATTACGAAAATGCCTCAGTCAACCATAAGCTTATACGGGGCTTTCAAAGTGACCATATCCAGAGCGAACTTGATTCTAGCAAAACTTTACGTGCTAGTCGATAAGGACATCGATATTATGATGTAGAAATTGGTAAAATGTCCCCACACATTAAATGCCGTAAAAACTATACGTTTTAGCCAACTTTTATTTCCCGAGGGACTTTCCCGAAGAGTCTAAAAATACGAAGCTGTTATGAAAATTTTGTCCGACTTGTCCGTCACGAAATTTCAATCTGAGCGGCCATAAGCGGTCTAAAAATTCAGCCACGTCCAAACAGTCAAAAATTCCTAAAATTCCTAAACTGGTCCCCAAATTTTGGGACTAAAGTTTACGACTTTTCACGGCCTCTAAGAAAATTTCAAGCCATTACATAACCTTTAAGGCAAAATAACCTTGAATAGGCAAATTTTATATATTTAAGTTTGTGAAAATTTAAGATATTAGTGCACAATATTGTATTTCTCTTGTATTATCACAAATTTCTTGTACCAAACGAGCGTCACGGTGGAATTTAAAGTAAATCTGAGAAAAAAACAAAGAGAAAAATAAAGAAAAATGTCGTTCTCTCTCTCCCACGCTTATACATCTGTCGTGCTTCTCCCTGCCATTGCCTTTTAGTCTTTTATTTTAGTTTTTTTTCTAATTCTTATTCTTTTCTTTAATTATTATTCTTATTATTTGGATAAATAATTTTTATTGCCCCCATTAAGTCTATTTCTATCCCGGAAAATTTTATTTATCATAATTGAATATTCTTTAAATATTTGTCATTTTCGAATTTTCTAAAATCCGTTTTCGAGGGTTTCACTCTAAACGTCGCCTGAAATTCATAAATATTCGGTGTCTCGGAAATTTACTTGAAACTTTCTGGGTTACTGATTTGTGAGGCAATTGCAGCGCCAGTCCGTTTAGTCATCGAGCTCTAGAGAATTTTCTAAGCTTCCTGAACAATTATTAATTTGTATTATTATTATCCTTTATAATTATAATTAGAATTTCACCCATCCACTTTCCTTAATTGCAAGTGCCACAATTCTTTGAAAACTTTACAATTTCACCCTTAAAACAACTTTCAAAATTCTATTATGACACTAAATTAATTAAAGTCTTTGGTGCGCTCTGATTTACACTTCCGTACACCCTCTCGGGACGGGGTGTTACAGACAATGCATCATCTAGCTTTCTTACGACAGTGTTTACCTTGTATTCACTATCTTTACCAGCATGTTCTTTATCTCCCTATTGGATATCTAAGCTTGTCCATTTGACTAAGAACGGTGAGCCAAACCCATAGCGTAACCCCACTCCATATACGCTCAGAGTTTTGCAAGCAGTTTGTTGTGAAAATGGCTCCCTCATCACTTGATGATAGTCCGCGGGGCTCATCTTTCAGTATGTTCCTTTGAATAAACCCCATAATTGTATTGGCATCATTTATGGGACAAGCAATGGCTTCAACCCATTTGGAGATATAATCCACAATGAAGATGTATAGATTTCCAAATAATTAATCTTAGTTTAGCATATTTCTTTGACGCCGGGTACTTGATTGTTGCATGATCATATGCTATTACATGAGATCCTAATATATATGGAGTACGAACTACTCATAAGCAAAGACCATTGCAAGCATTTCGCCTCTATTGTTGAGTAATTTTCTTGAGTACCTCATTATGAGTCTTTAGCATAATATATAGCTACGAAGAATCTTTTTTAAATTTCTTTGCCTCAAAACTGCTCCCATTGCATAGTCACTAGCATCACACATAATCTCAAAATTCTCGCTCCAGTCTGGTGTTACCATGATTAGAGCTATTAGCTTTAATCTCTTCAAATGCAAACTTGCATGCTTCATCAAATTCAAACTTTGCATATTTCTCAAGCAATCTTCATAGTGGTCTTGCTATTGAAGAAATCTTTGATAAACCTCATGTAGAACCCTCTACATGTCCCAAAACACTTTTGACTCCTTTTACTGTAGTGGGTGGCGTAGGTTCTAATCACGAAATCCTAGCGGTCTAACCAATCCTGTTGTGAAATTTTGTACTGATCACAATCCCCTCGGTTACCATAAATGGCATTTCTCGATTAAATTCGAGGTTCGTCCTTACTTGCAGTACAATTGAAAATTCTCGGCTTGACTCTCAAAGCGGACCCATATACGAGAAATCATCCATAAATATTCCATAACTTTTCTAGCTAAAGAATATTGACATCATACATTGAAGCGACATGAGCATTACATAGTCGAGAAATGGCATCCTTCTAAGCGCAAAGGTTCCATAGGGGGCATGAATGTAGTCTTCTCTTGGTCCTAAGGAGCTATGGCTTCTCGATTGTAACAGAGCCATCCAGTAACGATAATGAGGATGTCCACCTTAATATGTCAATATCGAGGTCGATAAATGGCAAAGGATAGTGATCCTTTCTAGTGGAAATATTTAGCTTCTTGTAATCTATGTAGACTTTCCACCCTGTTACTATTCTTGTAGGTATCAGCTCATTCTTTTCATTTCTGATCATTGTGAAACCTCCCTTCTTTGGAACCACATGCATTGGGCTCACCTAAGGGCTGTCTGATATGGCATATATGAATCCAACATTTAACCATTTAAGTCCCTCATTCCTCACAACTTCCTTCATTATTGGATTTAATCTTCTTTGGTGTTCTATAGTGAATTCTCCTCCATGAGGATTTATGCATATATAGATGGGTTGATCCTTTAGATGCCTTCCACTGACTAAGCTATTTGCTACTATGCCTTTTAATTCACCACTTTTCCTCATTTCGATGATCAAATCTCTTATTACATGTTTGGACTTTTCTTCACTCAGAAGTGCATATTTCAGGTGCTTTAGTAATTCTTTTAGGATTAGCCCTTCAGAGCTCTTTTCTGCTTCCTGCACCTTCCTTTCACTGCTTAGATTATCTACACTTCTTTCATTTAAGCTTAAAACAGTTTCCATCAATTCTTCCCTTACTGTCAGTTTTCCCGATCCGGGTTTCTTTGTATGCAGTGAGTTCCTTTATTCCTCAAGTGGATCTTGGTTCATATAACTATCATTCTACTTTTTCATGACATGAATCACGTATCAATTCTCATACTGCTTGAGCTTTTTCAAAAGTCGGGTTGTTTCAAACTGATTCGATTGAGTGTACTTATTTTGACTCTTAAAGTAGCTCCGTCGAGTTGCTGTGGCTAGGAATGGTCTACGAGAAAAAGAGTGGTGTTGTTTTGTCTTCTTCTATGTCAATTACAACAAAGTCAGTGGGAAAATAGACACCGCCTTGTGACACGTCTTCCCGAATGCCTTCTGAGTTGAGCCATTGATTTATCACATAGAGACATTGTAGTGGGGGTTAACTCCCTCGAGCTTAGTCTTCTTACTCTTGGTAAAGGCATTAAATTTATGCTAGCACCCGAGTCACATAAAGCTTTTTCCCAGTGAGTGTAAGGTATAGTGAAACTGCATGGGTCTTGAATTTTCAAATGGTAGATTCTTTCAGACATGGCACTACGGCAAACAGGCTCACCACTCGACTTTCATCCAATTTTCTCTTTTTGTTGATTATATCTTTCATGAATTTTGCATAATGTGGCATTTGAGCTAATGCCTCAACAAAAGGAATGTTGATCTCCAACTTCTTGAACATATTCAGGTTTGGAGTCGCGATTATCGGTTTGGCCTTGATCTTTGAGGGAATGGCATTGGGGTTGATTAATACTTCCACCTTTTCTTTTGCCTTGTCTCTTGACTTGAGAATTACGCATAACATTTGCTCACTTTCATCTGTTAGCTTATTTACTGCACATTGCTTTTTCTCACTTCCTCTTTCATTTAGATCTGCTTCTCGATTGTAGCATCGGTTTGATTTTCTCATTCTTTTACGCCTGTGGATTCTTTACCACTCCCAAGTGTGATGGCCACATCTGAGTCTTTTGGATTCTTTTTTAGTATCACTAGGGAAAGAATTCCTAGGCGATTCTATGTTAAAGGACCATTTTCCCTACTTGAGTCTCGAGTTTTCAAGGAGGCATTGATGTGCTAAACACGAGTTGTGTTTGCTTGAAAAACTGCAAGTTCAGCAAACTTCTGTTCATGCAAGTTAAGTATTCTTTTATTTTCAACCATATAATTCGACTTTCCAGATCGTAAAGGATTGAGATATCTTGTCGGTGCTCTGCTCTTTGAATTCCCTGATTCTGCTCTTGGAAACTAGGTGGGGCATAGTTCTGATAATTCTAAGCTAGTCTTGGACCTTATTTGCGTTCCTCCATAGGAATGATTTCATGGTTCCTCCGAGGGTAGGTACATAGTGGGTTGGTAGGTTGTTGTTGTTGAAGTTGCCAACTCCTATTCCCATAACTACTGAACTTCCTCAACCTGATATGGACCTTCATGAGTAAATCATGACCATGATATTTTTGCACATCTGACCTTCTATGAATTCCCACTTCCATTACATGAATGACCTCTTTTTGTCTTGATTGTTCATCCTGTTCTGTTGCACTTCGAGCTTTGCCTCAATTCTTTGTCATTTTGAACTTGGTCCAATCACACCTCTTTGCTCTTAGTATGCTATGGCTCCCTAAAGCTTCAGATGGAGCTGTAGTTGCTCTTAGCTGGTTGATCAAGCGATTCTTCTTGGCCTCTTTCTTCTCAATGCACCTCCAAAGGCTGCATCAACTGTCCCCTTTGAAGTATAGTTCATGGCATGATAGAAAATGTCCATTTGAGTAATCTGCTCACTTCCTTGTATGGGACATCTCCTCAGCAACTGTTTATACCTTTCCCTTGCATTGTATAATGACTCATCCTCATCCTGTTTGAAAGTTATTATTTCTCCTCTCCTCTCATAAGTGAGAGCATGAGGGAAAAATCTGTTGAGGTATGCTTGCACAAGCTCTTCCAGTTTCTCACTGAGCCATAAGGCAAGGATTCAAACCAGCTAGCTGTAATGTCTCTTAGAGAAAATGGAAACAATTAAAACTTGATCACATAAAGGTTTACACCATTCATCTTTATAGTATTGGCCAGTCTCTAAATCGCTTAAATTAGTAGGATCCTTACGTGGATGCCTAAAAAATTGGTTTTGTTGCACCATAGTGATTAAGGCAGGTTTTAGTTATTGGCCTCTATTGGTGGCTGCCTCACTACTAAGTATTCTTCTCTTATAACAGGTCTCCAAAAACCCTCCATGGTTCTCTGCCTTTGTTGAGGTCTATCTATTGCTACTACATGAATAATACGTTACATGCGTTGACCATGGTATTCTTTGCTTAACTCACTTTCTTCAAATTTAAAGTGTCTTCTCTATTTAAATCAAGCGACAATAATTTAGCTTCTGACCTCCTATGCATATGAAATTACCTTTGAATTTATAGCACATTGAAATCAGAAGTGAGATCGATAGATAAATTTGAATAACTTTGGTTATCACAATAGAAGACATGCGTGAATCGCATTACTTTTCGGTTAAGAACTATTTTTTTCAATTTTTCTAAAAGTTTGGTAAAAAGGTAAAAATGTCCAAATGAGCAATTCTCTTTTTGGCTGGAATATTGATCTATAAGCATTGTGATACTTCTGCCATAAGTGATCAAGTCCCTCTGTTGCACCCAAAAAACTTCTTGTTTGGACCATAATTTTCCTTGCTTTTTACTTTAATCATTTTATACATTCAATTTAGTGCGCATCCTTTGCAAGTATGCAAGGTCAACAAGTAATAAAGTGGATTATAAAATCCGAGATATCATTCCACATGGATTAATGGAAATTTTAGAATCAGAGTACCCTTACTACCCAAGATCGTCACTATTTGAGCCAGATTAACTTAATGGCGTGATTAACTAGCATAACTGAAATAAAAGTGTTTTTGTCAGTTTTTCTTTAATTGAAAAGATGTTTAAATTTAAATGAATTAAAGATTTCACTGAGATTTAATAAACACTGGGAATGGGATCGGTGCTTTGATCACCAAATTGCATATTATTCAAACGACAATAGTTGTAGGGTTGAATTAAGTTTGTCGAGGCATAATAGTATAGTCTTGAAATACAACTAACCACTATACATTTCACCATTTAGATCTCCATATCCTACATCAGGTCAATGTGTCTAGACAGCTACTTTTAAGATATGATTTCCTTTAAGAATTGATTGCCTTTCCTAAACCATTACTACTGAATCATTTCTCAGGACTGAAGTCAACTTGCCCAGAAACAAGGTAACACAAGCCTCCTCCAATGTAATTGGTACCTCTATCTGCACTTTGATTAAATAATCACTTCTAAAAATAGAAGCACAAACATTCTGGCGAGATGAAACCTCTAAATATTAAATTGATAAATCACGAAATGGTCCTTATGCCTTGAAAACACTTATCTTTGTCCTTTCGGAACCTTGAAGTAAGAGGTTAGAACATCACTTGTGATTCATCATAGTAATACTTAGAGTTTATTAGTTCTAAGAGTATCAATTTAGCATACCCCCAAAGTGACTGCTCCTTGTTCTCGAGAACATCCATTTGTGTCACTCATAGGCATCCTGGAAATTAGAGCATAGATACAGCTCTTACTAGGTATACTCCACTAATACTTAGAACAATTCTTTTAAAGAACAATACCAATTATATCAATCCAGCCTTCAAACCATAACATTCACTTAAATAACACAAAAATGATAATCAAAACACCAATCCCTTCCCAGAGGGAGCTTAGCCTTCCATAACTGGATCACAAGTAACAATTACTAGTTGATCAAACAAATTCATTGAAACTGCAATCAAAATTGAAGAAAATGGTTTCCATAAATATTTCCAGTCTCCATTCAAATTTAGACAACAATGGAGCTTGATATACAAAGATCTCAACTCAATATTGTAGCTTAGATCAACTACTCTAATCCTTAAAATGAAAACGAAAATTAAAGAAGAAAAATAAAAGAAGATAATAAAAATATGTACAAAAGATTTTGTCTCTCAACTCTCTCTTTGTATATCCTCTCTATGTTCGCCCTCTGATGATATATCTTTTTTCGTGCTCTATCTCTTTCTATTTATAGACCAAATTAATGCTAAGCTAGAATTCTAAGCGGATTTCATGGGTTTCAATGTAAGCCCACTAAATAAATTGTCGTAACAATAAAAGAAATGTCACGACATTCCAGCATCCTTGTTTGTCTTTAGACTTTGTTGTGGGGTTGTCGCGACATTTGTTGTTATCTTCCAAATTTTCCTTTGAAGTATTTGTCACGACAAAGTTTGAAATGTCGCGATAATCACTTCTCATCTTTTGTTGTCCACATTTTTCTTGACAATGTCCTCTTTGTTGTTCAACTTTTGATCTCTGGTATATTGTCGAGACAAATGTATAATTGTCGCAACAATGTTGAGTTGTTGGATCTCTTCAGAGTTATTGTGAGATGGTCATAACACTGCTGCTTGATCTTTCTCTTGGGTCATTGTCGTGACAAATATATAATTGTCATGAAAAATATATAATTGTCATGATAAATGTTCAATTGATTTCTCGGGTACTCTCCTCATGATTGTCGTGACAAAGTTGCGACAATGTTCTTTGCCTTTCGTCTTGTACTGTGTCGCGACAACTTTATGTTGTCTTCTCAGGGATTCTTCTCAATATTGGTCACGACAAAGTTTCAATTGTTGCGACATTTCTTCTGCTAATTTCCTTTAGTTTTGTCATGACAATATTGAAGTTGCCACGACATTCTACACTTCCTGCCTTGGACAAATAAGTTGCTTTTCTTGCTCTTTTTGCTTCTTTTGATTTAAACCACTTCAAAACACAAATCTAGGTGAAGATTCCATAATTTTGCACTAAATTAAACATTCAAGTCTCAAATATGCAAGAAAAATAGACTTAAAATTAGATGAGTTTCACACTCATCAATGATACACCTCCCAAGCCTTTCCATCTATGCAACCCTCTCCTTGGAAAAAAAATAGGTTTATTTCCCACCATATATTTTGGAGAAGTGAATTTGTCCCTAGGAGACATCATCCTATACCTTGGAGAACTAGGTCAACCTCCTAGAAAAACAGGCCTGACTAGAGGAACATGTCCTTCCCCTACTTTCTCCCTTGGTGAAGTGAAGTTGTCTGCAATCTTCTCTCTTGGGGGAAAGAATCTACCCTTTGAAGGAGTGATTCTATCCTCTAGCAGAATCAATTATGCTACTATCTTCCTTGTTGTATCCCCTTCACTGAATTTCTCCCTGATGGAGGATATGTACAAACTTTAGACCACTCATTTTTCAACTTATTAACATGGACCATAAAATGACTGGCTGTGCCTTCTTAGAAAGTTTTCACTGCCTTCTTGGATTAATAATGCTCATTAGGTCAAAGTGGCAATGTTGATTGAAGCCACTAGTGAAAGGGTCTCATGGTGCACCATAACCTCTTTTTTTTTAGGGAACTTGGTATCCCTTTGTTAATCTGTCTGTATGACATTTGAAACCCCCGACATGCATTAGTAGTGTGGTTCCATGAATTGTGGTACTTACAATAAGTCTTTCCCCTTAGTTCATCCTTGTTGGGAATCTGATGGTCTTTAGGGAAGGTAATGAATTTTTCTTTTACCAGGAAATCAAATAATTCATTTGTCTTTAATACCTCAAAAGTATACTGGACATGTGTGCCAACAATTTGTGCCTTATTCCACAAATAAGGTGATTTTTCTACCAAAAGAGGACATGTGAATGTCCCTGTAGTAGATAGATCTGCCACTGCTACCTCCTGGTTCACCTCTTGACAATAGGTTCCCTTGGACTTCTTTCCCCGATAACTTTCTTCCTTAAGCAGCTCTTCATATTCTGTCACCTTAACTACAAGGTCATAAAAATCTCTAAATTCCATACCTTGGAATTTTTTCCTCAACTCAATGTCCAAACCTCTTCGGGCCATTTTCACGTACTCTGTCTCTAGAAGATGGATCTTGCATCTATTTATCATCTTCTTGAACCGGGAGATAAACAAATCAGCGGTCTCCTCATTTCTTTGAGTCACTCTAGACAATTTCTCGATACGACTTAGGGCTCGACCTTGAAAGATACAGTGTGGGCCTTGTCTTTCTATCTCTGCCAATTTTGAATAGGTTCCTTAGCAATGTTAATACCAAGTGAATGATGCCTTGTCAAAAGTATTAAATAGTCTAAGATTGAATTATAAATTCTCGTGATTGTGATTCCCCACATTGCACGGTGTCTATGACATGCTCTGAGTGAATTAGTCGTCTTCTCAACGGAATCGGGGATCTGTACCCCCTTAGGTAGGGGTTCTCATTGTATATCATTTCTAGATAAGGTTTGTAGAACTTTGGGTGGCTAATTTTCATGAGGACTGGCCTATATAGCTCCGTCTTGCTTCTCCCGATTGCTCTAAATCTAGCCTTTTGGGGGTACGGTTGCCCAATTTGTTGAGGAACTTGTTGAACTTGTTTTCCCTGTTGCCATTCACTCCTGCAAGCAGCCATGTTTCCCCTTGAGCCTCCATTGAAGGAAATTCCCCCTTCATATGTTGGAGGTTGTGTAAGTGGATTAGTTTGACAAATCCTCTTAGGGGTTGTGGCTTTGGATGCCTTAGGTCTCTCCCCTGCTACGTTCTCCAAAGTACCAACCTTTCTCCTATGGGGAGGAAGGTATCTAGCCTCTGCTTGTATAGGTGAGCAGTGAAATTCACCAGCTTCTCATAGGTTCATAGAATTCTGCCTCCCGAGTTTGTTAGAAAATTGTCTTTCAGGCTTAAAAGCAACTTCTAGCCTTGGTTGTCCCCTTTCTCTAAGGTTCTCTAGGATGGATTGAGATTGCTACTTCATTTCTTCCATAAAGGCAATCATGATCACTCGTTGACTCTTTATTTCTTACACGAGAGCTTGAAATTCGTTAAAATTATTAGAGAAAAGAATAGGCACATCCGCATTACTTGCACCCCTTCCTTCCACTTGTTAAATGGGGTTGTTGGATGGATTCCCCTGTTGTCGTACTGGAGAATCCATTAGGTTTTCTATTTATTCCACTAAGGCTAGAACTCTTCCTTCCTGTGCTGCTTTTGCAGCATCAGATCCTAAGTCCAGAGACTCTACAGTTGTCTTACTCCTCAATTTTGGCGGCATTCTTCAGCAAAAAATCCTCCTACCGGGCATGCCAAAAATATGTTTGGTGGATCTTCTAGTGGAATTCACTAAAACATACAAAAAGTACATAAATTAGTGAATGTGCGGGCATGCCAAGAAATTATAGTATTTCCAAACTGAAACTGTGCCGAAATCTAGCTTCTACTCAAGCAAAAAATGGATCCCCTAGTTTACTTGACAGTTCCCTAAATTTTAAGCGAAAAAATACCTTGAAAATTAGATTGCATTGATTGAATTGAAAGCTAAGAGGAAATTTAACGGACTAGCTTGAAAAATAGCAGATTTCATTATAGAATTAAACTGAAAATCAAATGTTAAAGCAAGAAAGCTTTGAAGTAACAAAATGCTTTGAAAGAAAAAACATATAGAACTAAGCTAGGAATCTGGAAAAGACAAGTGTTGAACTTGTAGAAATGTTGAAATGCTCATGCTCGGTTTTTTAGTGTTCAATCATCGGTCTTTGAGTGTTCAATCATCGATTTTTTGCTCTGATGTTTTGATTCCCTTTTATAGAGGTTCGGGTGACTACCCATGTTCCCTTCTTCACATTCTTTCTCAATTTTCGTCCCACTCTTCCTCTAGGGCCACTACTTCAGTTAACTCCTTCCTTGGAGAAACTGCTCTTCCCCACTATTTGCTTGAGGAATACTCTTTTTATAACTTCCCCACATCCCATAGTCCTTCTATCTCACCTTTAGACGTGTCCTTAACTACCTTGGCTTGCCAGATCGTCAACCTCTCTACATAGCTATTCTTTCATGTGTCTTTCCTCTAATATTTACTTTGCATAGTCATCTGAGCATTTCCTTCAATTTGAAAATTTAATGGGATGGAAAAATAATTATTAGGCTTTGAGAAATAAACCTCGGATTTGCATCTTCTTGAGTTAGGCTTTATCGGATCGGGTTGGGTTCACACGGTTTAGGCTTGGCATATCGATTCGGCTCATTCCACTACCATTTGGGCTGAAAAAATTATTTAAATACCATTTGGGCCCAAATAAATTATTTTTAGTGTGAACATGAATAATGCATTCTCAACCCTCTACCTTTCCTTACTTTTTGGCATTACCCTACACTTTCATTAAAACTAATCCCTTATACTATCCAAAACATGAAAAGTTAGTCTTCTTCTAACTCTTGTGGTTATGATCGTTATCTATCATTCCAATGTCGTTATCTACCCTTCAAACTCAACCCCCTCCAGTTTTGTTTGTATTCACATTTGACCCTTACATTTGAAATGTTAAAATTAACTCATTTATACTATTGAAAGTATGAAAATTGACTCATTGAACGTGTTTTTAAATTTAAAATTTAGATGAAAATGAAAATATTTATTTTTGAAATTATTTTGGTTTGATAGGATAATTATATTCATTTAAAAATTAATTTTCTCATCAAATGAAAATTTATTTTTTATGTGTGTACGTCCGGTGTCGTTGATAACCGTCGACATGTACATGTCTCATGTCATGAGGCACGTACATGTCCAAAAATGACCTACACATCCTACTCATAAAATGTGCATTTTATACAAAAATGATTTATTACAATTGGCAATTACAATTTATACAAGCTGGTCCTTTGCCCCGGAATTTCTGAATACGAGAATAAGGCCATCTTGGCGTTTCTTACGCCTCTCTAGAGCCGGAGCGTTCCATCCCCAGCGTCTTCGGTACCTAAAAATAGTCCTGACGGTGAGCAAAGCCCGGTAGTGGAATTTTCACTTGGTTTGCTCACTAAGTGAAAATGCAATGGCACACAAAGCATACAACACATGCTAATATAACTCATGCATATATTAATAATTAAATCCCATGCATCATGTTATTCAATTTATAATAACATAACTTAGCTCACATGGGCTAAGGCACAATCCAGCGAGTCCATCTTGGAGCGCACAAAATCCTAATCGGCGTATTGTTTTCTCATGGCGATAGCGACGCGCCACGATTCAAACCGTCACACGAAGCGGTCAGGTGGGTATCCAGGCTACTCTGAGGTTTCTTAACTCGGTCAAAGCTTTGGAACGAAACCACGGCCATCCAGGCCTCAAAAAATCCCTATCCATTACATAACCCCATAAGCACAAGTAAAGCAGAAGTAGGAGAAAAGCCCTACCTTTATGGAGTTTGTCGAAACTCACGAATCCGGTACTCTACGTAGCCCTCGACTTGTAGATAACTGCCTCTTATTTGAAACGACCGGCCAGTCCGGTCGTCGTAGATCTTAGAAGCCAGACTTTCTCTCTCGCAAGAAAAACAGCGCCTGGCGTCTAATTTCTTCTCCCCAGTTTCTCTGGCCTTTTTCCTTTGTTTTATTATCGCTTTTGCTTTTCTTTCTTTTCGCGCTAACTACCGTTCTCTTACCAAATCCTCTGGCATTTTCTCTTCATTTTCTCCTTCTCTTCCTTTTTCTCCTTCACTTTCTCCTCCACTTTTGGAGCGCTAATCGGATGAAGACAAGGAAGTTCCTCCTCTCGCTTCATAATGATAATGTGATTTCTCTTTCATTTCCTTTGTCGCCCATTTCAATATTTCACTTTTTTATGACATATTCTTAGCGTAGGGATGTGAGCCATGGGATCATCTTACTAATGTGGCTCGATGTGAGCCCGTTCTTTTTATCTGCAGTGTCGCACCTTTTGAGGTGCCATGTGGCATCTCGTAACTACGTGTCCGACGCGTCTCAGCGTGAAATCCGAGCCACCTCGAATCCGAGTCGGCGTGGTTCTTTAAGTTCGCGAGGCAGTTCAACGGAGAAGTCCGTTCGTCATCCGAATCTGAAAATTCCGGTTTAGTGAAATTACCGTTTATCGCGCTTGACCTGGAAATACGGATTTTAGAGTCTCGCATTATCACGTAATATGAAATTTAACATTTATAATGACGATGATTTTTTCACATGGTATTTATTTATTTTTTAAAATAACTTAAGAAATAAATAATTTATCATAAGATTTTTATTTTTATTTTTATAAATTTATTAAAATGTTATATAAATACTATATAAATATTGAATAAATTAAAAGATGCATTTTAAAAAAAATTGAGGTAAATAGGATAATCATTTTTATTTATATATTTATTTTCTCAAAATTTAGATAAAAATTATTTCTTATAGATAATATGTATCACAATAATTTTATTTTATTTTTTATAAATTTATTAAAATATCATACAAAAATTATTTATTAAAAAATTAAAATTATTATTATAAATACTTTTTAGTTATTTAAAAAAATAATAATAGTAGAAGAAAAATCATCCTTATTATATATGTTAAATTCATATATTATCTACAAAAAATACATTTTTATCTAAATTTTCAGAAAATAAAATTTTAAATAAAAATGATTATTATATCTAACCCAATTTTTTAAAAAATATATTTATTTTAATTTATTCAATATTTGAATAATACTCTAAACATTTTACAAAAAATAAAATTACTATGATAATTTTTTCTTAAGTTATTTTTGAAAAAATAAAATATCATGAGAAGAAAAATCATCATTATAAATGTTAAATTTATATATTATTTATAAAAAAAATTAAATTTTATCTAAAATTTGAGAAAATAAATTTTTAAATAAAAATAATTATCCTAGCTAACTAAAAAAAATCAATATTTTAATTTTTATATAAAAATTTAAAATATTGAAAGTTCAATTTTCATGTTTTCAATAATGTGGAGGTTTATTTTAACATTTCAAAGTGGAGGTGTAAATGTGAACAACGTGAACACAAAAGAAAAGTGTAGGGATTAAGGCCTTGTTTGGTTTAACTGATAATTGGTATGTAATGCCCCATCCTCCGCCTAAGCGGATGAGGGGACGTCACACGAGACTGAGACTTTTTAAGCTGATTTTTCGACATTGGTGAGCCCATTTCAAAATACAAATACATGTATCAGATAAAACTTGTAATACTACCATCGTAGTGGTATTTAAAAGTTCTTGTACATAAATTCCTGAGTCCCAATTACTTGTACTTACACAAGTTCAACCATTACAAAATTATTACACTTACATTACAAAAACAAAAACAAAGACCTACATCAGAAAGACTCCTAATGTTGTGTTGGCTCTGGTGAATACGGGATGTCTCTAACGACCTCTTCGGTATCTACACGGATGAAACACCCGTGCTAAGCTTATAACTTAGTGGGAAAACAGATAACTTATATGATCACATGCAGTGGTCCACAATTACCATATACATATAACATAATTTGCATATCAGAATACTCAATCTCACGTAGGAGTACATAACAGAAATCTTGTACAGGGGGTACCCGTAGGTATACTATAGAACATAAATGATTACTTGTGATTTTGTATAATTATTTCCATATGTCATATTATTCATATTCTTATCATATAAATGTTTGCCTATATAGACCGTAAATAATGAATGAGGGGGACACAACACAATAGGTACTCGAAGGTAGATGCGATCTTGAACGAGGTCTTTGAAGCGCGATGCGTGCCCCTTCCGCGTAAAGAGGTATCGTAGCCTGTGCGGGAGTGTCGTAGCGGCTAGCGAGTGTCGTCGCACTAATGACACTAAACAAAGGTGTCGAGGCTGAGCGGAGAGTGTCGGAAGCCTTAAGCGATCTTGGGGAGCCCGAGCAGTGTCGGGAAACCTTTAAGCAGTATCGTCGCACTAATCAAAGGTGCTTATTCATTCACTATTTGGTCTTAAGCAAGCATACAATTGTTTGTGTTTCAGAGCATTTTGTATTGTTCTTAATCACATTTTTCATATAACTTGTATACAAGTGCGGACCTTTTCATTCACTTGTTAGGATCCTACATTAATCCAATTAATGGTTTCTAGAATTAATAGAAGAAGGGAAACAAAAACAGGATTTTAAGTTCGCCTAGGCAAAGACCTTTGCCAAGGCGAGGTTGAGATTGAGAATTTTGGGACCAGGTTCACCTAGGCAAGCACTCCTTCGCCTAAGCAAAGAAGTGTCATGCTAGAAACTGAAATGAGGTATTTTTCGTCTTGTTCACTAGAAATTTTCCTTCCAAAACAAGATAAACTCAAAACCAACCACAAAACTGACTTAAACCAACCCAAAAATACCTTTATAATGAGAGTTAGGGTTTACCTAACCCAACATAGACAAGAAGGATTTCCATGCAATCTTCTTGAAACCTTCAAAACCTAACTTTCTTTTCCTTCTCTTCTTCCTTCCTTCCCAGCAAGGAAAACGAGGAAAATGGAGAACTCAACCCAAAATGCTCTTCTCCCGAACCATGCCCTAGCTCTCCCAAAACCCAAAATGAGAACTTCCAATTCTAAGACATGTTTGAAATTCATCCATTTTGGTTAAATTTTAGACCTTAATTTAGTCTTCCAACTCCCATCTATTTGCAAGTCAACTTATCCATATACTATTTTAACACATACTCTTCTTATTTAATGACCCTTAGGTCCTCATTTTACAAATTACCATTTTACCCTTAGTACTTAACTTTCCAAAAAATATAATTTTGACTTTTATTATACCACTAAATTGTAACAAACTACTAGGGTATAAATTTGGGTGTTACATGGTAGCTGGTGCTAGTAGCTGATAACTGGTAGCTGATTATAAATTATTACTTGATAAAGTAGTTGATAGCTGGTAGCTGATTGAAGGTAAATTTACCTATAGACATGATAGAAATATATCAAAGCAATAAACATATATAATGGTGATAGCTAGTGCTAATAGCTTATCTTTTTTGCAGTGACTTTGAGTGAGAGTCGTAGAGATAGACAAGAAAAAAAGTTAAGCGACCAAAATCCCACTCAAAACCATGCAAATATTCAAGTAAAAACCTAAGTGGGATTCTCAAATTTTGTTATTAAAAAATAATGTATGACTACACCCGCTATAGATCATAAGAATCTTCATTCTCTATTTATAACCTCAAACTTTGTTCTCCTTTTGTTAGATTAATAATGAGACCATTAAGCACAGTTCATTAAATATATAATTTATGATAAATAAATCAATTGTAATATTTAAGTTTTTCATCTACTTTGTTTATTTATTTTTATTTCTATGTCAATATATTTATAATAATGTCATAAAAAATTCATTTTGAGTTATGATTTTATCATATTAAACAACTAAAATTAAAATTAAAAAATTAATATCAAATTAAAAATAAATTTCGAATTTGTATAATTATCACAAATAAATGAAAACAAAATTGTATTTAAAATATTTATCCGTTTATAAAATAATTAAGGATAAAATTTCAAAGATAAACTTAACAATAAAATTATTGAATAAAAATATCATCTTAACAAAAATAGTTTATAAAATAAAAGTTTGTTTGAGAATTTATTTTTTAAAAATAAATTTGTATATATTTTAAAAACATAATTTGTATATATTAGCATTTTTTGAATTCTTGTTATTTTCTATGTAGATAATCATTTTTTACATAAATAAAAAAAATAAAAATAAAAAGTTAAAAAACAGTCTTAAATTATCTTTTTAAAATTAGAAAATATAAAATAAATTTTCTACTATCAAACAATTTATTTATATTTTCATTATTAAGAATAAAAACATTATTCAAAATAATTACCAAATAGGTAATATTAATTATTAAAAAAAATTGTGAAACTAATTTTTTTGATGAATCTTTTTCCATATAACCAATTTCTTACATGATATAATTAATTTCTTAAAAAATTTAGGTAAATAAGGAAAAAATGACATAAATGAAAAATGTAATATTTTTTAGGAACATTTTAGAAAAAAACTATGATTTGTAGTTTTTTCCAATCAGAAGTTTTTTACCCCTAATAAGCTATCAAGAGCTTATAGGTGTCTCTACCAAGCACCCTACAAATGTTGATTGAGGGTGAATCAGCTATCAACTCTTGATAGCTCCCCCAATCAATTCAACCAAGCAAGACCTAAGTTGAAATGATAGATAACGGTCAAATGATAAATATCGGCGGTTATCACAATCATTAGAAAATTACTTACTTTTCATATTTTGGATAACGTAAGGGTTAGTTTAAACATTTTAAAGTATATGGGGGTAATTTTGTTATTTTAATTACTGTTATTTGATCCCTATTTTATTATTTCCATGTATACTTTAATAATTTTGTTGCCTATCTTATTTATTCCATTGAGTAATTTCTTACAAAAAATTTTGTGTAATTTTTCATGCTTGACCAAAAATAGAAAAAAAACAGACCCCACTTTGGACATTAACACAAGACCACTTATTTAGGCTGGAACTATCCAACCAATAAGCTACATCACATTTTGTGTTAAACAATTGCTAACTTTAAATAATATTTCTTATCTCAACCCTTTTATTATTATTATTATTATTTGATGTCATGATGGGATAATATTTTAGTGTTGAATATTGGTTTGGTTAGTAGTCATGTTTCATACTAAATGAGTTTCCATATTTCAAATGCTATATATTGAGTTCGTCTTCTATGTTTGATGAGATAGAACATTTGTTATATTTGTTATTCCCAAATTTACAAACTCTGATTTTCATGCAATAAATCCTTGTAATCGGTTTGCTTATGTTGTCTTATTTTTAGTGTTACCAGCTTTTTTTGTGCTATAGTTATGTTAAATACTATTTTTTTTTTGTTTTTTTTTTCTTTTTTTGTGTGTGCATGTCAAAGGCTTCCAGATTTTCATGTATTGAAACCATGTTTTATATTTATTGTTAAAGTTTTCCTTAAATTTTTATTTATTTAATTTTGATTTTATTATGTGTTTCCTACTCTAATTAACATCAAGACATCCTTGCACCTTACTTCCGATTTTTTTTCCCTTCCGTGTTTCGATTATTTCCTGTGCCCATGTACTCCTAATTTGATTTTGATTATATTATTTTCATGTCCTCCATATTTAATTATCATTGTAATATTTATTACTAGACATCTTCCTCCCTTGTTTCTAATTACATAATTTATTAGTTCTAATTAATTTTATATCATCTTTCTTATTTATTTATTGTTTCACATTCATTATTATTATGACTAGCTTTGTTATTATTATGTACTAGTATCAACAAATCATATTAATGTGAGCTTATATGATCAATTAGGCCCATTTCACTCAAACCACCAACTTGTATACTTTCCCTTGAGCTCACTCAAGGGCCTAAACTCATTAGAACCTTTCGACTAAACCTAATCAAGCCCTGCCATCCCTCTAGGCTCAACCCCTTATGTCATTTAAACAACCCATTAGGTCTATCATGTTCTTTGACCAAACTCATTAGGACATAATCAAAAAAGTCATGTCATATCTTTAGACCCAACCCATTAAAACTTTTGACTTAACTCATTACATTAATTAGTTTCTTTAACCTAACTCTTTGTCTAGACCCATTAGGATGTTTTACCACCATACCTTTTGATCAACTCTTTGGCCCTTCAAACTCCCACCCTTAACTTATTCAAATTTCTAATTTCAAAATTTTTAGCAAGCCCAATTTCCAAATTTCACAATCTTTTTAATTTATAAATTTTTAATTTAAAAATTCAATTCCCTCAATTTTCCAATTTCATTTTTTTCAAGTTTCCAATTTCAAAACTACAAATTCCCAATTCCAAAATTCAAGTGCGCTAATTTTAAAATTCAAGTCCCTCAATTCCTATTTTCAAAATTTCAAAATTTCAAATTCTCAATTTTAAAATTCAAGTATCATAATTTCAAAATTCAAGTCCCTAAATTTCTAATTTTAATTCTTTTCAAGTTTCCAATTTAAAAAAATTCAATGCCCTGATTTCTAAATTCAAATCCCTCAATTTTCAATTTCAAATTTTTAAGTTTCCAATTCAAAATTCAAGTTCCCCAATTTCCAATTTAAATTTCCCAAATCTTAAATTTCAAAATTAAAAATTCTCAATTTCAAAATTCAAGTACCCTAATTTCAAAATTCAAAGTCCCATAATTTCCAATTTCAAATTTCCAAGTTTCCAATTTCAAAATTTCAATTCCTCAATTTCAAGATTCAAGTGTCATAATTTCAAAATTCAAGTCTTTCAATTTCTAATTTCAAAATTTTAAATTGCAAAGTGCAAATTTCCAAATTTCAAATTTATAAAATTCAAGTTCTTAATTTCAAAATATAATTTCCAAAATCTCAATTCAAAATTCTCAAACTTCAAATTCGTTTCAAAATTCTCAATTTTTAAACTTCAAAATTTCAAATTTTCGATTTTAAATCAGTTTTCAAACATTCCAAACACATGATTAATTTTACAGTTCCTATAAGATGAAATCTTGTTAAATTCATTTGTGTAACAAATAAATAGGCTTAGGTGAGGCCCAACATTCTATGTATCATTTTAATAAATAATTTGACATCGACTTTATAACTCAATTTCTAATTGACTATAAATATTTCGTATTTTATTATTGCACCAACATTGTTTCCTAATTGATAGCACTTCTGATCTGTTGCCCAGGTACATATTTTTCTCATATGACTTCGCTTATTTATTTATTTATTTATCTTTCTATTCATTTATATATATATATATATATATATATATATATATATATATATATATATATATATATATATATATATATATATATATATATATATATATATATATATATTTGTGTGTTGTTATATTGTTATTACTCATCTTTGGTATTCATTGATCGATTAGTCAATTGCGGGATTTTCCTTAGTTTATTTGAAGAGTAGGAAACGACTTTAAGAGAGGCAGAGGAGTGTTGTTCTTCTATACCTTCGATAAGTAACGACCACGGACGTAGGCTACATTTTTCTTAGACCTACTTTTTCCATAAGGAGTCACACTTAGGGTTTTTCTTTCTTATTTTGTTTTCCCTTTTAAAATAAAACAAAAATAAGTGGCGACACCAAACCGTTTTCTAAAATGTTTTTAAAAAAATACAAACGAGTCTTGCTTTTTAAGTGGGAAGCACATAATAGTAAAAAAATGTGGAGTCCACAAAATGACAACTTTACTACGGACAGTGAGGATCAAGCTTGAATACAAATTGGGGAATATTTGGTTTTTGATTAGTTGATTGATAGATACCTCGTTTTTGTGCTTTTTGTACACTTGATTATTGGTAGTCATTGAGAGTTTTAATTTGCTAATTGTACATTTCACATGCTTGATGTATCATTAATATTGATTAGTTGACTTTGTTGATTAACGCTTTAACTCATTTTGTTATGTCACCTGCTTCTTGTGGAATGCTCATTCTATTCACCTTGGCACCTATTATTTTATCATTGTTATATATTCCACTTATTTTGATGTCTTAATTGTTTTGCTTGACTATTCTCATAGCATGTGGACTTCCTCTTACTATATGATATTTTATCTCATTCTTTACATGTATACTCTTATTTTAGCATACTTCATTTGTCATGATCTAGTTGATTATATTGGTTGTATATTTTATTTATTAGAGCATGTTGACCTCCTTATTGTATGATTACTCTACTCGTCCTGACACATGTACATTTTGATTGATTTGTGATCTCATTTGCCTTGACATGTTGATTCTCTCCATTGTATATTCATCTTGATCACCTCTTTTAGCATGTTGTTTTCGTTATATGTTCACCTTACTCATCTTATACTGTTGCTTAGATTATGTGTAGATATGGATGATATATTCGTTAAATTAAGATGATTGGGTCTAGCTTGTTGGTTTCAGTTTTGGGCCTATAGGCTAATTGGGCCATTGAACTATAGGATGGGGTCTACTGGTCTACTAGGGTTTGGGCTAAAGCCCATGGTACCCACAATATTTTCCTTAATTCGTTTAGTAAAAACTCGACTTTAGGGGCTTAGAGAAGTTCTACGGCTTACTACCGTATATTTATGATAAGTAACTTGACCTTCAGACCTAAACTTGGTTTTTCTCATATTTTATTTTTCCATAAGAAATCACATTTATGATTTTTCTTTCTTATTTTATTTTTCTTTTAAAATAAAATAAAAATAAATGAAGAATCAAAACTATTTTTTAAAATGATTTTTCAAAAATATAAACGAGTCTCGTCTTTTAAGTAGGAAACATATATATATATACACACACACACACGAGGGAGAGAGTTTCTCACTTGACCAAAGAATCGAGGTCAGTCAAGGGTAGAGCAAAATAAAAATCACTTTTAAAATAAGCTTTCTTACAAGATATGATTTGGTCAACTGATTAACCAACTTTGTAATGAGTTAGAAAAGAAAAATAATTATTATAAGTAAAAATTTAATTAAGAAAAAACCTAACAATTTAAAAAAAAAATTAAAATATATGAAAAAGAAGATATTTTAAAAGAAAAATAATCAAAATTTCAACTACAGTCAAGGGTAGAGCAAAATAAAGATCACTTTTAAAATAAGCTTTCTTACAAGATATGATTTTGATGATGCCTAAAAAACATATGCATGGGCGAGGCAATGACGAGACAAACCACTATGAGCTTAAGGTGGGCTTAGGGGGTGAAAGCTTGGAAGCAAACCTCGGCGTGAGCTCAGCCCATGGCGGCGCCCTTCGTTACTCTGGCGTGAGCCCGAAGTGCGAGACTAAGCTTGGTGGGTGGACGGTGTGAGGGGATAATCGCTGTCCGCGGTGTGATGTAAGAAAAGAAAAGCACTCCATCTTCATGATCGATATCTACTCCTTGAGAGACAAGGATCCCCCACAGGTCTGGCTCTGGTATCATAATATTCAGTTAGTGGTAAGGAAGAGAAGATCCCCTACCCAATTGAGAAGATGTCGTATCGCCTTCTAACAAGGAAAGTCATCATGATCACCCGTGATAAATACCGAGCAATTCCACCAAAGAAAGGGACGCAATCACAACTCCATCAGCAGTTGATCTTCTACCTTTTCGTAAGAAAGAAACTAACTTAGACATAAGAGAGGCGGTTGACACACCCCCGTCGGACCACCCCTTTTGTGCAAGTTGTAAGTCGCGCAGGCTCAGCGGATCGACTTGGAGGTCTCGGCTCAAGCCCGATCCGGTGGCTTCTAGCCATGATCTCAATAGAAACCAGCTTTTTCCTTCGATTTAGCGCCTTACGTAGGAAGGACTATTCCTTTACAAATCAGCGGATTTCTCGTGGTTGATGGTATCGACTCGGGAAACATGAGGCCGGGGATCCACGCCCGACTCCCTCCCCCCCGGGAGCGGGACCCGATAAGGCGGCGTTGACAGCGGCCAATCGGGGGCGCTCTCGCTAGCCGCTTCTTATTGCTAGCAACAAGATGGAGGCACTCCGTCTCATCAATCAACATTTGCTAAAGGAGCTGGCGGAACTCACCAGACAGGGATAACGCCCACAAGAGGCACAACATGCCCATGAAGGCCGCAATACCATTCCAGAGGAGGAGCAGCAACACCTCGGCACCCCCCGAGATGTTGACGAAGGAAAAGAAAATAGCCGAACCAGGGGGCGTGATCCTTACATACCCCTCGGAGATGGTTGCAATGAGGGGATGCCTAGCAGAGACGACGGAGGTGATGAGCCAACCCCTTATCAGTAAGGGAAGGGGGAACCATCTTGGGAGTAGCGGTTCCAGGACATCCAACAAGAGATCGGCCACATGAGGGGGGCTGTAAAAGGTTGAGCCCCAGTCTCCATGGATGCTTTGGTACAACAAACATAATCCTCGTTCACGGCCGAGGTACTACACTTCCCCTCTCCCGACGAGTTGAATGCCCACGGATCGAAACTTCGGCCAGACGAAAGATTTGCGTAGACCACCTCAAACACACTGAGAATCAGATGGAGTTGTATGGATACTAAGATCCAGTGAGATGCAAAGCCTTTGCCATCACGCTTAAGGGTTCGGTCTTGGCATGGTTCAAACGAGCTCTCGCCCGGCCATAATCGTGTAAGAACTCTCCATTGCTTCGTGCCCTTCGCCAGACTTGGACATATCGGAGCTTGAAGCTACATTGGCCAAGTAAAAGCAAGGCCAGAAAACACGAGTCACGTCCAGAGGTTTAACTCGGAGTCAATGAGGGTAGACATCCCGGATGAAAAGTTCGCCATCACCGCCTTTATAGTCGGGCTAGGCATCTGGGTCAGACACAATGTTCTCAGTCTCAAAGAACCTTCGGTGGGCATGAAAGCATGGCCGAGGTGCTCTGCGTAGAAAAGTACATCGACGGCGGAGGCCTCGTATCTAGCGAGTATGCGCAAAAGAAACGAGACGGAAAAATGGGACCAAGGCAAGGCGAAAGAACAGATGAATCCCCACGGAGGAATAGAGAAGACAAGATCGATCTCGAAGAGAGGTAGCGTCGAGAGACCACTTGAGGTCCACGGCCGAGCTCGGTCGGTACCCATCTGTTGATTCCACCCCCTACTTGGCCTCGATGTCTGAGTCACATCGGGGTACATCATGAGAAGTTTTTAAGGTTGTCGTCTCAGAAGAGGACGGACCCAGCAAAAAGAGACATAACCAAATATTGAAAATTCCACGGAGATCCTGGGTACCGAACAGATGACTGTATTCAGTTGAAGAAAGAAATCGAATTCCTAATCGATGGACATCTCTCGATTCACGTGGCTCCGAGATGTGGCGCCTCCTCCACCACTTTGTCGGTATTACATTTCGACGCATGACCAACCCTAAGAGAGATCAATGTGATTTTTGGAGGATTCGCCGGCGGTGGAGAGTCTAGCTCGGCCAGGAAGGCTCACCTACGTAGCATCATATCAGAAAAGACACTGGAGGTACAGGTCGTGTCCAAGCTCCCTCGGTTGGATACCACCATAACCTTCTCGGACTCTTACATGGAAGGCTGCCAACATCCCCATGATGACTCGTTGGTAATAAAGGTTGTCGTGGCCAACAAAACAGTTCCATAGTCTGATTGACAAGGGAGCTCGGCCAGAGCATCATCTTATCGGTCGACAAAATGGGTATCGGAAGGGGCTAGATCGATGAACGCCCGGCTTGCGGGATTCTCGGAGAGAGAAAGTACTACCAGCAGGGTCGATCTGATTGGTACTCACTTTGGGAGACCCCCGTACTGGAACGCGTGGCGATAAATTCCTCATTGTGGATACCTTGACATCTGACATGTTGTAAGGCGGGCCTTCTCTCGATGCTATAAGGCCATCCTTTCACTTTATCCTTATGGTTGTCAAATTCCACGGAGAATGGGTAGGAATGGTTGAGGAGACGGCGAATAGCGGGTGCTATGGCGTTAATGAAGCAAACGGAGTTGATAGCATCCACATGGATGAGCTCGACATGAGATGAATAAAACACCTGACCTGTATAAGGCCCAGAGCAGTACAACTTGACGACCCGGCCCGGGTACCTCGCCTGCATCGGATCGGAGTGTAGGGACATCAAAGGCCTCCTCAAGTAAACTGTAAAGAAAATGTGGAAGTATTCGGCTTGGAAACAAGGAAGCATGGGAGGAATTGACCTACTTGGAGTTATCACCCATGCAAGCTGAATGTAGTCCTGTGAGCCGGAGTCGAATAGAAGAGAATTTTAAGCCCCATAAAGAGCGAGAGAGGCGATCACGAAGGGTCGAGCCTCCAAAAAGGCTATCAGAAGTAGATTATCTGGCGGTTGGCTAATAAGGTTCTCGTCAAGAAGGTAAATGGAAAATGGCGAATTTGCATTGACTTTACTGACGTCAACCGAGCCTACTCGAAAGACAGCTTTCCCCTACCTCGGATCGACCTCATAGTGGACGCCACTACTGGCCACGAGTTCCTCAGCTTCATGGACTCTTTCTCGGGCTACAATCAGATCAGGATGGACCCTAATGACCAGGAGAAGACCTCTTTTGTGACTGGACAGGGGACGTATTGCTATCAGGTGATGTCTTTTGGTTGAAACGCGAGGGGGCCGCTAGGAGGTTAGTAAACAAGATATTTCGGGAAGCAGGATAGGCACATCCATGGAGGTATACATAGATGACATGCTAGTGAAGTCAGTAAAGGCAAAGCTCCACGTCCCGACCACTGGCGAAGCATTCAGTCTGAAGGGTTCTGAGATGAAGTTAAATCGACCAAGTGTGTTTTGGAGTCTTCGCGGGGAAGTTCTTGGGTTTCATAGTCCTTGTTGAGGAATAGAGGCAAATCGGATAAGATAAAAGTCGCTGCTTGACATGTGACCACCCCTCGAAACACTAAAGAGATTCGAGCGCACGACCGGGAGAATAGTTGAGGTCTCTTAATGTCAGAATCCGGTAATGAGTGTAGCCATTCTTCCGAGTTACGAAAGGCCTTCCAGCGCTAGGATACTTATTTGTGAAGGCGTTCTCGACACTAAACCTACTTAAGTTCCCCACCCCAGTGCAGTGGCCGAACCGGGAACTCCTTACGCTCTACTTAGCCGTTTCCGACTTCTCAACCAGTGCCGCCCTAGTCAAAGAGCAGGATAGAGCGCAGCAGCCGATCTATTACTACAGCTGAGCTTTGAGAGGAGTAGAGGAAAGGTATCCAAAGATGGAAAAGCTAGTTCTAGCATTGGTGATCACCCGTGACCCGACCATACTTCCAAGCCCTGCATCGAGATTCCGGCGAGAACACCCGATGAAGCAAATATTGCATAAACCAAAAACCTCGGGAAGACGGTAAAAATGGGCCATAAATTTGACGAGTTCTACATTAGGTACAAGCGAGCGATCAAAGATAAGTTTGGCGATTTCATCATGGAATTCACCTCGACAGAGCCTACCAAAACCACCTAGCTCGTGTTCGACCTCCTACGGAGGTTGTCGTAGATGGGAGCGCGATACTTTCGAGGCGATGCGGGGGTTGTCGACCTCCCCGGATGGGATCGACGTGGAATATGCACTCAGATTCGGGTTTCATGCCTCCAATAACGAAACCGAATACGAAGTTGTCATTGTTGGACTTAACCTCGCCTACTCCATGGAGGTTGATCAACTAGAGGTATGCAACGATTGATTGGTGGTGGAAAGCGATAGAAGACGGCGAAGCGGCGAAAAGATGATCCTTTATCTCGAGTGCGTGAGTTGCTCAAAAGTTGATGCGGGTTCGGGTTAGACCGCGTCCCGAATGGAAATTCACGGGGCGAGACACCACAGCTAAGTAACAGCGACTTTGCAAGAAGACTTGGACATACGGGTACCGGTCGATCACCTCATAGAACCTTCAATAGACGTCAACAACGACGAGGTCCTCCCAGTAATGGCCGCGCCGAGCTGGATGGACCCCATTTGGGACTATCTGTTGAATAGGACGTTGCCAAGCGATCCGAAGGAGACATATAAACTAAGAGCAAGGTCAGCTAGATTCGCTCTTTTGCGGGGGACCCTTTATAAAGGGTTTTCCTCGAATGCATGGGAAAGGGAAGATCACCGGAGCTACGTGCTTAAGAGGTGCCGCGAAGGCATGCGTAGCGGCTCATATCGAACTCGGCCTTGGTAGGAAAAACCACGAGAAGCGAGTGTGTATTGATGCTCAAGACCTTACGAAACCCAATTCGAGAAAATGCAAAATCTGTCGAGCATGTGCCAAGATCTCCCACCTCCCATCCGAGCCACGACACCACGATCACTTAAGCCCTGGCCTTTTCAGTAGTGGGGATTAGACATACTCGGCCCCCTGCCCATTGGAAGAGGTTAGTGCAAATTCTCCATTGTAGGAGTGGACTACTTCACCAAGTGGGCAGAGGCCGAGCCATTAGCAACAATCACTAAGCAAAAGGTATGTAACTTCATTTGGCATTCCATAATATGCCATTCGGAATCCCAAAAGCATTGATATCTGATAATGGCGGTTTGACAACTTTGAGAATTAAAAATAGGTATTGAGCTGGAATCAAGAATTACTATTAGTCCCGGCTCATCACGATCAACGAACAAGTCGAAGTAACTATAAGGACTCTCAAGGCAGCATTGAAGACTAAGTTGGAAAACTTAAAGGGAAAATGGGTGGACTACCTCCCCGAGGTACTATGGGCGTAAAGAACTACACGCAAGTCTGCAACTCAAGAAACTTCGTTCTCCTTAGCATTTGGCACCAAGGTGGTAGCCCTTGTCGAAGTTGGGCTCAAGTCACTTAGGTTCCCGAGTTATGACGAGGCACGATGAGGAGTCTCTCTGGCAAACCTTGATCTCTGAGTAAGAGCAAGCTGCGAAGCTTGTGGCGAGGACTACCAACAGGAAAGCGACAGGTACTCGATTGGTCGGGCCTAATGGTTTAAGCCCTAGCGACTGGTGCTTTCAAAAAACTCTTACCGGCAAGGAAAGGGCCCGCTCCTGGAGCGGGATGGCGGGAGAGGGACCCTACATCGTGTCACGGATAATCCGACCTGGCAACTATGAGCTTCAAACATAAGAGGGAAAGACCTTGCATCACTCCTGGAATGTAGAGCACCTCAAGCAGTTTTACCCATAAACCTCAGATTGTATCTATTAATAAAGCGCAACAGTTCTACTTTCATTCAAATAATAGTTTTTGTGTTTATTTTCGGTCTCCCTACTCTTGTAAATCATAAAGAAAGAACCAGGGAGCTCAGTTCATCAGAGATCCACGGGGCTCGGAAGGGCCCTGGAAGGTTACATGAAACATCAGATAAGTATATGTATTTCCAAAAGATTATACTTTTATTTCAGAGAATTACAGTTAGTCTAGAAAATTACAATCAGCAAAACCGTTCTCTACATCTCAGAAAATTACAATAAGCAAAACCGTTCTCTACATCTCAAAAATTTACAACCGGCAACAACCACTTAAGGAAAAAACCACAAGAAAGAGAAAAGGGGACTGGAAAAAGAGAAAAGAAGGGAGGAGAGGTATAGCATAAGAAATGGGATTTGAAGCATTGAACATGTCGCCCCCTTCGAACGTGTTCCTTTGTCCCGACTCATCGATAAGCGAGGACAGGAACAACACAACTCAACCAGATGGCGGGTAGGAACAACACGACTCGGCAAATGGCGAGGAACAACAAAACCAAGCATTTCTTGACCACCAAACAGAAAGCGATGCGGTGGCAAATCAAACCTGAAGCTTCATCATTGTCCGAACTCCGTCTTTGGCGAAGAGAGAAAACGAGGCGTATAACATACACCCTCGAAGGAAGGCGGTTATTTATAAAGAAGCTTGGATACCTTGGGAAGTCAAGCAGTCTGTTCAGATTCTCCATAGATCAGCATTAAAACTACGCGCATTTTCCCAAGGGAAGGAAGACGAAAAAACCCAGGAGCTCGAATATTAAAGAGCCATGTAGCTTAGAGCTTAGAGAGCGAGTAACCGGTTTGTCGAGCCCGGCGGCTCGAGAGCCACGTAGCTCGGTTGATGAGAGCCATGTAGCTTTCCGGTTGCAAGAGCCATGGCTCGGTTGAAAGAGCCCGATAGCTGGGTTCGTCAGAGCCATGTAGCTCGGTTCAAGAGCGCGAGGCCTTTCGAGTGTTAAACGGTAGGCCCGCGTAACCTTGGCCTCAATAAGCACCCAGGAGCTCGGATATTAAAAAGCCACTTAGCTCAGTTCAAAAGAGCTCAATAGCTTTCGGTTGTCAAAGATCGAAGTAACTTAGTTCAGCCATTTCGATGGTTGATTCGTCAAAGAGCCCATTAGCTGATTCGTCGAGGCGGAGCTTCGATATTAAAGAAACGCATGCTTCGAATCAGGAAAGAGCCATGATGCTTAGTTAAGTCGAAACCCGCATGCTTCGGTTCATCCAAGAGCGAGGAGCTGGATATTAAAAGCGCGCCTTTCGCGAGAATCGAAGGAGCCATGAAGCTTAGTTCGTTAAGAGCTATGTAGCTCAGTTCGTCGAAACGAGCTCGGATATTAGAAACACGTAGCTCACTTGGCTGAAAGAGCGAGTAGCTCGGTTGTTAAGATCCCGGCGACTCAAAAGAGCCACGTAGCTCGATTCAATGAAGCCCATGCTTTCGGTTACAAAAAGCCACGTAGCTCGGTTCAAAAAAGCCTAATAGCTTAGTTCGTCAAGAGCCACGTAGCTCAGTTCAAAAGAGTCGCGGAGCTCAGATGTTAAAACCCGGCCGGCCGCATATACGACCTCATCACCTGAGCTCGGATATTAAAAACCTGCTTCCAGTTCAAAAAGAGCCCAATAGCTTGGATTCGTTAAGCCCAAGTAGCTCGATTCAGCAGAGCCAGTAGCTCGGTTAAATCGAAACCCCTTGTGCTTCAGTTCGTCAAAAACCACATAGCTCGGTCGTCGAAACCAAACGCCGAATATTAAAGCGCGCCGCTTCCGGAAATCCGAAGGAGCCATGATGCCAGTTTGTCAAGAGCCACGTAGCTCAGTTCGTTATGAGCCAGGAGCTTAGATATTAAAGAGCCGCATAAGCTCGGAAATCCGGAAAGGCCATGAGCTTCCGGTTCGTCGAATCCGCGTAGCTCGGTTAGTGAGCTAGGAGCTCGAATATTAAGAAGCGCGTAGCTCGAGCTTGAAACCAAGTAGCTCGAATTTGTTGGAACTGCTTGACTCCAGAGCCACGTAGCGCCAATTCAATGAGAGTCATGTAGCTCGGTTGCAAGAAACCCACGAACTTGGTTGGAAAGAAACTGTGCTTGATTAAATCGAAACCGCATGCTTCAGTTCAAAAGAGCAGTGGAGCTCAAGTGTTAAGAGCCTAGCAGGTCACGTAGCCCTGACCTCAATAAGCACCTAGGAGCTCGGATATTAAAAACCATAGCTCGATTCAAAAGAGCCCGTCTTTCCGGTTCGAAGCGAAACCCCGCGCGGCTTTCAGTTCATGAAGCTAGAAGTAGCTGATTACATAAACCCGCAGCGGCTCGGTTGTTAAAACAGCATGCTTCGAGCGCTAAGCTCGCAACATCTCGAGATATTAAAAAGATGAATAACTTTGAAGCCTCGCTGACCCGGGTTGTAAAACAAGATGGTAAAAAAGGCGGAAGGTCCCGAAGGGTGTAAAGGCAAATACTAGTAGATCGTAAAATCAGTCGGCATTACGAGAAGTCGGCTGGCCAAAGTTGGCGGAATAGCGAAGTACAGGAAAAGCCTAAATATCTGAAGCAGGACTATGAGCTGCCTCAGTTACCCGAACCTCCAAATCATGTAAGTCGGGGCCGGGGTAGGAGCGGCTGAGGCCTCAATCTCGGGTTCACCCGGGAGAGGAGCAGGCTGGGGCGTCCCGAAGCACCCGCGGGCCCACTTCATCGTCGAGTCAGTTCTTCTACCTGCCTCCTATCGTGGGAACTTGAAAGGTTAAAAATCTGGGCGGAAAACCCTAGCGACCTTTACTTGCCTGAGAAAAGCCCAGGGCCCGCAGAATCTGAGGCCTCGTCTCTCGGCTCGGTAATCACCCTTCCTTGTAGGCCAGGCCTCTTGCCTCTGAAGATCTCCGTGAAGCCCATGGCATTCCTTAGTTAGGCGCTCCACGGAGCTCACGGCCTCAGAAGCCTCTTGGCTGACTCGGCTTAATGTTGCGGCTTTGATGTGCAACTCATCCCGGACCACGTGTAGCTCTTCCTTGGCCACCTGTAGCTCGTCCCTGACCGTTTGCAGCTCGTCCTCGGCAAGCCTCAGCTCGCCTCGAGCCTTCTTTTCTTTATCTTCAGCTCGTGCTTTTGCGGTTGTGGTGTGCTTCAGGTCGGATTCATACTTCACGGCATCGGCAAGTATTTGCACTTTCGGAGCTTGGAAGTCGGCCTTCTTGGAGATCGGAAAGCGACCTTGGCACATGCTTTCCTTTATCTATGAGCCTCGGCAAGCGGCCTCTCGCTAGGCTTTTCATATAGGTAGCCATCTGCAGAAATAAGATAAAATTAAGGGATAATTGGAAACAATGGTGGAACGAACAAATAAAGTCTTCTAGACATACGGTGACCGCTCCCTAAAGCGAAAAGGACAAAGCCTCCTCAACGGACATGGCATCCTCCCTCTTGAGGTTAGAGTCCTGTAGGATGGACGATACAGCCTCGGCAGCGAGCTCCGAGTTAGTAAGCAGCGAGTCCTCATCGCCGGTTCAAAGCAGCCCCTTCCTCGTCGCCCGATCGTATGGGGAAGCTTAGCGTTTTGCGCTGAAGGATTCCAAATAGAAATGGGCAGGGCTTCCAGAGGAGGCTTGGCGGTCCTCCCCAAAGGATTTTTCGGACCCGCCACCTTGGACACCTCGGCCATGGAAGTACCTGACCTCTCGCCAGCACTTGGTCAGACGACCCTTATCTTTGCTGTCAGCGGTGAAGAAGATGCTCCCGCCCCTCCCGGGATCTTACCCCAATCGAGAGCTACTTTCTCGGGGGGCACGAGCTTCTTGCTGCAGCTCCTCTTCTTCTTCGCGGCATGACTGTTCGGGCTTGAGCTCTTCCTAGTGAGTTTCACGGCCAGGAAGGCCCCTCCTGAGGAACCGTACCATAAGGTAGAGGGCCTGACGAGGGGTTGAGAGGGGCTCACGAGAAGGCCGAGAGATATATGATATGTCGGCTCAGTATGCCCTCGGGGAGACACTTGGCCAATTGCTTTCTTCGCACCTCCTTATCCTTGGGCGAGGTCGAGACGGATACTGAAGCGGCATAACTGGCGAAGTTAAGACGCCTCACCAACCTATAAAAGCTAACCCCAACTAGCACAGATGGAAACTCACACAGATTCTCTAGGGCAGTCCATACTGTCGGAATGCCAAGCGTATCCTCTCGATCAGCAGGGTTGTACTCCCAATTGCGACCTCGAGCAAAAATGCTAGCTCCTTCAATGTTTGTGGGAAGACGAAAGATCAGAAATGATCAGCCTGGCACTAGTCCGTTTGGAAATATATAAAAATCCCTCTACGACCTCTTTCACACTAAAGAAGTCCAACATCAGAGCTATGCTGGGAACCCCAAGGCTCTTGTCCCTAAAAAAGACCAGAAGGCCAACCAAAACACCCTAGAAATTAGGAGAAAGTTGGGATGGGCAAACGTTAAAATGCTGTAAGATGTTCTTAATAAAGGGGTGCAGAGGAAAGCGAAGACCGTTCTTGAGGGCCGCTTCAAAAAAGCAGACCATTTTAGGAACCTAGACGATGTAGGAGGTGAGAGGATCAGGGCACTAGACTTGAAAGCCAAGAGGGGGTCTATAGCGGGTAACGAAGGTTTTCTCATAAGAGGCTCGGCAGAATGGGACCCACAGCGTTGCATCGCCTTCATAGCGGCCTTGAATGTCGAACCTAAGTGCCTAATCCTCGCTAATCTTTCCCTTGCCTTTGCAGTTGGGGATGGATGATGCGCCTTTGGAGGGGCTCATCGACCACGGCGGAAGAAATTTCTGGATCCATCGTAGGTCGAGTCTTGACTGAACTCCTTAGCGGGCCTTCCCCACATGTGCGAGACGGAAAAGAGCGATTGGGCCTAGAGGAAGTACGCATGATTGGGCAAATATAAGGAGGTTAAATGAATGACAAAGAGGCGGAATCCCAGCCAAACACACCCTAATAACCCTAAGGTCGGAGCAATAACTCCCCACGGCCAAAGTGCCCCTGACAGAATTCCAGCAAAAAAAGTGAGGAAGGGGAGACAAATAATGACCACCAGGGACCCACAGAATCCAGAACAAGAAAAGGTAAACAGGGGAAGAAGAAGAAAGGCGTACCAAACTAGGGAAGTGAGCAAAAGAGACGACCCCAAGCGAGACAGAACGATAGAAACCACTAAGAGCAATCTTGATCAGAGAAGTTTCGAGAAAGAGAAATCCGAGACCACAGAGAAAGAGGTTTGAAGAATAGGGGAATACGGTCCAACTAGCTGTGGAGTGCTTCTAAAAACATTGAAATGTCAGTCGAAATGGTCTGTCGAGAAAATCCGCAGTATTATAGAGCGTTGGCGGCGTAAAGCCACAATCATCCATCCTTGATTAGCCACATGGAATCCACGATCAATGATTCGGCCCTTGCGAAGCGCTTTGGCGAGGACAGACGGTGATGATGCCTAAAAACATGCGTATGGGCACAGAATGTGGGCCAGAGACAAACCTGGCAAGGCTTAAGGTGGGCTTAGAGGAGCGGGCTTGGAAGCAAGCCACGTGTGAGCTTCGGCCCATGGCCGGCGCTGGCAGCGGTTACACTTCTGAGGCGAGCCTAGGGTTGAGATACTAGCACGGTGGGCGAACGGGTGAAGCGGGGATAATCCGTTGTCACGGTGTAAGCAAACGAAGCACTCCATCTTCATGATCCGATATCTACTCCTTAAGGAAGAAGAAGTTCCCCACGATTACGGCTCCCTGGTATCCTCCCAATATGGAGTTATCGCTGAAAGAAGATCCACCAAATTGGGAAGATGTCGTATCATTCGTCTGTGAAAGTCATCGTTATCACCTGTGATAAATACCGAGCAATTCCATTACGAAAGATGCCAATCCTGCGCCACGGCGGTTGATCTTCTACCTTTACGTAGAAAGCGACTTAGGCACAGAGGCGGTTGGCACCCGCCGAACCACGCTGTGTGTAGATGCACTCTCAGTGCGGGCCAGAATCGACTCGGAGGTCTCAACAGGCCCAGTCCAGCAAACTCCAGCCCAGTCTCGATAGAACAAGCACCATCAGATTTGATTCTTGACATACCATTAACCAACTTCCTAATGAGTTAGAGCCTATCATGCATATCTAAGTGTCTTTCTCAAGTGATAAAGGATTTAATGTTAAAAAGAGACGGTTACTACGTTGATACATTAAAAAAAAAAAAAAACCTTTTGTCATGAGTTAAAAAAGAATAAAAATATTTTAAAAAATAAAAATGTATTAAGATAAAACCTAACAATTTAAAAAAAATTAAAATATATGAAAAATAGATTTTAATAGAAAACGAATCAAATTTTAACTATAATCATATTTTAAAATATAATTACCAAATTAGTTTGTAATCATATACTTTCCAAATATATATTAAAAATCACAATTTCAAGATAAAAGATTGAAAATGATCATATTATGCTTAATCGATATTTTTTACCACAATTTCAAGATAAAAGATTGAAAATTATCAACATAGCTTAATCAATATTTTTTTTGACATTTATTAACTTTATATATTATCTAATAATAACATATTCTTACAGGGATTCAACACGGATCCCTGACATTTATTAACTTTATATATTATCTAATAATAACATATTCTTACAGGGATTCAACACGGATCCCTATAGCCCCTCTCCATCCCTTTCCTTTCCTGAGTCAAGCCTTTATTACTAAATAAAATGCTTTGTTCTCAAAATAGTTTTGAAATTATTATATCCACAAATGATTATTTTAAATGTTGAAGGCTTGTAAGGACACCTTAAAATGAGTTGACCAAATTACAATGAAATGGTAAAGAATTTTTAATTAAATATTGTTCTCAAGGCTTGGCTTAAGTGATAAAGATTGAATGAGAATACAAGATGTAATACAAATTATAGAATAATACAATGATATAATGAAAAATAAATACATAAAAAAAATTATATAATAAATAAATATTCTAATTTAATTTAATAATGATAATAAATATAATATTAGGTATGTGTTTGATCAATTTAGCCTCTTTTCATTTAGGCAAGGAAGGGTTTTTTTTTTTTCCATTCTTGGCTTGAAATCACAATTCTTCACCTATTTCCGTCACTTTCTACCTTAAGAAAGTGGTTATTCCACGAGATTTAGGTTTTCATTTTGTTTTTTCGTGTTTTAGTTATTGTCTTAGTGTGGTGTGTGGTTATCATTGTTTTGGTGTAGTGTGTGATTATCATCTTCTTGGTGCGATCTTTATTTATCATCATTTTGGTACATCGTTTATTTGTGTTAGGGTGATTCAGAAGAGCAAATTATATCCAATCAACAATAATAAGAAATCAAATCAATGGTTGTTAATATGCTGTAAAATTGAAATCATAGATATTCTAATCATAATAGTAAAATCAAATGCGTAGACTCAACTATTAAATATATAAGCTTTGAGCTTATTAATTATGCTATTAATCGGATGTTGTTTCATCTTATATGGTTTTTAACAATTTTGATTATATGTTTTTATAGTTAGTTTAAATCAATTAAATTATTTTTCTCTTAAAAAAAATATGTATTTGATAAAACTTAGTATTTATTATCTTAAATAAACTCTACTTAAGTTTTATACCTTAATTTTATTTTAAGTATCAAAATTCTTCAATAAAATTTAACTTAAAATATGTTTTAATTCATCAAAGTCGAGCAACAACGAAGGTCATAGAATAATCTCGTCAAAAAGCATCAAATAAGATTATTGACATAATTAGGACAAATGAAAATAAAAGGGTAAAATAAAGATAGAGGTTTAAAAATAAATTACTTGATCTTAAGTCATACTAATGATGCTTTTTTCAACCGGAACTGGGTTGAAGCGTGCTTGAATTGCTTGGCCGGTCCGTTGACTCTGGATGTCGAGCTCCCTGTAGCGAGGAAGCAAAAAAGGATCGGGGTTAGCCGTTGTCTCCGATGCCTAAGTCGGTTCTTTCAGATGGGAGAGAATCCAGCGCTTAGGGAATGAAGTTTTGTGCGTACCTTTCACCGATGGGGTTTCCTGGTATTTATAGTGGGTGACTTTCCCAATTGGATGGTGATATAGACTCTCCCTTATTGGATGGGGGATTTTCTTTCTTTATTGCTGTCAGATTAATAAGGGATAATTAGAAAGCAGTTATTGGGAATTATTCTAATTCCCTTATTGGTGGAGATTCAATTCGGTTTATAGGATATGGGCTCTTTGGGCTTTTCGCGTTACTGGCCCTTGGGAGGGATGAGCCCCGGGCTCCGTTTTGGACTGCGTCGAGAGGCAGCCGTTTTGCGGGCTGCTTATAAGTCTTCTTTTAATCACGCTTCTCGGACTTGGGGGTGGGCACAACGCGTCGGAGGTTTGTGTCGCCTTCAGACCGTCCTTGTGCATCTGACTCCCTCCCACATTAGCTCGGTCCTTATGGCATTTCACCACATTGTGCTCGGGTCTCGCCTTAGGGCATTCAGTTGATCACAGGGTCTCTTAGATTCTATTTAGGGTTTTGTTAGGTCTATTCTAGGGTTTGGAGTCATCGTTAGTTTTTAGCACACTTAGTAGTTTTTGGTTCGTTTAGTTGCACACTAGGTGTTTTTTGCTTTGTCTAAGTGGTGGGGTGCCTTTGGGTGCCGCGACCACGTGTCGTCTAGGTAAATATGCGGCAAAGCGAGGTATTAGCGGTCGGGCGGTGAGGACCCGACCCCGCTACGATACCATGCGGTTTGTGAATCTGAGTGCGTGATCGGTTTGGCACCGACTGCCGATCATTCATGAAGAAGGGAGTTTCACCGCCGATGATTTCTTGGCAAAGACCATTGCGGCTGGGGTTGCGTGCTTTGTGCGACCACACCGTCCAACGGCCCGATGGGTGTGGTCGCGGTTCTCACGCCAATCTCGCCTCCATGTGTTGAAGAAAGTCGGGGTGCGGGCGTGTTGGTGGGCTTGATGCGGGAGTCGATCAATAGTTTTGCGACCTCGAGCATGTCCCTTGAGCGTCGACCGGCTCCACGAGCACCCGACCACCGAGAGGTTATCTGGCGTGACCAGATTGGAGGTGTAATGGAAAATCAATATTCGGGACTGTAATTAATTTGGTGACATTTGGCCTTCATCCTAAGGTCATCCACTTCATCACTTGGCGTCTCATTCAGGCGACGAATGTGTGAAGTGTACCCAACTTGCTCCCTATTATGCCATCTTACAGGACATACCTTTCGATGTTGGGCGGTGTAGAGATTACCATCCTCCATGCTTAGGAACTGTGAAGATGAACACAGGACACCTTCGATCTTTGGCTTGTCTGGCGACGGCGGAGTGCCCAGCGATAATGGTGCGCTTCATCCCGTCGAGGCAATATCGTCATGAGAGACACACACACGGGTGTCCGCGACTTTGAGGTGTACGATTCGGGTCATGAGCCCCAGGGCCGGACGAGCTTTATGAGTGTCGGGCTCGCTATGGATCCACAGGCGATCCCATGGGGAGCCTTGGCGATCCTCGTCCCGGCCACCTCCGCACGCCACCCAGCGGCCACGGGGCGGCTCACTCAGTCTTCCCGGACAGCGAGGACCGGTGCTCTCCCAGCTGAGCGCTTTGTGCAGGATGAGACCTAGGGCACGTCCTCGTCTCCACAGGATTTGGAGGCCCTCCATCTTATCTTTGGCCAATCGAGGCCGTCATTCTTCGACCGGCGGGGAGTCCTTGCACTCTGGTCCTTGACTCCTGCCTTTCAGCCAGCCTCCCACCACCACCACCTTGATGATCACGGGGAGTCCCATCGCCTCTACTATTTATTTCTTTGCCGGTGGGGACAGATCTTTTTTAGGGGGAGGGAGAGGGTGTGGTGATAGTGTTTGTTTTGTTTTGTTGTTTGTTTTTAGTGTTTTATAGTGCTTTTGTTTTATAGTGCTTTTATTTTGTTGGTATAGTTATTGTTTCTATTTGAGTACATGTTTCCAGTTAAATATGAATCAGTGGACCTCCGTTGTTGTTGTTAGATGGATCAATATAATATTGCGTGTTTGTGTGCCATGTTAAAGTGAGGATCACTTTTGGGCCGAATTCACGATTAACATGGATGTTCAAATGCCTGTGTTTTGATGTCGGTAATTAGGTTGAATAGATGGAAAGAGGTTAGTAGACCCGATCACAGTAGTCAAGACACGAGTTCTCGAGAACCACCCATCCGCACTCACACACTAATGACCTTGGCCCCGGAGTATGCGTAAGCGCCAAGGCCATCTTGTAGTTCGGTAACAACGGGAGACTCGAACCATTTAAGTGATGGGACACCCGGTAAAAGAGGATTGCCGCCAATTTGAGCAAAGAGAAAATACAAAAACAATAGAAAGGTGAAAAGAAAGGAAAATGAAAAAAAATGAATATCGCATAAGAATAAGCGGGATTATCCAATCGGAATCCCGGGACGCAGTCAGGGCCTTGAAAGCCTAATGCCCTAAGGCAATGGTAGAGTCATTGACTTCCTTGCCTTCAGGGCAGAAGATGGATTTTCCATGCTTGCAGGGCACTTTGAGGTTTGGTTGAGTGTTCGGGGTGAAGTTTGAAGGAATTTAATGCACGGTGCCCTCGACCAGGCGGTGGGGGAGTCTGTGGATCCATTACGGGAACACTTGGCTAAAACTTCTTGGCTAGGTTGTCTTCCATTTTATTTTAGGTACATAGGAAATTTCTGAGTATTTAGTCACCCAGAATAAAAATGGGTGTGTTCCTATCCTTTTCTAGTTAGCTTCTTCCAAATAGGTGAGTTGAGCTCAAGTTTGGGGGTGTCGGAACCTAGGCATATACTAGAGGTCATTCATTATAAGCACATAGGGGCTTTGGGAAAGGCTATTGAATATCATGGGGATTTGATGCTAGTCACTTCTACACCACATTTCAGCCGCATTCAGTAAAATATGCGTATGCATTTTGTGAACCCGGGCAACACGACGGCGGTGTGAGTCGGTCGAATTGATCCCTGATACTCGGCGTATTGCAACCTTTGTCTTAGTGTTAGTGGCATTATGTCGTGTGTGTCTGTTTAAGTCGGTTCTTGCTTGAGGACAAGCAAGAACTAGGACTGGGGGTGTGATGAGTGCCTAAAACACTCATATTATACTCGCGTCGGTCTTTCCTTTCACGTTTATTTTATAGTAATTTTATAGTTTTGTGGCTAGACTCGATTTGGTGTGCGGTTTGGATGCAGTACGATTTGGAGCGGCGACTCTTGGAAGCATTTTTGGAGCGATGGGGACGAGCGAAAGTGGTTGTCCGTCGCTGACGTTCCAGCGTCAGCGGCGGGATCCTATGCGACGCCCGGCGTCTGACGTCGGGTAAACAATGCGAGTCGCCAGTGGAAGCGTCGCGGCGTCTCAGCGTCGCGGCGTTCTTTCGAATCGAAGCGCTATCGTTTAAAGAATCACGAATATTTCGAAGTGAGGGAATGTCGGGAGGCGTCTGAAGCAGCGGTCGGAAGCCAGTGACCTGATTTCAGTACCGAGATTTGTACTATTTCTTATTTTTGGATATTAAATTATGTTTTAATACTAAACATTTTGATCTTTTCACTTTCGGTATGTTCTAGATTTATTTCTAGGGTTATGTTGAACCACATCACGTGATGGATTAAAGTTTGGATCTTTATTTTATTCGGTTATTTATCAATTTGTTGCATCACGCTCTATATCGTGGTTTAATTATATGGTGATGTACGTGACATTAGCATAATCACCTTTGAAACCGAGATTCGAGAGATGAAGTTATTCGAGGATGCGGGTAGGCGACTTCGGTTAGATCGGTAAATAGAGATATTAGATCTGAAGGTGGCATTTGGGGTTCGAGCGTTTCAGCATCTCGATCTTGAGGTTGAGATGAAATATCTTTCAACTCACATTCACGAGATAGGCGAATATACCTCGAGGATATCTCGTAAGTAAGATACGCACACCGTTGACAAATTTAGTAAATCGTTGAATAATAATATTTTAAAAATAATCCATTAAAAGTGACAGGGGAGATATAACCGCAGCCTTCATTCTGATAATTCATTAGAATCTAAAAACTTCAGTCAATTTCATATTCACCTTCTTTCTAAAATCATCTCTTGAGATATTATCAAAACTGAACACTTTGTAGTAATACACACATGCAATGGATCGATATAAATGCAGTAGTCTGTTTATATTACTTGGGTAGCCTTGCACTTGCGCACATAAGCGTACATTTACACACCGCGTTTTTGGCACGTCGGCGAGTTGAGAACTTTCTTGAAACTTGTCCTAATCATTGTTGAACTTCTTTGGTGTCTTATATTTGCTTGGGTTGTCCTTTTGTTTGTTCCTAGGGCCGATACGTCTTTTCACTTCTTTGTCTTTCGAGGTGTTGCGAGGCGTTAAGGGCTGCTTTGGTTGAGTTTTGTCGACTTCGTGTATTCCCATGGAGTGGGTCGTTCCTCTTTTTGCGTATGGGGGGTGACTCCTGCAGATGCAGTTCGAGCGAGCCCGGGTGGTGAGTCTGTCGTTTAGCCATGATTGTTCTTGAGATCACGGAACCTCCTTCCCCCTTGGGTAAAGGCGAGATAAATTGATGAGATTAATACCACGTAGAGGTGGAATATCTGAAGTCGGCTGTGCGAAGGCATCTTTGGTGGTGAGGTCTTTGCAAAGGTTGAGCCTTTATTTAGGGAAATCTTCGCAAGACGATATAGGCCCCCGTTTGGTGTTCAGGTTTGGTCTCTGGCCGTGACCTCTATGTCATTCAAGTGCCTAAGATGGTGTGCTTCTTCGGTGGCCTTTGAGAATGGCCTCCGTTTTCCCTTGCATCCCTTTATAAAAAGGGTTTCGGCATTTGTCTAGCCATACCGGCTTCGTGACCGGGGTGTTAGTTTGAGGCATTAGTTATCTTCAGGATAAGAGCTTGGGTGTTCGGTATAGCTTTGCTCTGGACTTTCTTCGGTGTGGGGAAGCGGTTGAGGGGGCTTTCTTTATTTATCACAAAGCGTTCAAGCTCTGCGATCATCTCGGATCTCCGTCTTCCCGGCATTGGAAGAACACTACTAGTCGGTGTACCGTTGGGTATAATCCCGCGGGAAGACGTGAGCGATTAATTTTGTCTGGACCACTCCCGAGAATCTTCGTGAGCTTTGCTTTGTTTTAGTTTGGTCTGGCCTTCACAGATTATAGGGTATCCCTAACTTTGCATTGGTTGTGCGCTCTTCAGGTATTCGTCCTGACCTTAGCCCTGAAGACAGGGACGTGAAGCGGAAGTTGGCCAAGTGTCTTCCGCGTGCTTACTCCGAGCTCATCAGGTCGGACATTCCGGGGTCTTCAGGTTCGAAGTCTTCCCGACCTTCTACTCTAGGCCTTAAGCTCCATGTTATGAAGTTCTCCGAGAGGCCTCCTGTCAAACCAACAGGGAGAGCTTCAAGCTCGGGTGGGGCGTTGTCGGGAGGCCTCGGGTGTGAAGCGAAAGTCTCAGGACTCCCTTGAGAAGAGCCATCCGGCCTAGGTAAAGCCCTGAGGTTGGGGATGTCTTCTTCATCACCCTTTGTTCATGTCCAAGTGCAGGGGCAAGCATTGCCATCTCCGGCCGAGGGGCCGAGATCCCCAAGTTCGTAGCCTCGCTCTGCCTCTGCTGCAAAGGCCAAAGATTCCTCGGGGAGGGCTGTTGAGCCTCCGTTGGAGGTTATGCCTATCTCAGTTTGGAGTCCTCCTGGCGTGGCGGGCCTCATCGTCGATATCGAAGACTTGGGGAGGAGCGTCTCGGCGATGGAGATGAGGATTCCTTGCTTTCCAATGCGGAGCTTGTTGCTGGTGCGATCTCATCCATCACTCGGGATTCGATCAGAGATCGGATGCCACACTGTGAGGAGACTTTGTACATCCTCCAGTCGCCTCCGTAAGTTGCCATGTCTTTATTTGTCTACCTTTATCTTGGGTTTGAGTTGTGCATTGACTCTATTTTGGGTACTGGCAGGCGGCTACCCATCTGAAGAGTTGAAAGGAGACGGTAGTGAGGATCATGTCGAGCCGCGAAGCCCTACGAAGCTAAAGTGGCTTCTCTTACCTCGGCCGGGATGGCTACGAGAGCTCGGATGAAAAATATGACGGAGGAAGCCGTGAAGCTCAAGTCAACTGAGGCATGCCGATGGCGTGAGCACGGGCCGGGGTAGAGAGAAGGCAGTGAAGGCTTAAGAGTTCTGGGGGCGAGCCCGGGAGGAGGTCGGATGGGCTACAGGCTTGCCGGAGGAATGAGGCTGCCGATGATCGGATGGGGCATGGAGCTGCCAGAATAAGGCTGCGGGTGGTCGAAGTGCAAGGCGTGAGATGAAATTGTGGGTGAGTCGGGAAGAGGCTATGAGCTGTTGAGATGAGCCCCTACGTAATAAAGCGGTCTTTGCTAGGCGAGAAGCATTGCCCAGCTTCGAGCTCCCATTAAGCGCTTGACCAATGAGTGCCATGCGTTGCGGGGGGACCTTGGTCTGGGTGCTCTGAGTGCCGTTCGAGAGGGACGGAGCGATAGGATTTGAGGGCGAGAGCTGCCTCGGTGGGCTTAGTTGCTCCGGAGGAGGGTTCTTGGCGCTACTGGGCTTAGACCTTAATTTTGATATTCGGCAAGGGCGGAATAGTCGCTTTTACGCGATTGCTCACAGAGAGCCCGGTCGCGCCCGGCGAGGCCAGCTCCCCTGCTTCACCTTTTGCTCCCTAACCTCGCGCTGGCGTCACGAGCCTCCTTATCTGGTGCTTGTTTTATCGACCACGGGCTTTGGACCGGGATATATGCCGTCGTTCTTGGCTTTGATACTTAATGAATACCCGATTTTACATCTCGCCCGCTTTACTCTAATTGTGTTCCTTGTCTTGCTGTGCGGGGATTGACTGGGCTCACAGGTTATAAGGCCTTGGTTGACGGTTGAGTCTTGGACGAGGCTGGCGAGGCTCAGGTGGGCTAATGTGCACGAGGCCTGACGGCTCGCAGTTATATGGCGCTTTTATTGTGCGGAGTTGAGCTCTTGAAGGCGGGGTGAGGCTCAGTGGGCTAATGTGCTTGAGCTGGGTAGCTCCGTGGCTATAATGGCCTTTTGTTGACGGTTGAAGCTCTTGGCGGCTAGCCGAGAAGCCGTGGTAAATGTGGCTGGCGCTCTGGCTCTGAGGCCTTAGTTGGCCCGATTGAAACTCTTGACGGGGAATCTTGAGAGCTTAAGTAGGCTAATACATGCAGCTGACGGCTCCACAAACTCTGAGCCTTGGTTGGCAGTTGAGCTTTGGCAAGTGCTAGGAGCTCCGTAGGCTAATGTGCTGGTACGACGCTCTGAGCTCCTGAGGCCTTAGTTGAGCAGTTGATATTAGCTAATTTCTTGGGCTCTTGGGCCGCGAGCCTAAGTTGTTAAGCTCTATGGCCAGGGGAAATTTGTGGGCTCCTGGGGCGTTGAGGCGCTAGAATTTGATGGCTCCTGGCCCCAGGCTCACGGGCGGCGAGGCCTTCACGGATGTTAAACTCTATGGCCCGAGCTCTTGGGCTCTGGGCGTTAAGGCCTTTATTTGTTCTTTCTGTGGCTAAGCAGCTGGGTTCTTGAGGCGAGGCCTTCTGACTATTAAATACGCAAGCTGATCTTAGGCTCTTGGAGTGCTGGGAGCCTTCTGTTTGTTAAAAGCTCTATAATGAACTCTGGCTCTGCTGGAGTCTTGAGAGCGCTTCTTGGCTGATAGATTTCTGTGCATACCTTAAAAAACTCTTGGGCTCACAGGCGGCCTTCTTTGAGTTGTTAAACTGCAAGCGAGCTGCGGGCTCTTGGGCGGGCGCTTTGCATTTGTTAGTACATGGCGATTACGTGGCTATATGGCGGTTGACTTCCTTCTCTTGGAAAGGCGAGAGGAAGTAGCTTTATGCGACTTTATGGAGAGTGGAACATATTACCGCGACTTCCGGCGCCCGGCTTCCCTTCTGAAATAGCGACTCCTACGTGATGGTGCTAAGTGCTTGAACCTTCTTCCCTTTCGGTGTAATTGGAATCCGCGCATGATACGGTGTCAAGGTTTGGTGATCATTGTAGGAGAGTGCGCCTAGGGTGTGTGGTGGCGTTTGGTTGCGATGGTCTTACGCTTTGTAGGAGTTGTGTTTTCTGGATTCCTCCCTTGTGGGAGTTATGTTATTCACAGCTACGTCAGATGAGGGGCGTGCTGAGAATGCATGCGGAGGCGGTGTGTAAAACCTTTTAGTGCAAGCTCTCCGTTTCCTCTTTTTCTCCTTTTCCTTCTCCTTTTGTGGTGGGAGCGATCACCGTGTGATAAAGCGGGGATGGCCTTTATGAAGTTGAGGGCCTACCCGATAACACGTTATAGGCGGGGGGCATCTATGAAATGCTACGTACGTTGTTGCACGGCATGGGGATGTATTGACCGAGGTAGCACTTTTTCTCTAAATCCTCGCGGTGGGTGTTGACTAGTTCGACCTTTCCCTTCAGGTGCCATCTTGTCAGCGATCTGAGATGATGAGTGTCGGCCGAGCTCCGTTTATTAAACCGAGGACCGGTGGATTGTTTTTGTTAGTATCTTGCCCTTATCACCAAAGGGTCGTCGTGGGGGTGTTGACATCCTTCCAGGTCTGAATCTGAGAAGGTATGGCGGTGTCCAGTCGAGGGAGTTTAGACACTGCTTGCACCTCCAAGACCTCTCCTGACCTGATACTACGCAAATGAGCCTTCTGGTGAGTTTGGACTCCGCCTCACATGCATCCTCCACGAGATCACATGGATTTCCCCAGGGTTGGTGTTGGTGGAGTTATTCTTAGAGGTGGTGGTGGTTGTGCTTGATCCTGACCTTCAGAGGCTATATAGCGGCGAAGATACCCTCGTCAAATAAAGTATTATATTTCCTTCCTGAGTTGTATGCAATTGTCCGTTCGATGCCCGTGGTCCCGGTGGAACTCACAGTATTTGGTGTTATCTCTTTTGGTTGGGCGCACCTCTTCTGGGATGGTCGTCTTAGAAATTTTCGTATTTGCACTCGCCTTGAGACCTGTAATCTTTGTGGTTTGACAGGGGTGGAAGCTAGCCGAGAGGTGATCTGTTGTGTGCTTCGAGGGTGAGGTGGTCTGGCGTCTCGATGCTCCTCGCCTCTTTGGGGATCGTTCTCTGTCTTTCCTCAGGGATCTCTCTCGGTCTCTTTGTCTCCTGAGGCTTCCTCTAGTTGCTTGTCGATCTGCTTTTTCTCCTTATGGGTTGAATAGCTTCCCTCTCTTGGATGAGGGCTTCGCCCAGGTTAATGTACTTTTCTTTTAGCGACTTTTCCAGCCGTGCTTGCTTGAGGATTCTTTGAGATGGAGAGAACATCGAGTCTTTGGTTGTACTCCCCAACCCGGCGATGAATCTGGTGATGGCGAACTTCGTCTGAACATCTACCTTTAATGACTTCGGCGTTGAACCTGCGAACATAGATCAGGCTTTCATTGTGGGTTACGCTATGGACGGCAGAGTGATACTTCGGCTTCTGTATGTCTGGCTCAGATGAAGTGGGAGGCGAATGCGATGGAGAGCTCTCCCCAAATGAGAGATTGGCTTGATGGTGGGGAGTGCGGTCGCCGGCCGTCTTTGGGCCTTTTAGCGTGATGGCGAGAAAGGCTGCGCATCGTCTGGTGTCTTGATACCCATGCGGCTGATCACGGATTGCCCCATATGTATTAAGATGGTGACGGGATCCTTCGCTCCATCAGGCAGCTTCTATTTGCGGCATCCACGAACTTTCTTTGGAAGGGAAATGCTGCTTCAGTGTGAAACGAGGGGCTGGTTCTTGCACGGGGTGTCCATAAGTCTGGAGCTCGACCTTTATGACTTCTTCATGTGGTGGCTCTGTTAGATCTTACCTTGAGCCTCTGCTCCCGTGATCGCTCACATTCCTTCTTGATGAGGTTGACTTATCGTTTCGGGTGATCCCCGTCTTGCCGTTGCGCTCCTCTCTGGGGTAAGTAGGCTCGTGCCCTGCAGGCTGGCCCGGATTGCAACACATTTACGCTCGGGGAGGCGAGTGTGGATGTTCTTCCTGAGGGGTGGTATTGTGGCCTTCTTGGGCCTGTCGCATTTCCTGCGGGCGTTGCATCTATCTGGTAAGTTGCTCTAATTCCCTTATCAAGCGTTGGTTGGTGAGACGGAGTGCCTCCATCTCGTTTGTGTTATCGTGTATGGTTTTCAGTGCGCCTGCAGGAGGTTGGCTATCTACGTTGCCTTACTGGTCTTGCATTCTTGGGGGATTGGCGCGGCTCACCAACTTTACTCCGCACGCACACTTTACCTTTTCACCACCCACCACCTTTTACATGTATAATTATATATATATATATAATGATATATATATATTAATAACATAACTTACGGAATCATCTGTCGATTCTTCGAGAAGTCGAGCTTTATTTGTAAGCTATGCGTTCCCACAGAGCGGCGCCAAACTAATGATTAACTTCGGCCGGGCGGGTTGGGCGTGCTTGAATTGCTAGGCGATCCGACTACAGGTGTAGTTCCCTTGCAAAAATGAGAAAGCAAAGGATCGGTGAGTTGCGTTCTTTCTCAGATGCTAGTCAGTTCTTTAGGTGGAGGAGAAGATCGGTGTAGAATAAAGTTTTATGCGTGCGCTTTGCAGATGGGTGTCACTGAGCTATAGTGGGTGACTTTCCCAATTGGATGGTGATACGGTTTCTCCCTTATTGAATGGGATTTCTTTCGCTATCGTTGTCGAATTAATAAGGGGATAATTAGAAGCGATTATTGTGAATTATTCTGCTGCTTATTGGTGGAGGTCGGTCGGTTTATAGGATATGGGGCTGCTTTGGGCTTCGCGTTAACGACCCTTAGGAGGGATGAGCGGCTCGTTTGGGCTTGTCGGAAGCTAGGCGTTTTTAAAGTCTGGCATAAGTGCTTCTTTTATCCCATTCTCGGACTTAGGGGTGGAGTGGCCCACTAACTTTAGCTAATCAGCATCTTATTAAATTATTTTATTAAACATACTAAATGAATGTCGTCAAAAAAAAAAAAACACATTTAATGAATTAAATTAAAATATTAAACCATTTTTTAAGCAAATAACTTGCTATCTTAAGTTCTAATTAAAAGAAATCAAAACCGTGATTTAGAACTAGTAGTCTTATCGTATTCATGATAAGATATTTGCACGCCGGTACTCTGCGTCGCCAAAAAAAAAACGAAAAAAAGGAGGCGGCTCTGAGAAATTTCTGACCTTAAAATTTAGTGCATTCATCCTTTGTTTATATCTATTCTATCGCCTCTAAAATTCTTTCAAAGAATTTGATTAAAATTTGAAAGAGAGAGCAAACTGCTAACATTTAGAAGCGGAGATGGCTGCTCCTTTATCCCTCCACCACCCTCCACCACCCTTACCGGCGGAGAATCCTCTTCCCATGAGGAACTGTGCAACCACCACCGCCACCAACAACAATATTAACACCCAAATTCAACCACACCCATGTCTGCTGTCGCTGGAAAAATGCACCACCATGTCCCAGCTCAAGCAAATCCATGCCCAAATGCTCAGAACTGGCCTCTTCTTCGACCCCTTCTCCGCCAGTAAAATCGTCGCCTTCTGTGCCCTCCACGACTCCGGAAGCCTCCCTTACGCCCGTCTCGTCTTCGACCAAATCCCCAATCCCACCACCTTCACATGTAATTCCATAATCAGGGGTTTCACCAACAACAATTTGCCCCGCCAAGCCATTCTTTTCTATCAACTAATGATGCTCCAAGGTTTGGACCCCGACAGGTTCACGTTCCCTTCTTTGTTGAAATCATGTGGGGCTTTGCGTGAAGGAAAACAGCTGCATTGTCACTCTACAAAGCTGGGTTTCGCCCCCGACGCTTATGTTCAAAACACACTGATGACCATGTACTCGAATTGTGGATGTTTGGTTTCTGCCCGGAAAGTGTTTGATAAGATGACTAACAGAAGTGTTGTTTCTTGGGCAACCATAATTGGAGCTTATGGGCAATGGGATCAGCCACATGAAGCCATAAAGCTTTTCAGGAAAATGGAAATGGCAAGCGTGAAGCCTAATGAGATCACTTTGGTGAATGTGTTAACAGCATGTGCGAAATCAAGAAATTTGGAAACGGCCGAGCAGGTGCACAAGTATATCGATGAGACCGGAATGGGGTTCCACACGGTCCTAACCGCTGCTCTCATGGACGTCTACTGCAAGTGTGGCTGCTACCCACTGGCCCGAGATTTATTCGATGAAATGCCTGAAAAGAACTTGTTTTGTTGGAACATCATGATTAATGGACATGTCGAGGATAGTGATTATGAGGAGGCATTGTCACTCTTCAATGAGATGCAACTCATTGGTGTTAAAGGGGATAAGGTGACTATGGCAAGCTTATTGATCGCTTGCACTCATTTGGGTGCCCTTGAGCTTGGCAAGTGGTTGCATCTTTATATTGAGAAGGAAAAAATTGAGGTGGATGTTGCCTTAGGAACAGCCCTTGTGGACATGTATGCAAAATGTGGGAGTATAGGAAGTGCAATGAGAGTCTTCCAGGATATGCCTGAGAAAGATGTTATGACTTGGACAGCCTTGATTGTTGGTCTTGCGATGTGCGGACAAGGCGGGAAAGCTTTGGAACTTTTCGATGAGATGCAGATGAGTGGGGTGAAACCAGATGCAATCACCTTCGTCGGGGTTTTGGCTGCTTGCAGTCATGCAGGAATGGTGGATGAAGGAATTGGGTATTTTAATTCCATGCCTAATGGATACGGTATTCAGCCTAGTATCGAGCATTATGGTTGTATGGTTGACATGCTAGGGCGGGCTGGTCGCATAGCTGAAGCAGAGGATTTGGTACACAACATGCCAATGGCACCGGATTATTTTGTTCTGGGAGGGCTTCTTAGCGCCTGCAGAATTCATGGAAATCTTGATGCAGCAGAAAGAGCAGCCAGACAACTTCTAGAACTAGACCCCAGCAATGGAGGGACCTATGTGCTTTTATCGAACATATACAGCTCGATGAAGAACTGGGAAGCAGCTAAGAAAATGCGGGAACTCATGGTGGAAAGAAGCATCAAGAAGCCCCCAGGTTGCAGTGCGATAGAGGTAGGTGGTGTTGTGCATGAGTTTGTCAAGGGTGATGTCTCGCATCCGCAATCCTCAGAAATTTATGAAATCTTGGATGATATGATTTGCCGATTGAAATTAGCTGGTTACGTTCCTGATATATCAGAAGTGTTGATGTTTGACATTGATGAAGATGAAAAGGAGAACGAACTAAGCCTACACAGTGAGAAGCTGGCAATTGCATTCGGGCTCCTGAGCACAGCACCTGGAACACCAATTCGAGTTGTGAAAAACCTCAGAGTGTGTAGTGATTGCCACTCTGCGATGAAATTCATCTCCAAAGTGTACGATAGGGAGATTACCCTACGAGATAGGAACCGTTTTCACCATTTCAAAGAGGGATCTTGTTCATGCAGGGATTTCTGGTGATATAAACACTAAAAACGGCAGATTCCCCGTACAGAATATTGGTGTATGTCTACTGAATTCTTTTTGGTTCAAGATCCTTTATTTGATTCAAACGGTGTTTTTCTGTATAATTCCACCAATGTATTAAAGAATCGGAAAAGGCTTTAGCCAAGGAAAGAAACAAAGGAATTGGGAAAAAAAAAAAAACTGGTCAAGGAGCAAGAGAGTTGATCAAGGTGTGTTGATTTTGCATTAGTTGTCAAGGGGACAAAACAGAATTTTAGCCATTTCATTTGTATGATTGGCCTTATCTTCACTTCCTAAATCTACTAGAGCCCGCCGCCGAGCCATGTCTAAAAGTTCTATGAAACAGCAACCACTCAATTTTTGGGCTTCCAATAACCACTAACCCATCAAGGATTTATATTATTATCCTGAAATCAGCAAATCAAGCAGCAAACACGAGAGCCCATTCTGACCCACCACCACACCAGGCTTGATCTCAGGAGACAGAGGAATACTTCACTAGACACCTGGTTCATAAATGCCGTACTTTTTTGTTTGAAATTTCTGCTTTATTTTACCTTTGGCTAAAAAGAGGGAGAGAGAAAGAGAGATCGACTCAGCAAACACCGTTGCCTAGTTAGAAATATTGCTGTTTTACTTTTCATCCTTACAAACTCAATAAATAAGTCCAAAAATTCAACCAGCGTCAGGCGTTGCTGCGGTTAAAAAACTTCATACGCTGAACATTTCGAGAGGCATGCATTCAAAGAAAGTTAAAATATAATATGCTTCAATAATTGAAACCTTTCATAATAGTTAAATGGGTCATTTAACATCAGATGAATATTGAATCTTTTATCTATAGGGCCATGTGAATCCATGCGCATGATGATGTCTCTGCAACGAGCCGACAGATTCATGACTGATAAGCAATGAGAAAAAGGGAAATTGCATAAAGTCATAGTGTACCTCTACTTAATATTATAAGACTGGCTTAGTTACATTGTGATCATGAAGGTTTAAGAATGATAATGAAGCAGGAGAAAAGTATTTGGGTAGAAAGCAAAAGCATACTCATGAAGTTATATTTTGCATTGGATGGACATAACATGTGATAGATCTCAAGAAATCTGCAAAGATAAGTGGCTAAACAGAGATAGCATTCTGAGTATATGGGTGCTATCATTTTCAACAAAGGAACCAGTGATATGAAGAGAATAGCCATTCAGGATTCTATTGTGTCCCAACAAGTAATTCATCAAATCATAATTGGGATAAAATGTCAAAGCACATTGTGCCACTAATGAAGCAGGTGATGTGCTAGATTTCAGAACTCAACTATGTAAAGATTCAACAAAAGAAAGAGAACAACATGAATTGAAATATTTCATTATCAGTACGGAATTCAGAATTCATTAAGCACATTACACTATCAAATACTTAAACCCTAGATTCCAGCCACTGGCAATCATATTCCTTAATTTTAGTGAAACTGTAGCCAAGCTTACAAACTGCAAAAGACCAATCACTACTACTTAAAGCAATGTGCAACAACACCGGTGAATAGGTAAAAAAGAACTAAAAGGTCAATCAAACCGACTCATATAAACAACACTCTCCAAAAGATAATATTTGAAGAATCTAATACAGCATGAAAATTTCTAAAACTGCTAATGCTAAAGATAAAACTTAATACAAATAAACTTGCCTCTTTCATGAATGACAATATATAGGAAATAAATGTCATACAGCGGCAAGTTTACCCGATATTCCTTTGGCCAGATTCTCATCACCAAAATTGTCATCATTCTCACCATCAGTTTGTTTAGACACAGCAGGATCACGCTGTGAAGGAGCACTGCCAGCTCCAGTAACTGATTGCTGGTAAAATACCCCACAATTGTGAGGAGGAGGCAAACCAACCCAAATGGGCTAGCATGCTTGTCCCAGATCAACACATTGATAGCAACTGTAAGAAACTTATTAACCACACCAGTCACTGTAAATGCTGTGGCAGAGATTGCCTTCCTAGCCGCAAACCCAAAGAAGCTTATAAGCAATCCAAACACGCAAGACAATGATACTGCAAAAAGTGCACTGGAATCCATCCAATTTCCAGAAGCTGATCCCAGAGCAGCAAACACATCGACATACTCTCCTGTAAGAATCCAGAACACTGGTGCCATCATCAAAGACAGCAAATTGTTGTATAACACAAAACCCCAGGTGTTCAAACCAAGATTTGTGACCATATGTTTGATATAAACCATCTCAGATGTGATTGTCACCAAATATGCAAATGCCCATGAATAGGCGGTTAAAGTAAAACCTGAATCTGTGACTACATACCCAATAGCACCACCCAAAATAATCAATAGAGACAGAAAAGTGAACTTTGAAGGGCATGGCTGTTTCCTAAATGTTGTATCCGCTATAGCAACCAAAAGGGGCGTCAAAGACCTAAATACAATAAAAGTATCCACATTGGCATGGCGAAGCAAATTCGTGTTAGTAAAGATCGCAAGGTAGAAAACAAATGCAGCCGGTAAGAATTTCTTAGCGATCTCCAATGTGAACGGATCATGATGCAAAAACCCCAATTTTCCCAGAACCCAAACACCCAACGCCGAAGTAAGATACTGCAATGCAGTCAAAAGGCCAGGATAGTTGAATTTAGTAATGGCAAGCTTGTTTATCACAGCAAGCAAGCTTGAACATAACGCGTAACCCACTACGAGACTGCTCGTGGCATAGTACTGCTTCGACGAATCAAATCTAATCGAAGACATCGTGTTCTAGGGTTTTCTTTTCTATTTTTTTTCTTTTTCAAATTCACTGCCAAATTCAGTGGGCAGTCAGCAATTCAAAGAACCATACAGCGAGCATTGACAAATGCAGCGAAAGAGAATGGGAACGAAGCATTAAAACCGGTCATTGCAAAAACTAGAACGTGGGACCTCAAGATTCTGTCGATCCGATTAATACAGCTAGATTTAGAAGAAATAGGAACAGATTACTGATACAATCGAAATCACAACACCAGATTCAAAACCCTAGATAGAATGGGTTTACCGATCAATGTGATACAGAAAAGTTTAAGATCTTGACGAAACACAAAGAGATTGAGATTGGAAGAGACCTTCGACAGAGTGAGAGATGAAAAACAGCTTCACAGGTTAAATGGATTTGGATTCCGAGAATCGTAGATGATATGCATTTCGGAATGGACGCTGTGGATTTGAAGCGTGAGGAAGACGATTTTCCCAGCAAGATTTGCTTAAGGCTAAGTCTACAAGACCACACAGGGTTGTCGGTAGGAAAATAGGTGGTTCATAACGACATCGTTTCGCAGGGACAGAGGACCCTGACACGGAAATAATCCAAGTGGGTCCACTAATTCAACGGAAGAGTTGTGTCTTATTGGGAAACGGCTTTGGTAAGATCTGGACAATGGACGGTTCTGATCACTTGATCGAGAAGGCGACCGAGTCCTAAATAGCAGCTGAAAATTGAATTATACGTATATAATATACACCGTATAATCCAGTATCTTTCATAAATATTACCAGTCTATCAAAATTCTATTAATTAATGTTAAATTAAATTTAAAATAAAAAAAAAATATGAATAACTATTAAAATTAATACTTTTTTTTTAAATAAATATATTCTCATCGATTTTTTTTATATTTCTCATGAACTACTATCTGAATTTTTATTTTTATTTTTATTTTTTAATATTTATTTATTTATTTTGGAATAAATTTTTTTTCATATATTCATTATAAAAAAAATAAAAAAGGATTATTTTTATTTTGTTAAAGTCAATGACAACTCAAATAAATTTTTTTTTTTTTTTTGACAACAACTCAAATAATTTAAAATTTACACACTTAAGTCATTTCCCACATTATTATTTTTAGGTGAAATGATTCATACCCATGTTCCCGAGAGGTGACATCTAAATGTTCGATCAAATGGACTATGATAGTATTGGGAGTCATGATAATCTAATATCTTTAATTAGAATAATCCATATGTGCCTTATATTTGATCAAATTAGAATCTCGAGAAAATTCCTTTAATTGGGGTGAAATAAAAAATATTTAAATTTAAAATATAATCAAAATTCCAATAAATATAAATATTAAGATTTTTTTAATATATATTGATTATATTTATTTATCTTATTTTTTATCTCTCATGGATCATTGTCTTAATTTTAATTTCATTTTTCTAATATATATTCATTTTGAAATAAGTGTATCGGCATATATTCATTTAAAAAATAAAAAATATAATTTTATTTTCCATTTCTTGAAAGTCGAAGTCAAATTGAATGATTTAAAAAGAATAATTTTATTTCCATTGTGTACCTTTCAATTTATCATTGTCTCATGCTTTGATTTTGTTACGATGAAGCGTGTGACCAGTTAACAAAAAAATGATTATAAAGTATATTTTGAAAAAGCATTTTTGAGTTTGATTATTAAGTTGTAAACAAATAGTAGTCAAACTTTATTTGTCTTTAATCTATCATTACCAATTATACGCTTTTCTCTTTGTAATATTATTAAGTATAAAGCGATTCCATTATATCAAATAATGAAATGAAATTTTAGTCATATCCCATAATATAACGTGAATAGTTCCTACAATATTAACAAATATGTGATAACATTATTATTCATGATCATACTGCAGATCGATTAACTCATTCTTGAGACGATTTTATTAACACATCTATTTTCTTTACTCTATTATTGAAGATGCTCATATGATATTTTTGTTGGCAATGTACCTTTGCTCAAATGTGAAATCACTCTTATTGTATCTGGATTAAACTCAACCCTTTTAAGGGCAAGCTACTTAGGTCAACCTGTGTAAGATTGGATGGATTATCTTTGTTGATCCTTACTTTAAGATGAGATGATTTTGTCTCTCTTCACAAGTTTTTTTTTTTTTTTTTAACTTATTCACTTTTGGATATTATCGTAGCATTCTATTTTTACACAATGATTCAATCATGGTTTTTCCTATATCAATCTCACTTCTTTATCACTTGAGCTAGATCTCAAACTAATTTCCTGAGGTTTTCATCAAGCACATTAGAATTAAAAAGTCATTAAACCATGATACTATTCAAGGAAGTTGGTTCAAATGAATTTAGTCTTTTCCAGTCACACATTCTTTAGGATGCTCTCAAAGACCAAGTCCTCTGTTGTTGGAATCAGGAATAGATGAAATTTCCTATTCAATTTGAATGAAATTAACATATTTTCTATTTGGTTTGAATGAAATTAACATGTTGGTCGTAGTTTTTGTTCTTTCATTCATCTCATGTATTTTATATATCAATCAGAGTCTTCTCAAAAACTTCATCATTCACTGAAGTCGAGTTGTATTCCTTTGTCTATCTTCATGTTCGTCGGAGTAGTATCAAGGTGTTGTGGTGCTAGTTATACACCGTTTTATCTTAAGAGACAAACATTGACATGGTTTTCTCTAAGCATCAGAAAGACTATGAATCCGCTTTAAGGAGATTATGACTCTTACAAGACTCGGCGTCTTCGATCGAACGAAGACAAGACTTGATTTTTTTTTCTTATGTAATTTTCTTTCTCTTTCCTTTGTAATTTTTTGTCTCTCTCTTCAGTTTTGTTTTCCGTGTATTTGCGAAGTTTTGTAATAGTGAAAGGGGAAAGGGAAAAAATAGAAAGGAAGATTTGGTTTATCCAAAAAAAGGCACGGAAGAAGAAGAGTTTGCTCGTAAAATTTTTAGTTGGATGGAAAGGAAAAAAATATATATATATCCTTTCCAAATAAAAAGAAAACAAAAAGGGGAAAATTGAACATTAAAAGAAATCTTTGGGTTTTTTTTTTGAAAAAAAAAATCCAATTTATTTGGATTTTTTTTCTTTTGGATCGTTTTTTTGGAAAAAGAAACCAATTATTTGGATTTTTTTTTTGTTCTTTAAAGAATTCAGTTGATTCAATCTTTTTGAAAAAAAAAATCCAATTTATTTGGATACTTTTTTGTATAACAATTGGGTTAAGGTTTCTTTTAAAAAAGGGAAAAAGTCTATCAAGAAAATTTTCAAACAAAAAGGAAAATATTGGGCGTTTAGTTACGAAATTTTAAGCTCTGTCAAAGTCGAGAATGTAGAAAATTTTGGTGATACAATATTTAGTTTCGTTTTGGAAAATACGTTTCGTCTTGAATTTGGTTAAAAATAAAGAATAAGAAAATACATTTTGTAAAGCGAATTTCTTGAAAATGAAGTATGAAAACAATGAAAATGTGTTTAAAATCTTTGGTTACTATTCACAATCCCGTGTTTTAAGTGAGCTTTGATGAGAAAAATCAAAGTGGAAGGCGAAAGGGGAAGAAAAGAAAATAAATTATAAATCCAGTGTTTTTCGTTTTATCGATCAACCAAATCCCACGTGTTTCCGATTTAATTAAATGATAAGCTTTCAATATGAAACAGTTTAGATTAAGCTACCAAATGTTGAAAATAGTGAATTCATTTTCTTTGTTTTCAAAATTTATTTTTGTCTGATTCTCGTAACTAAACGTGTTTTCCTTATTTTCGAAAAGTTTGAATAGAGAAAACAGAAAATTTTCTACCTACTAAACAGTGTCTTGGTTTCCTTTTAAACAATGATTCCATTTGAGGTTTTGTTTCACAATTTATGTTTGGTTTTTTCTTATAGTCTAAAGAAGGTAAAAGAGTTGTTCTAAAAATTTTTAAGAAAAAAAAAAAACCAAAACAAACGTGGGAAAAAAAAAAAGGAAACCTTATTTTTGGAAAAGAGAAACATGTTTTCAAAAGAAAATTGAGTTTCTTAGGAAAAACTTTTGATAAAAGGGAGGTTTTTTTAGGAAATTTTTTTGATAAAAGGGAGGTTTTTTGAGGAAATTTTTTTTTTTTATAAAAGGGGTTTAAAAAAAAATTTTTTTGGAAAAGGAAAAGGTTTTTTCTCTTCTAAATAAAAGAAAGGAGTTCATTTATTCAGGCAGAAAGAAAAAAAATGGTTAAAGGAAAAATATTGTTTGGTGTGGCAAACCAAAAAAAAAACATTTTCAAGAAAAAGTAGTTAAAAGCCAAACAAATAAGTGGTTTGTTGGTTTATTAAAGAAAATCATTGAACTATAAAATACATGGAGAAGGTTTAAACCTGTGACATTTTGGTTCATAGTACAAAGCCTCAACCACTAGGTTACAACTATTAGTTGTGTTTTCCTTGCGATGAATATATGATAAGGAGATAAGTTTTCTAAGCTAAACTCTATACTCATTTTGAGTTTGTGTCAATTTCTTTGTTGCCTTAGGAAATTGGAAATTACGATATAGAGAAGTTTTGTCTAAGGAGTTTGAATCTTAAGTAGAACCGTTTGTGACCCCTCCAATATTTCCTAGGAACTAAATTTTATGTCTAAGGAGGCTGTTTATGGCTTGGGTTTCTATACCTTACCAGTTTTTCCTGGGAATACTCTGTTACTTGTTATTTTCAATTATTTTGAGAATTGTTCTTAGGAATAGAAAATTGACACATTTTCTACAATCTTGTGGAGAAATTGACTATGATTCGACAATGTTTATTCATTTGCATACGCGAAGTGGTGAACCTGCGTGGCACAAGTACGGTGATACTGTTGTTTGTCGCTTATCATGCCGCAGAAAAGTCAAAGAAGTTCAATGGACTAAACTTTGAAAGATGGCAGACCAAAGATGTTGTTACACTGACCCCTTAATCTTGCGGGTCTTAACTAAAAAGATGCTCCTAAGCGTAAAGAAGATGAGCGCGATATCCAAGTCATTATTGATATGGATGCTTGGAAATATTCTGACTTTCTATGTAGGAACTATGTCATGAATGCTTTGATTAATTTTTATATTGTGTGGTGAGATAAGAAATAGCGAGGAGCTATAGAATCACTGAACCGAGAAATAAAGCAGGGATGCTAGGGCCAAGAAGTTTGTCCTGGGTCATTTCCTTGATTACAAAATGGTAGATTTCAAGACTGTGATCAGCCAAGTCCAAGAACTTTAGGTAATCCTCCATGAGATACATGTTAAGGGAATGATGTTAAGCGAAACGTTTCAAGTTGCAGCTATTATTGAGAAGTTGTCTCCTACTTGGAAAAACTTCAAGAATTACCTCAAGCACAAGAGAAAGGAAATGGGCATAAAAAATGTGATTATTAGACTTCGCATCGAAGAAGACAATGGAGGATCTAAGAAGAAAGGGGTACACAATCCCAACGAGTTGAAGCTAACTTTGTGGAACATGGTCAATGTTCTAAGTTCAAGAAAGCCAACAACAAAGGGAAGGTCACTAAGTTGGGACCTAAAGGGGGAGTCTCCAAGAAGTTGAAGTTTCAAGGAAAATGCTTCAATTGTGGGAAGCAAGGTCACAAATCTACAGATTGTAGACTGCCAAAGAGGAAAAAACCCAAAGAAGCTAATGTGGTTGATGTTATTAGCAAGAATGTGTATGACAATGATCTCATAGTAGTAATCTTTGAGACGAACTTGATGGGATCTAACCCTAAGGAATGGTGGATTGATATTGGTGCTATAAGTCATGTGTGCTCTGACAAGAAGATGTTTTCCACCTTTGAACCAATTGAGACCGGGGAAAAGGTGTTCATAGGTAATTTTGTCACTTTAGAAATCAAAGGTCAAGGAAAAGTGGTCTTGAAGATGACATCCGGAATGGAATTGACTATGGGCAATGTTTTATATGTACCTAAAATTCGCAAGAACATGGTGTCTAGTTCATTACTGAATAGTCATGGATTTTAGTTGGTGTTTGAGTCTAATAAATTTGTTTTGTCAAAGAATAGAATGTATGTCGGAAAGTGGTATATGAGTAATAGCATGTGGATGCTTAATGTAATGGCTATCATTAAGTTAGATATGAATAAAGCTAATACTTTTGCTTATATTCTTGAGTCTTCTAATCTATGGTATGGTAGATTAGGACATGTTAATTATGATACATTATGTAAATTAATTAACTTAAATCATATACCAGCTTTCTAAATTGATGCAAAGCATAAGTGTGAAACTTATGTTGAGGCAAAATTGACCAGGTCATCTTTTCAAAGTGTTGAAAGACACACCAAACCTCTTGACTTAATCCATAGTGATATGTGATTTGAAATTTGTACAAACAAGAGGTGGTAATAAATATTTTATTACCTTTGTTGATGATAACACCAAGTACTATTATGTACTTACTCTCAAAAGTATAAGAGTGAGTTGGTAGAGAAATTTGTTCTCTACAAAAAAAGAGGTTGAGAATCAGCTCAATAAGAAAATTAAAGTGCTAAGAAGTGATCAAGGTGGTGAGTATGAATCACCATTTGTTGATATTTGTGCTCAACATGAGATTATGCATGAAACCACAACACCCTATTCACCTCAATCTAATGGAGTGGTTGAGCGAAAGAATCGCACTCTAGACGAAATGATGAATGCGATGTTGATAAGTTCTGGTCTACCACAAAACATGTGGGGATAAGCCATTTTGTCTGCTAATTAACATTTGAATAAGGTACCTAAAAAGAAAGCAAAGAAGACTCTATATGAGTTATGGAGAGGATGAAACCATCATATAAAAACTTGCGAGTATGGAGATGTTTGGCAAAAGTGGTAGTTCCTTTACCTAAAAAAGGTGAAAATATGACTTAAACTATTGATTGCATTTTCAATGGTTATGTACATAACACTACTGCTTATTGATTTCTTGTCCATGAGTTGAATATTCCAGATATTCACAAGAACACGCAATGACATCGAGGAATGCATATTTCTTTGAAGATGTATTTCCATGTAGATCTAGAGAAGAGCCAAGATATTCGAAACGAGTGCTTGAGACTATTAATGAAAATAGTCTGGATCAAGATAAAGAAGGTGAGATAGTTCCTAGACGTAGTAAAAGAGCAAGGACAGAAAATTCTTTTGATCTAGATTTTCTGACATATGTGTTTGAAGGGGAACTTCAAACTTTCAATGGCAGTGAACTCTTCAGAGAGTCTCATGTGGAAAGATGCCATTAAGAGTGAAATTGATTTCATACTACATAACCATACTTGAGAATTAGTGGATCTTCCACTAGGTTGTAAACCTTTAAGTTCCAAGTAGGTTTTCAAAAGGAAGCGAAAAGTAGATGGATCAATTAACAAGTACAAAGCAAGACTTGTGATCAAAGGCTATAAACAAACTAAAGGCCTTGATTATTTTGATACATATTATCCTGTGACGAGAATAAATTCCATAAGGACGATGCTTGCAATTGCTGCCTTAAGGAACCTTGAAGTACATCAAATGGATGTGAAAACAACCTTTCTAAATGGAGATTTAGATGAAATCTAAATTGAACAACCTAAGGGGTTCTCTGCTCCGGGACAAGAAAGAAAGGTCTATAAATTGGTGAAATACTTGTATGGGCTAAAACAAACACCAAAACAATGACATGAGAAATTTGACAACGTTATGATGTCATAAAGATTCAAAATCAATGAATGTGACAAATGTGTGTATGCCAAGGATACAGAACATGGATATGTCATTGTATGTCTGTATGTAGATGACATGCTTATTGTCGGTAGTGATGATCATATCTACTAATAACATGTTGAATTCAAGGTTTGATATGAAAGACATGGCACATGCAGATGTTATATTGTGAATAAAACTCATAAGAGCATTAAATGGACTCACTTTAAGTCAGTCACATTATATTGATAATATTCTTGGAAAGTTAGCTAAAGACAATTCTGGAATTACCAGAACACCAATTGATGTAACACCACATCTATCCAAGAATAAAGGAGAGAGCGTATCTCAAGTAGAATACTCTAGAGTAATCGGCATTCTTATGTACCTAATGAGATGTGCAAGACCCAACATAGCCTATTCAGTTAGTAAATTGAGTAGTTATACGAGTAATCCCCGAGCCAAGCACTGACAAGGAATCTACTAAAGTATTTATGTTTTACTCGTGATTAAGGGTTACACTATACAATATAATTTGTTGTACTTGAAGGTTACAATGATGCAAATTGGATATCAAATGTTAAAGACTCAAAATCCTATAGTGGTTATGTGTTTACACTAGGGGGAGGAGCAGTCCCATGGAAATCCTCAAAACAAATGGTTATTGTCAAATCCACAATGGAATATGAGTTTATAGCCTCAGACAAAAGTGGGGAAGATATGGAATGGCTACTCCACTTCCTAGAGGATATTCCAAGATGGCTAAAACCTGTGCCTCCAATATGCATAATCGTGATAATCAATATGCTATTGGTAGAGCATAAAACAGTATGTACAATGGTAAGTCTAGACATATTCGTCGCAAACACAACACCATTAGACAACTACTCTCTATTGGGGTTATCACTCTAGATTATGTAAAATCTAATGATAACATCGCAAATTCACTAACCAAAGGGTTAAATAAAGAGTTACCTGAGAAATCATCGAGGAGAATAGGACTAAAGCCCATAAAGGAATAAGTCAATACAATGGATACCCAACCTAGCTGACTGGATATCCAAAATCTAGGTTTAAAAGGGGCAACTAAGTTGTAAAGACTTTGATTCGATCACTGTGGGGACTTCCCTCATCCATTCCTATGATTAAACAATGATGCTCATACGAAGTAGGTTAAGTTATACTTTTAATGATCTATATGCATTGGAAAGAATAACATGAGCTACTCTTAATTTAAGATATCACCTATGTAAGAGTGACGTAGGGCTGCTTCAAAGGGAATTTAATAGGACGTAATTCCTATTAAACTCTGACAATACCAGGCACATGTTCATGGCTAAAACGAACATTAAAGTGAGAATTGGGAAATGTTAGGAAGATTCCTGTGTGAGGTATGTCATCATCCACACAAATTATAGAACGGTTCAAAGACATCGTGTCTATTGTTTAGTTAGTAAAGTAAACATACTTATACAAGAGAATGTTCAGAGGGTAACACCTACCTCTCCTATGCAGGTTTCAACTACTGTACTCTATCACTCGTGAGGGATCATTTGTCTTGTCTTTGGTTGTCAAAATTCATTAATATGGGAAATTTTTGGAATTTCCTATTCAGTTTGAATGAAATTAACATATTTCCTATTTCATTTGAATGAAATTAACATATGTTAGGGGTTTTTGTTTAATACCATTTATGGGTTTTAATACCTCTTAATGAGTTTTAATTCCCCTCTATCGTTGAACTTGAAACGTTTGGAGTTTTTGTTTTTTCGTTCATCCCATGTACTCTATATATCAATCAAAGTCTTCTCAAAAAATTGACTCACTAAAGTCAAGTTGTATTCCTCTATCTACCTCCTTGTTCCTCTCGTTAGTGGTAGTACAACCATTGTTCCAGTTCGTCAGATTAGTATCAAGGTGTTATGGAGTTGCTTATACACTGTTTTATCCTAGGAGATAGATATTGACATGGTTTTCTCCAAGTACTAAGGAGATGATGTGTGACACCCTTATGCCGGGGGTCCCGTTGACAACTCAACCTAATAAACCTCAGAATATCGGTGTCCCATATCACATTCATTTGTTCTATATTGAGACCCATTCTGCATATTTAATTCACAAATATACAAAAATATATGCTGGGGACAGTTGCATTTTAACAAATTTTATACAACAAAAAGGTATATGGTGTTTCTTTGGTTCTACCAAAGAGACATAAGAAAACAAACAAACAAAGCCGCATTCGGCTTCATCCTCATGCGCCCCCATATGCGGAAGTCAAAAGCTCTGACCGACCTATACCTGAAAGGGGTTCCCACGACGAGGTGAGCAATGTCCAGTAGAAAATTTTCCTACAAGGGTTACTCTCCACCTAAAATGCATATGCAATGGTGTACATAAACCTCAATTACATTTCATACAATTTATGCAACATTATATGAGGGGTCAAGCTCAGGTCATGCATGAGATGCACTTCATGCTCATTAAACCCGAAAGTCCATCGGGTTTCACACTCCCGCACTGCCAAGTGTGGAAACCACCTTACTGGTATTTAACCCAATGACTTAAAACCATTGGACAACCCTCCAATTTTAATTATCATTTTCACGATTTTCTTTTATTTTGTGGGTCACTTGATTTTCTGTGTTTTCACCGCATGACGCTGCACGCTTCTCCTTAAATATTTTCGCCGAACTTTACATCACCGGGATCAGATGTGTCTAACTATAATAACATTTAAAATTTTCACTGAGGGGGAATTCCACCCCAACTCTGTTTCACCCAAAACATGTAATGATTCAGAGTTCCCTATCTTGACTTTGTTCTTTTGAGTCATTTACCCATTCACCAACATCGTGAATAAACACACCATGCACCACATCGCTGAGGCAGATTCGTGCATATGAAATAATACAATATGTCATTTCATGCTATGTCATGTTACATGCACAATAAGAGCTACATGAAACATTTATAAATCTTGGATAATTAGAAATATAATTATCCGGAATTTATAAATGTTTCATGTAGCTCTTATTGTGCATGTAGCATGACATCGCATGAAATGATATGATTGCATTTCATATGCACGATCACATCGCGTCGAGTCAGGTGTGGGTGCATGGTACTATTATTCACCATCCTTGGTGAATGTGTGGTGAGCTCATAAATGGGACAACATCCAAAATTGAGACTCATGGTTGGGTAAAACAATAATAATAATAAATCATGTGTGTTTGGGTGAAGCAAGATGGGCACCCTCTTCTCAGGTGAAAGACCCAAATTTTATTCTTCTGGCTCCATATATGTATCTAGCGATGAAAGTTCGCAAAGTGCTCTGGAATCCAAATTTTTATTCTCGTCTGATATATGTATCCAACGATGAAAGTTCGCGAGTAATATATGCTATGGTTGCTGTGAGACCCCGGAAATTCAAGAACCTAAATAAACACATGATATTTGATAAATTAAATTAGAGGGTTGGATCACTGTTTATTACTGGATGAAACACTAATGATCGGGTTTTTCACACTTGGCTGCAGTGTGAGGGAGTTGATTAGGACTCAGTTGTAGTAATGAAAGAGTTTCATCTCATGCACGCACAATGTAACATTCCATAGGATTGCATTATTTATATGGATATATGATTTGATGTTTTATGTATACCATTGCATGTGCATTTACGAGGGGAGTAGCCCTTGTAGGAAAATTTTTCTACTATGCATTGCTTACCTCGTCGTGGGACTCCCTTTTAGGTACAGGGAGTGTACAAGGAGACGGCGCTCCGACGAGGCCGTGATTATGAAGGAGGTCGATGTGTGGCCTTGATATTACTTTTGTAAAAAGTATTTTGTATAAAAGAATTGTAATTAAATTTTTTTGGGACTATTGTATAAATAGTCGGGTATGTAATTATGGTAAGAGGGCCGTGATCGGACTCTTATGGACTGTAATTAAGCGTTTTATTTTCATATTTTAGATTTAAATGTGAATGAATAGATTCTATAAATGGATGTATTGAGATATGGATAGGTAATTCCTCATGCAGTCAATACTACTTAAGGCTGAGACCTGATGAGTTATGATTATATCGTTATATTGTGTTGTATGTTGGGTAAAAGTTCTCAACAAAGAAGACTCGCCATTTTAAAATATGGATCCCGATAAATGTGACACAACAATGTGGTATCGGGTCACCCGAAATCCATGCGACTCGCGTGATTCGTCATTAAATCTATGACCCCAAATTCTGTGGAATCACACGATGAATATGTTTTAAGGAGATTGTGACTTCTCACGAGACTCAACGTCTTCAATCTAACAAAGGCAAGACTCGATTTTCTTTTCCTTCAGTAATTTTCTTTCTCTTTCCTTTGTAATTTTTCGTGTCTCTCTTCAGTTTTGTTTCCATATATTTGCAAAGTTTTGTAATAGGAATAGAGAGTGGGAAATGAAACCTCTTTCCATATCTCTCTCACTCCTATGTTTGAATAAGTTTTACAAGAATATGAATTGAATCAAAAGTGATTTCAAGGTAAACAAACTCCTAGTTATGAGTAAGATTTTGATTCATCATACGTAGATGGTATTTTGATTCCCCCTTCTAAAGAGATAATGTCAAATAACTTCAATTGACTCTTTTAGTTTAAGATTTTACTTCTCATATCCCACATTTCTTACTTCTTAATGTCTTGATTCTTACAAAATAATTCATGAACAAATATTTTTTGAAAATATTATTTCATTAAAATAGAAAATTTAGGAAATATAAACATAGAGATAATCATCCAAAAATCTAAAATGATTAATTATATTTTTATTAATTCTAAATTAAATAAATTAATTATATTTCTAGTAATTCCAAAATAATAAAAAACACACTATATAAAACCTCAAAATTACTATTTTATCCCTAATTTGATATATAGTTTTATAAGAAATCAAATTCTTACATATATAATAAATTATTTTCACAAATTTATTAGAATTATAAAATTCTAAAAAATTCTAAAATTATTTTCAAAGAAATGCTTTTTGGCTAAATATTTTTCACAACATATATATATAGTATATATATATATATAGCAGATATATATATATATATATATATATATATATATATATATATATATATATATATATATATATAATTTATGTGTGTGTGTGTGTGTGTAATTTTTTAATGTAACGAATGTTTAAATGTTTGGATATAGGTGTAACACCCCAAATTATGCCCTAACAGTTTTATAACATGTTTAGGGTATAATAAAAGTAATAGTATATTTGTCCGGAATAAAATAAAGATAAAAAACAAAAGAGGAATAGCGAATAAGTTAAATTACAAATAATAAAGAAGATTTGAGGCTATTGTAAAATATCATAAATTGATTTGCAAATATTAAGAGTCGTGAGGACCAGCTAAATGAAAAGTGGATAAGATCAACAAAGATAAGACAAAAGCAAATATCTCATTTTGGTCTCTGAGAAAAGGAGAGCAAACACCTGGATAAGAGAGAAGAGAGAAGAAAGGAAGAAGAAGAAGCAAAGGTTAAGAAGAAGAAGATCACGGTGCATGGGATACATGTCTTCGGGGTTGTATGGAATTTGAGTATAGTTTTGTATGGAAACTATGGGAGTATGGGGAAGTTCAGTTTTGTCTAGAAAAAGTTTAGATATATGGTTTAGGAACCCTATCTTGTGTATGGTTTGGGTTCGGGAACTCCTAAACTCATTTCAGTGTAGGGCTGAGTTTGAGAAAAAGTTCTAAGGCTCCTATAGTTGTGTTTTGGGATAGGGCTAGTTGCAAGTTGAACCCAGAAAATTCCCTATTTTTTGACTCATATGCGTGAGCGGACCTTTGTAAGGGTTTTTTGGGCTAGAAATAAAGGGAATTTAGAAGTGAGTCCTTCTAGTAAATTGTATCCAAATCAATGAACTTGATGTTAGGCTTTTGAATTTCTCGATTTGGACCTCTATAGACCAAGTTATGGTCCTTTTACCGAGGTCAGTTCAGCAAGATCTGGTCGGGTCAGTTCGGCCAGTTCGGGTCAGCTAGCCGGACCTTAGAGTTGGTTTTTGGGTAAGAAATAAAGGGAATTTTGAAGTGAGTCCTTCTATTAAATTGTAGCCACATCAATGAAATTGATGTTAGGCTTTTTAATTTCTCGATTTGGACCCCTGTAGACCAAGTTATGATCTTTTTACTCTGAACAGTCAAATGGGCGAGAGGTCAACCCATAGAGGTCATGCAGCAGAGGTCAGCCCATAGAGGTCATGCAGCAGAGGTCAGAAGACCTCATGCAGAAGAGGTCAGCAGACCTCATGCAGCAGGTCACAGATCCCATCCAAAGAGGGCAAGAGACCATGCAAGTAGAGGCCGCCAGACCTCATCCTCAGAGGCCGCCAGACCCCACCCCGTAGCGGCCGCCCAGTCACCGTCTGGGGCTCGACCACGTACGACCCCAACTCGAAGGTCATAACTCATTCGTCCGAACTTCTCGATTCGGTGTTCTTGGACTCATGGAAAACCCATTGAGTCAAGAATCCATTCATATATGCTCCGAGGAGAATAAATAGGTGTCAGATCGAGGTGTTAGACCGAGCTCACCGAGGTTAGGTCAGCTCGTCCGCCCGTGTCACTGTCTAGTTGACTACGTATGACCCCAACCTGGTTGTCGCACCTTCGTCCAACTCCGGGACTGGTGTTCTTGGACTCTATGGAAAGCCCATTGAGTCAAGAATCCATTGATATGCTTGAGGAGGATATTAGGTGTCAGATCGAGGTGTCATACATAGCTCACCGAGGTCAGGTCAGCTCTCGCCCAGCCTGGGTCACCGTCTAGGTTGACTACGCATGACCTCCAATCCTCGAAGGTCATAACTCCTTCTGTCCGAATTCGACGTGTTCTTAAACTCTATGGAAAGCCCATTGAGTCAAGAATCCATTGATATGCCTGAGGAGGATATTATGTGTCAGACCAAGGTGTCAAACTGAGCTCACCGAGGTCAAGTCAGCTCATCCAATTCAGGTCAGCTCGTCTAGGTTGACTACGTATGACCTCCAACTTCGGAAGGTCATAACTCCTTCGTCCGAACTCCGATTCGGGTGTTCCTTGACTCTATGGAAAGCCCATTGAGTCAAGAATCCATTGATATACCTGAGGAGGATACAGTGTCGATCGAGGTGTTAGACCGTCGTCGAGGTCAGGCTGCCTGTCCGGGCCAGGATTTGATCACTCCAACTCGGAAGGTCATAACTTCTTCGGCCCAAACTCTGATTCGGTGTTCTTGGACTCTATGGAAAGACCATTGAGTCAAGAATCCATTGATATGCTTGAGGAGGATATGGTGTGTCGCACTGAGCTCGTCCAATTCAGGTCACTGTCCCGCCTGTGTCACTCGTCTAGGTTGACTACGTATGACCCCAACTTCTAAGGTCAAGGCAACTCCTTCGGTCCTAACTCCGGCTAGGGTGTTCTTTGGACTCTATGGCACTTAGCTGAGTCAAGAATTCATCCATAGACAGATTGATAAAAATTGAACCCACATAATCTCGGAAAACAGAGAAAAAATAGTAGGGCACTATTAGTAACCATATTCATATTATGAATCGCTATTATGAATTCATAAATTCTGTCATACATACATGGTAAGTATAGTTATTTACATATAATGAGATATGAAAAATGTAAAGATATGAATAACTCGATTGTATATATATATGTCACATATGATTACCGAATGACAATAATTATTCTGAATATAGGTATATACTGGAATATAGAATACATATTGATCGCTTTGTTTAGAACCCGTGAGGGATAGATGGGGCATGCCTATTAGGAAAAAAGTCTGTGTTATACAAGTTCTCACATCGAGGCCCCGTTTGGTCGATGAGATAGATCCCGTTTGGGATCACGGTGGCCCCAGTGTCACCACGCCTTCGCCCTTATAGATGGTCATTGTTCCTGCATAATGATAATAAATACTTTCGGTTCTTTTATAGACCACTCAAGCCACACAAATGGTACAGCGCCTTCGGGCCCTTATAGTTTCCTGTATCCACTTCTAAGGTTTATGCAGACATGAAACATAAAAGAAAATGATAGGTATATGTAAATGAAATGTAGAGAATATATGACATGATATGAGAAGCATAGCACTGCTATGCGATGATAGTATACAATTACAAGAATAAGAAGTAAAGTACAAGATGACATGAAAAGTATATGGAAGATGATAAGAAATGAAACTTGTTATGAAAAGTATATATATATAAGAAATGATAAGAATCAGAATGTTATCCGTGTTATATGCATTTAGGAGTAGAAGTGTGGGTGGACCCCACTGTAGAGGTCATCCATGTGTATTAATTCCCCACTACGCTGTTGTAAAGCTAAGACAGCGCTCAATCCGCAAACAGAAGAGGAAACCAGAGGACCGGGGCAATCCACACATCAGCGCTAAAGGCCATATTAATAGGGTTCCCTGACTGAAGACCTTAAGTTCACTTTATATATGAAATTTTGTAAAACCAATGTAAATATTGTAAATGTTGAACACTTCCATATATGGAGCTTGTATATATTTTTGTAATCCGCTGCTACGTATCATAATATGTTAATTGTTTAACATTATATGAATGAACCAGCTTTTAAAGTTTATGTTAATAGAAGAAAAAAAATTTACTCCTCTCACTTGACACCCTATGCAAGAGTCAGCGCCACAGCCTTAGTGATTTAGAGATTCAGCGTGATGATGTAGCGTTAGCTCAACTAGAAGCGCAACCCGTGTTAAAGCAAATGATTATAGATGCTGTAAAACACAAAGAGCTACAAAAAGTTACGTATATGAGAGATGGTGACAAGACCAAGTTTTTAGAGAAAGAAGTCGAAAGTTTATATTTCCAACATGTATTATGCGCTATAGATAAAGAGTTAAAGCAACAACTATTTAAGGTCTATAATACGGTATTTTACCATGCATTCCAGGGAATAAGATGTACCAGATCAAAATGGCTTTATTTGGTGGAAAGGAATGAAAGAGATGCAACTCGACATGCATGTTCAGTGTTTAGACGTGTCGCCAGTCAAAATCGAACACCAAGTGCCAACAGTTTGTTAAACCCCATCCACTCTCAATGGAAGTGGGATAACATTACCATGGATTTTAGGCTCGTTTTCCCATCACACAACAAAAACATGACTCGTACGGGTGATTGTAGATAGGCTCACAAAGTCGGCCCATTTTATACCAAATGATTGAATTATTCTATGGATCCATTAGCTGAGTTATGTGATAAGACAAAGCAATGTATAGTAATGCTGTTCATTGTGTTTGATAGATTCATGGTTTACATCAAGGTTCCTAAGGAATTACGCTCTATTTAGGCACTAAGCTGAAATTTGACATACACATTCCATCCGCAAACAGAGACAACGCATATATCGATTCATATGCTCAAGATATGCTTCGAGGTTGTCATGGAATTTTCGAAGTTGGGATAGGTATATTCCATTGATGGAATTTGCCTATAACAATAGTTTTCACCAAGTACTGCATGGCACCATATGAAGCTGTGTTATTCAAATGTAGAACTCCCGTAAGTTGACGGAATTGAATGAGCATAAACCGATAGGGTCCGCATATTAAAAGATACGTATGAGAAAGCATGTTATTCGGCAGAGGTTAAAGGCGCTAGCTGATCGACAGTCGATGCCAACTTAAAGAGGAGAGATATTAACATAACGTGGGAGCATTACAATTCTTTTTAAAGGTATCACCATGAAGAAAACTAAGGTTTGGTCGAAGGGCAAGTTGAGTCCTCAAGGTTCATAAGGCCATATGAGATTTTAGAACGTTTTGGCCCCTGGTTTATCGATTGGTACCTCTCCGGAAGTTGGCCAAATTACATCATGTGTTTCATGTGTCGATGCTTCCTGAGATACCGCTCCAAGGAGCTCGCACATACTACCGCAAGAGATAAGTACAAGAGGTATTTGTCATATGATGAGGAGCCAAAGACCATTCTCGCTCGAGAGGTGAAACAAATGTAAGTAATAAACACAGCACTATTATTAAAGTGTTCATAACACCACTGTGAGAGAAGAAGCTACGTGGGGAGCCGTACAACTATGAGAGCACGCACTGCAACTCTATCGTATGAATTTCGAGGACTAAATTCTTTTTAAGGGGGAGAGTTGTAACACTCAAATTATGCCCCAATGCTTTATAACATGTTTAGGGTATAATAAAAGTACAGTATATTTGTCCTAATAAAATAAAGATAAAAAACAAAAGTAGGAATATGCATAAGCAATTACAAATAATAGAGAAGATTTGAGGCTATTGTAAAAATATCATAAATTGATTTGCAAATATTATAAGAGTTGGAGGACCAAAGTGAAATGAAAATGGGATAAGATCAAATAAAGATAAGACCAAAAGAAATATCTCATTTTGGTCTTGGAGAAAAGTGAGAGCAAACACTCGATAAGAGAGAAGAGAGTAAGAAAAGGAAGAAGAAGAAATTAAGAAGAAGAAGAAGAGATCACATGTATGGATACATACCTTCATTGTATGGAATTTGAGTATGTCGTATGGAAACCATGGGAGTATAAGTCTAGTTTGGTCTAGAAAGTTTAGATATTGGTTTAAACCCTATCTTCTAAAAGGGTTTGGGTTTGAACCCTAAACTCATTTCAGGTTGAGTTGAGAAAAGTTCTCTAAGGCTCCTATAGTTGTGTGTTTTGGGAGAAGTAGTTGTAAGTTGAACCTGTAAAATTCCCTATTTTTGATCATATATGCGTGAGCTTCTGACCTAGAATGGGTTTTCAGCCAGAAATAGCGGGAATTTAGAAGTGAGTCCTTCTAGTAATTGTATCCTACATCAATGAAATTGATGTTAGGCTTTTAATTTCTCATTTGGACCTCTTTAGATCTGCTGGTCCTTTACCGAGGTCACTAGCTAGATCCTGTCGGGCCGGCCTGGCCAGTCGAGTCAACAAATCGATCTTAGAGTTGGTTTTTAGGTAAGAAATAAAGGTAATTTGGTAGTGAGTTGTAGCCACATCAATCAACTTGATGTTAGGCTTTTTAATTTCTCAATTTGGACCCCTGTACACCAAGTTATGGTCTTTTACTCTAGCCAATGGGCGAGAGGGCTCGCCCAGGAGGATACAGGCAGCCAGGGGTCGACACTGCACTCATGCAAAGCAGAGGCCGGCCAGACCCCTCCCATCCACAGAGGGCAGCACACCATGCAGAGGCTCAAGAGGGCCTCATGCAAAGAGAGGTCAAAGGCACTCATCCTCAGAGGTCACCGGCAACACCCCACCCCAGAGGCGGCTGGGCCAGTCGGCCGTCTAGCCAGACCACGATAACTCCACCCCTAAGACAGACCTCTCCTGAACCGACTGTGCCTCGACCCATGAGCTCCAATGAGCCAACCATCCAGGTGCCTGGAGAGAAGACACAGGTTGCACCTGGTGCCAACTGACATCGAGGCCAGCACACGCCCAGCTCGTCCGGGCCAGCCACTGTCTAGGTTGACCACGCATGACCCCAACCCTGGGCGTCAACTCCTCACCGAACTGACCCAGTTTTTCTGACCTTGCAAAGCCCATTGTTTCCAGCATGAACCACTATATGCCTGAGGAAAGATAAAATACCAGGTGGTCGCGATCGAGTCACCGGTCAGGCCAGTCGTCCAAGTTTGCGCCGTCAGCTCAGCACATCATGGAGACCTCCAACTAAACAGATCCCTTCCTCATCCAACCCATTCAGCGTTTTCTGGACTCGGCAGAAAACTCCATTGAGTTTCGCAACCGGCCGATATGATCGGAGATGATAGGCAGGCACCGGAGCCAAATTTGAGTCGCCACCAACGCCAGTGATTTGACGATGATAACTCTCAACTCGTCACTTCTTCACCACAATCATCTGCGTTTTTGAATCGGCGAAGGACCACGCCGACGCAACACGAGGCATCAGAGTATAGATAGCTGACCGAGCTCCATCCATCCAGTCGCCATCACCAGTCACGCTCAGTTGACACGCATAACCCAACTGGGCACACCTTCACCAACCCGCCGAGTGTCTGACCGTCGCGCAATTTGCCGGTTTCGCAATCATCCATAGATTGATAAAATTAACTGCTATTAATCCCAGAGTGATGAAATAGAAAATCACAAAAATCACAAGATTCATGATCTCCACCATTATAGAAATTCATGATCCAGTCACAAGATACATGAGGCGATAATGGCAAGATTATACAATGATATGAAAACAAACATGTATGAATAATCCATCAAAGATATATAGAGGAGACAAGAGATGATCATCAATGACAGCACTGGTCCGGAAGGCTGAAAAAGACACAAACAGTCATATTGACTAGTTGCTAAACCGTGATGGATGGATGGACATGTCACAAACAAGTCCGCAAAGATATGTCCACATCAACTCCGCCTGGTTTGATGATAGATCCCTGATCACTAACTCAGTACCATGCTGCAATTCCCCTATATGGTCATTATTCCGTGATATAACACAATAAACGCTTCGTGCCGCCCTCGAGACACCTGCTTTCAGACAAGAGGCCACGCCTTCCAGTTCTTGATAGCTTCCACAGATCCACTCTATGGTCATACATGAAGACAAAGAAACACAGGATATGAATCAATGGGTAGAATATATAAGATATATACACACTTAGTAAGATAGTACACAAATACAATTAAGTAAAGTACAAGACAGACATGAAAAGCAAAGAAACATGATAAGAAATGAAACTGCAGTGAAAAGAAAGGATATTATGTTCTGATGAATCCTAAATTAAGTTGTCCATGAAGTATTCAAAAGGTATGGTAACCTCTAATAGAGTCACATCCATAAGACTCTAGTTTATGTTCTGACCCAGTCTCAACTACAGGCATGCATGAGGAACCCAGTGATCCCAATCCAAGACTAGAGTCCATAAAAGGTCATACGACTACAGCCCACTGAAGATCCTTTAAGTCTATTTGTATATAACAAACTCATCAAATACAAATTAACAATTTCCATATTGAGCTTATATATATTTTCGTAATCCGTTATAGAACTAATATAAGAGATTGTTTAATACTGTAAGGAAGAACTAGCTTAAAGTTTGATACGTGGCAAAAAAATCACCTCACTGATAACCCAAAGTGTGAGTCAATGCCAGCAAAGGTGTTGGTATGATTTTAAAAAAACAGTAGTATTGTTTGTTTAACTATTAGTAAAAGCTACAGGCTGACTATTTAAAACAAATGAAAAGCATTTGAAAACTATTTGATAAGGGCATTATTGTTAATTTGTATCTTTTTCACCCACTTCTAATATTACCAAACAAATAGAATGGAACAAAACAATCATCTATATTATGATTTAAACTAATCCAAACATTTTGGTACCAAGGGCTTGGGCCTAACTAATTCCCTCCTAATAGAGTCCCCATCAATCAGAGAATCACAGATAATGGCTCCACCTACTAATCAATTATAGTCATTACAAGTCAAACCAACACATCCCAACTGCAAGAAAATGATTTACAATCTTCCTGCCACAATACTATTAAGATCATCTTGTAGAGTATCCAGAGGACCTCTCACTGATTTGTATGAGTCAATCAGATAACCACTTCACTTGTATCAAAGATTGGGGTAAATGCGATTAATAATTTAGCTGATTCAAAAGGAAGAATAAACATAACATTAGTACACTTCCCTCTGATTTCTGGCGAGATCATCTACTTTCCATGGAATAGATCGCTTTTTCCGATGTTGAAGGAACACATAGAAAATAGATTCTCAAACCAATAGTCGGTATTTTCAATGGTATTGACTAATCTTAACTAAGACAGCAGCGGTAATACGCACCTTTTCTCGTTTGGTTTGGCAAGTATCAGCAATGGTCAGGTCAATGATTCAAGATTTGAAAGTCTGTGTCCGCTAATCGGCGCCGTCTGGAACGCCACAAGAAACTTTATAAGATATCAGCTCAGCACCTCAACTAAGTGGACTCATTCTCAAGCTGTTCCCGACATTCCATCGAGATCATTAGTTATCGCCATGTTCTGAACCCAGCGAACCAAAATTACCTAAGATCGCTGACAGCTGCGATGAGCAAAGCAAGAGGAACATGCCAGATATATGGCCAAACAAAGATGCACACTGAACCACTCTGCAGTGAAGAAGAGGATGAACAACCCGGTCTCCCAGACTAATCAGGAAAACTCATGGCTGATCATCCTGAACTCCTGGTGTCACGCCATTGGTGTAGCATCGCATCCCCTGAGAAGATCCTCAAAGAGACATGAATGTCTTCTCGGAAGTCACTCCTGACCTCTACCACCCGTAATGAACATGAGGTCAATCCAAAAGATTAACATCCAAATGAATTAAAGATGCCGTGGTACCAAGAGAGGCCAAGAGAGACAAGACGCTTATTCGGAATTGGCCCCCAATATGTGTCATCCTGGGCCTCGAGGTGCGGCTCACAAATGCCAGCAAGATCACCACTGTGCAGCCTCCGCCTCGCATTTGATTTCTTTTTCCGCTGTCCCGGGCCGAGGATATGTCGCCCCCCACCCCATGCCTCATATATTTAAGTTACGAAGCCCCCTCCGCACTTCGTTATGTCGTTTGTTTGCTATGTACATGGTTCGATCAAATCGGCCACGACCATATGCTACTTAACCAAACAATGATTCTTACCGTAGTTTGACCGCCTGCGGGGTAAGGTATTCCTAATAACCCGGCGGGCCTGGGCTTCCGCCCGGGTTCCATCTAACCTCGAGATTTATAAACTATTCAGCAACGTTGTGCGCTTATCTCCTAACACTTACGTTTTGGCCCTTCAAGAAGGAACATCGGCTTCACCTGTTGATCTCAAGCAAGACAGAATCATCCGGATTTCACCTCGTAAAGATTTGGACACGCCTAACAAATTATATTTATAGATGGTCACACTCCAAAAACTGGCAGCTTCGGGTCACCACCCTTCTTCAATTCTCATCCCTGGACTACCAACACGAAGAATTGGGGACTGCTAAGTGCATAAGTATCACACACTGGAGAGGATAATATCCAAGCCAAGCCTCAGATGCAGAATGATAATTGCTTAGAACAACAAGTAATGTTAAAGGCCAACTGCTACAAACGTACAGTTTAACGTTAATCAAAACATTCCTATAACATTCAAAAAGAGGGCTTCCCCAATTCATCCTTCAATGATTCTCTGATCTACCTCACCTTCTCATCAAGGATCACCCCGATTTTAAATGTATTCCCCACCAATGAGGGCGATCCGGACTGACTGCACCATCCCCAGGTAAAAGCGACACATGTGGACCATGACCATGAAACCAACCACCCGCTAAAGCCCAAAGTTCCACACAGAAAATTGATTCATGCTAGGCACCTTAGAAGGCATATCTGGGAGCCTAATCACTGAACAAGTAGTAAACCCATTCACAGCCTGACAGCAAATTGTCGGTGTCGAACAATCTATCCGAAATTTGACTAATCATCAACTATATTGGGAACGGGTCGAGCACCAACACCAGTCCAAACGAAGGAGAAGAAAATACCTGAGAATTTCAAACAGAGCTCCTACTAAAACACCATCAAGACTTAGAGAGGGGGCGGGAATTAATTCAGTTCAATGACAACACCCATATCCCTTTCCCTCCTATAAATGATGAGTATCTTAAATTCTTATTTATCCCTATGATTTAGTTATTTTTATAGTGTTTTTATGTTAAATAAGTGCCCCAATGCTCTAAAAGTTCGCTACACTTATGACTCAGGTCATCCTGATTTGCAGGAATTATGCAAAATCAGGAAAACCGGCTACGTAAGCAGCGCAGAGAAGCACCCATCTTGATGTTTTCAGATATCACATATAGAGCTCCTATTTCACCTGTTTCACATAAGATGGATTTTCATCAAGATCTTTCCATGATACCAAGAATACCCAGCAAATTGAAATGAACAAAGAAGTTATGCAAGTCTCTAAAACTGAAGAAAATCAAAGAAACATCATAATCCTTCAGCAGGAGAGGCTATCAGATGACGTTAGAAATTATATGAGCTCATATATTGCATTAATCATATATGTATTGGATTCTTCTACACTTCAAGATCTCTTCCAACTTACTACAAGAACACCAAAATCGAGTTCGTATGACAGTTATGGCTCAATGACACTTGGAGCAAAAACAGTGATGCAAGAATTGTCATGACAGCAGAACCAACGTCGCGACAAGAACATAAGATCCCTGACAGCCGCGATGTTGCTGCAATGACGTCAAGCGACGTCGTTGGTTTTCTGGGTGGATTGTTAAATTACTTCAAGTCATAGTATAATGAAGGGCTTTCAAGGCTCAAACCGTAGGATCGAAAAAGAGGAGGATTGGTGATTTTATTTTGAGCTAAGAGTGAGAAGCTCCCTTAGGTGGAAACACCTAGTACACATCTTCAAGGGGAAAAGCTTAAGAAGAAGGAAGATTGAAGAAGAGGAGATGGGGCTTTCACCAAAATCGCTTATTTTCAACTCTTTTTCTCTCTTTCTTTGATGGTTTTCTCCATGAGATGTTCTAGGTTTCGTTTAGGTTTGTCAAACTTAACCGTATTATATATGGATTAGTTTAATTTTCATTTTATTTAATATAAGAATGATTTTATCGACTTGCTTATTTCATGGAATAATTACATGTTAGTTTGAACAACTTTGGCATGCCATTGCTAGGAGTTCCAGATCATAGAGACAGATGACCCTAAGATGAATAAAGCAACAATTGGTCAATCTGTGAATGTAGATGTATCCTGAACCTAAGCTGCATTGGGGGTCATACACTTAAGCGTTTAGTCGAGGCCATGCAGAGATGCAATGAGCACCTCACTAATAGATGAATGATATATCTCGAGAGAGTAATATCTTGTAAAGACTCAATCCACAAATCATAGAAATATTAAATAAACAATTTCTAGTTAAAATTCATCGAAAAAAGTGAAGGCAAACCCTATTTTTCATAATTAATTGATTTAAAAATAATATAGGATTAGTTTTTCTTTATTGACCTAATTCATTACGATTTTAGGTCCGTATAATATTTAAAGCGCAAAGTCATCACTCAAATATTACTTCTCCCATGGATCATGTTATCCTAAATTTAGGTAATACTATATTATTTCTTGATATTATCATAAAATTTAAGTACATAGGTTTACATTTATACACACCACGTCTACTACTGAATAAACCCCACTAAGGTCTTCAATTCTCATTATATTGTTGTACTTTGCCTTGTGTATTGAAACAATTTTGATGTGCATGAGTCTTGTTGATCCCCAAGTATACTTCACTTACAGAACACCTCCAACCTTCCAATAGATGAAAGTCCCGCTTTGACTATCTCTACTCTATCAGTAAAATTTTGTCTAAACATCTGGTGGTCACCACACTGATGAGGTGGGCCATATTGTTCTTTCCAGTTTCATGTTATTAGTAAATACAAAAAAGTATTGTTTTCTGGGTAATGAGACTCAACAATGCCACCGTGGGCCTGGGCTCACACTATGAAAGCAGCCCCAACCTACCACCAAACTACTCAAATTATCTAACTACATCCTGCAGGTTGACTCAAGGTAGCCATTAGCCGCCGTCGTTGTTATCGCCATCGTTGCAAGAGCGTGAAAAGCAGAGTCCCAACAGCCTCGCCGTTCAACCCTAATAGCAATCACAAGTCACCGCTTCGCCGCCAAACAGCTGTGTGAAGGCCGGGTAGATCCTGGCAGTTCATACCACAAGGGCCCGTAGTGCACCAGGCAGTCTCCCCATGTCCGGAGAAAGAGCACGATTGTAATATGTCACTAGCTAACGCCGATGTATTCACCTGGACCTATCTGGGGTCATATAGGATAAGGCAAATGCTTCCCACAAGCTAAATGAAAGATCTCATCCGCCAGACTGTCAGTGCAAAGAGAGACAAGCCCCACCGGATTCGCCATCGTCGTCATCCAGCCGGTGATAATCTTGAAAGCCGGCTGCCAGAGAGGTCAACACCTTAATGGCTTTGCCAACGTGGTGGTAGTTCCAAATAAGGGGGCAAGTGGAGACTATGCGTAGACCATGGACTTTAATGACGCGTGGTCTTAAGGACAAGCTCCTTTACCCGTATAGATTAGATCTGTTATGCACACCGGCATGGCATGTTATCCTTCCCGAGATGCATTTCTCAGGTACTAAGATCCCCATGTACCCGCCCGATGCAGAGAAATATCTTTGTCACCCCACCTGCTCTTATACAACGAATGCCATTCAAAAAAGGTGGCTGAGACACTTCACGTTTAAACTATGGGAAGTATATATCGGCTACATGTTAAAAGTCCAAGGAGCTTTGATCACACTACATCTCAATGTGCATTTGAGCTCGTAGACATATGGTATGAAACTCAACCCAAAACATATCTGGGTCACGTGTGTCAGTCCCCAGGATTCATGATGACTCAGAGAGGAATAGAGGCTGGATCTCGCCCAAATTTTTCCAGTTTATTTCAGAGACCTCCACCCAAGTCTGTCTTAAAAGGGTGAAGAACAACGACTACTGGAATGGTCGCTTTTGGGGCGGTTTATTTCCTACTCAGCCGCACTCCAGCCTATTTTTCGCTATCCCATAGAAGCCAACCGTTTGATAAATAAAGAGGATCAAAGTCAAACTGGGAGTTGAAACAACTGGCCAAAAGCCCCTAATTTAGTTCTGGATGAATCGTGAGACACTTCAGATATTTGGCAGCCTGAGTAAAGAATAAGCTGTTCTCATTCATATAACATTGCTGGCGTGGCTTCGGGTGGTCGCCAAAGAACTTTGAAAGCTGGCGAAACTAGCACACCCATGTTCACCGAAGAATGCCTGCCGAATATCGAATCCGTTAGTATGATGCCCAGCACAAGCCAAGGCTATAAATAAAGTGTTTTCAATCGACTCAGTAGAAACCCCACCAAACACACCCTTCCGAAGTCAAATTGGTATACCAATGTAGATTCGGCGCCAAGACAAATCGGAGCCAGAATTATCCAGCTGAAATCCTCGACCGTGGAAAGAATCAACAAGTAATCCGGCTGCGCTTCAATGCTCCATCACTGAACTGGCAAGCCCTTTGGTCCGAATTGAACTAGCAATTCCGGTTGGGCTTGATGCCTCGACAATGAATCGAATATGAAGCCCTCTTAATACGAAATTAGTATGGTATGTATCGTCGGCAAGCTCTGGTTGATGATTCCCAATTGTGGTCGTCGGAAGCGAGTCAATGAAGAATTCGAATCCCGAGACCCCCGAATGGAAAAATATGTCTCCCAGGTAAAGTAACGCAAATCAAATGTTGAATCAAGAAAGCTTTGAAGTGACAAAGTACTTGGAAAGAACATATAAAACTAAGCTAGGAATCTGAATAAAAAAGCTACTGAAATTGTAGAAGAATAAGAGAAATGCTGAAATGCTCTTACATTGGTTTTGAGTGTTTGAAAAAATCGGTCCTTTGCTATGATGCTTTGATTCCTTTTTATAGGCATTTATGAGTAATTGCACCAATCCACTCTCCCCAATAACTATCCATGTCTCTACTAAGGAGTCTTGTTCCCCAAGTCGTTTCCACCACTTCAAGTAATTGCCCATGTACTCTGCCATGTCCTGACTTGGAGAAAAAGTCTCTTCTACCTTTTGCTTTTGAGACAAAGTCTTAATATTCTCCACTCGTAGCTTTGAATTTTTTTTTTTTAAATTCAAGAAATATCCTTGGACCCATTCATGGGCTGATTCTCATGGGCTTGGACTTTCTCGAATTGGGTTGGCATATCTATTCGGCCCTTTCTCATACCATTAGGCCAAAAAAATTATTTTTGTGTAAAAAATAACTTAACTCTTATTTTGAAGCTTTTTTTTTCTCTCATTTCCTTTTCTTTGAAAACCTGGTTCATACATTTTTCTTTTCATGCTTTCGTTCTGAAAGGAGGTGGTTTTTGGCATTCCCTTGGCCCAAATGCCATCTCATCGTTAGATACTGAGATATGGGCTTTCTCTATCAATAAAGTAGTTTCTTCCACCCGATCTAAGTTTTCATTCAATTTTTCGATTTTTCTTTGTTTTTTGTGTTTTTGTCGTTGACTTATTGTGACGTGTGGTTGTGTCATCATACGATGGTTGATTTATTCATTGATTTGTTCAATGGTTGTGTCATAGACGACATCGTTGTTTCGTTAGGATACTTCTTCTGATATGAAATCTTAGGTATTTTAGGCATCTTAGGATTACCAATTGTGTAAGTCTTGAGCCGTTTATTCTTGCTATTAACCTAGATGATGTGGCATGTGTGATACTCTAATGTTTTTAGCACTTTTGTTTCTGTGTTAAGATGTAATGCATTACTGTTTCGAATAAATGAAATTTCTCTTTTCAAAAAAACAAAACTCTTATTTTGAATATTAAGATTGTTTGATGAAAATAACATAAAATACATTTTGAACTATCATATTACATATTTATCCTCATAAAATACATTGTTACTCAAATTTTTCCAAAATATAATTTATAAGAATTAGTCGGCAAGTTTGATGAATTAAAATGTATATTAAGTTCATTCTTAGTGTTTGGTTGGGTTTTAATGCCCTAAGGGGCTGTTTGGTCCTTTTTGCCCTAAGGGGCTGTTTGGCAAAATAATGGGTTATGGGAATAGTACCATGTTTTGACCCTATATGATATTCAGTTTTTGACGCTGATTTTCGAATTAGAAAAAGGGAGAATTTAGATTAGTATCATTTATGGAAATTGTAGTTATATCTAAAAACTTGATGTTGAAGCTTTGAATCATAAATTGGACCTTATAACCCAGTTATAGTGTTTTAAGGGCCTTACAAAATTCTTTTTGTTTTTGGCCTAACCTCTTGTCCAAATTTTGGGACTGATTTTGGGTTGGGAAAAAGTGAAATTTGGACTAGTATCCTTCAAAGAAATTGTAGCTCATCTGAGAAGTAGTGGTAGACTTTTGAATCACCCAAATTGGACCTCTCATAACTTGAGAGTTATGGAGTCGTTTTTAGGGCCTCCTGGCCTTACTGTTTGTGAACCTACTGTCCAGATTTTTGGGACTGATTTTCGGTTCAAAAAAAGTGAGAATTTGGACTAGTATCGTTCAAGGAAATTGTAGCTCTATATGAGAACTTGATGTTAGGCTTTTGAATCACCAAAATCGGACTTCTATAACTCAAGTTATGGTCCGTTTTCCGAGACTGCTACAGCTTAGGTTGTTTAATGGGTTGTGTCCAGATTTTGGGACTGTTAGAGGGCTAGTTTCTTAACTGGGTTTAGAACCATTATGTGGTCTATTATGGCTTATTGTGTGAAATTTTTTGTGGGCATCTCTAATACCCTGGCGGATGTGAGATCGAGTTGTCATTACTTGAGTTTGAGTGACATGCTTGGTGGTAATTGATTGGAGGTTAATAATATGTGTGTTTAATGTATTGACATGTGATGAATTGTGTGTGTAGACATGGTCATTACATGTAACATATTGTAAACTATTTTATTGGACATGCCTGTCTCATTCCTTTAGAGGATAAAGTGCATTGTTACTTAACTAAGTAATGATTTGATTGTGATGTTAATATATGTACGTATATTGACATGAATGAAATTTTGTGGAGATTATATGCATGTTTGATATAGTTGTCCATGATGCATGATTAAATTGCTCATATAGCATTCATCATATGTGTAGCATGATATAACATGTAATGGTGCATCGCATTGCATTTATACACAGAAACATCGCATGACATGGGTGTAAGTGCATGGTTATAATCAACACTATGTTTGGTGTTTGATGGTGGGCTCGGCATGGTGGGACAACGTCTAGTAGAGTCCTACGGTTAAAATGGAAACGAAAAATGAAAATATGTGTCGGGTAATAGCAAGTAGGGATAGATACCCTTCGGGTGAAAACCCTGTTAGTTTTGGTTATACATATGTGTCCAATGGTGAAAGCCCGTGAAAGTGTAGGAAGGCTTGCGAAGCCTACGGTGAGACCCTGGAAATTCGCTACACATAAAAAGACACAAGATTTTGAATATAAATAATCATTGAAGTGTAACATCCAAAAAGCTTTTGGTTTGAAAAACAAATGAAATTTGTTTTGTAAAATGATCATTATATGTGATGGATTTTATCACGTATGGGCTTCGGCATTGTGTGATAGGAGTCGGTTGGAACTCGGGTTTGATGGAGTCGGTGATGACTCGGTACATGGGACATGGTGAGTCGCATTTCATTCATTGCATGTAAAATTCCATTATAGGTTTGCATAATCTTGATTGGAATGTGTTTTTTGTGACATAACCATTGCGTAATGACTTGGGTGGGAATAACCTTTGTGGGTTTACTCACATGGGCATTGCTCCTTGATCCATGGAACCCTCTTCGGGTATAGAGAGTGTGTGTGCGGAGAGATGAAACTCCTCAGGCATCATGTGAAGAAAGCCCAGAGTTGTGGAACTGGTTCTTACTTTTTATAAAATATATTAGAACAAACTATTTTGATATATGTTTTTATTAATAAAAGAGTATTGTAATTAAACTGCTAAGGATTATGATATTATAACCTTGTGCATTGTTATGTTTGAGTATGGATAAATAGATCTATCATGATCGTTTACTCGTAGATGGACACGGAGGAATTAAACGATATGATAGTGGCCCAGGATGGGTGTCGCTGATATCGATGTACGTATTTGTATTTTTGGGTGGGCTCGCATCTGAGGAAGCTACGGTAGGATTTTCATTAAATTATGGCGGATCAGGTAAAGGGGCCTTGATAGTGTGGTATTGGATTACGACATCCACAAGTTTTCAGCGAGTTAGCCGGTTGGTGTGAACCCTGCAGTTTGGGGCGTCACATTTGCCAAACATCGGCATCAGGCCATTAAAAAGCGACATTTAAAGAAGAGTAGAGGCAACGACATCATTAAGCATTAAAATACTGAAAACAAGCGTCGATAACTGGTCGACACCTTTGATTCATCCATTTGTACTTTATAAAGAAAGCGGCGTTATTTTGTGACTCGTAGCCTTTGTATTTGCCACATTGGAAGACAACTAGGTTTGAATTATCCAAGGATAGAGAATCAATTACAATAAAAGTTGGTATATTTAAATAATAACTTTTTTTGTTCAGGATATATATTTACAAAAGTTCGAAAAGTTCAGGATTTAAACATTATTTTTTAGTATGTTAACTTTTATCATATTTGATAAACTTTTCATTTATTTTAAATTTTTTAAAAATTTAATAGTTGAATCTTAAAAATAAATTTTGGATTTTCATAACATTTTCTAATAAATAAGATTTTAACTCTGACGAGTAGAAGGGAGGGTCCTAAGTTCAATTCCCATTGGAACAATTTATTACAACATAATTAAAAGTTAGAAGTGTTTAACTTTTAAAAAAAAACTCTTAAGAGAAAGTTCAATTAGCGTAGAGTCTTGGGTTTAAATCAATGGTATTAGTTGCCTCGGTTCAAAGAACATCTTTAACAAATGTCTTACATATATATATATAAGACATTTCTTAAAGATGTTCTTTTGAAACCAAAAAACCTTGAAAATTTGCCCGTCCTCATGCTGTCTCAAACTAAACTTCAATTATTCAAGTTCGCTTCCCTCCATATCCTCCCAAAGCCACTCCACTTATCTACTTCCTCACGCACCACCAAGATATCATGCATATCCCTTCTCAAAAAATGCAAATCGATGCAACACCTCAAACAAATCCAAACCCAGATCCTCATAACCGGACTCCACCAAAGCGGCGACATCCTCAACAAGCTCATGGTCTGCTGCACAGACCCATCGTTTGGGAATTTGCATTACGCGGAGAGAATCTTCAATTACATTGATATCCCAGGTCTGTTCATATACAATCTCATGATCAAAGCATTTACGAAGAATGGTAGTTTCAGGAAAGCTGTTTTGCTCTTTAGACAACTGAGAGAAGAGGGGTTGTCTCCTGATAACTTTACCTACCCGTTTGTGTTTAAGGCGATTGGATGCTTAGGGGAGGTTCGGGAGGGTGAAAAGGTTTATGGGTTTGTGGTGAAGAGTGGATTGGAATTCGATACTTACGTTTGTAACTCACTCATGGATATGTATGCAGAAGTGGGTAAGGTTGAGAATTTGAAGCAGGTGTTTGAGGAAATGCCTGAAAGAGATGTGGTTTCTTGGAACATTTTGATTTCTGGGTTTGTGAAGTGTAGGAGATATGAGGATGCGGTTGATGGTTTTCGGCTTATGCAACGGCAGAGCAGTTTGATGCCTGATGAAGCTACTGTTGTGAGTACTCTTTCAGCTTGTACAGCATTGAAAATTCTGGACCTTGGGAAGGAAATTCATCGTTATGTTAGCGAGAAACTTGGATTCACCATTAAAATAGGGAATGCATTGGTAGACATGTACTGTAAGTGTGGGCATTTGAGTATTGCCCGCCAAATTTTTTATGACATGCCAATCAAAACTGTGATTTGTTCTACTAGTATGGTGTCTGGATATGTAAATTGTGGTCAGCTGGACGAAGCCAGAGAGCTCTTTGAGAGAAGTCCAGTCAGGGATATTGTTCTTTGGACGGCTATGATTAATGGTTATGTGCAGTTTAACCGTTTTGACGAGGCAGTGGCCCTCTTCCGAGAGATGCAAATCAAAAGTGTCTGTCCTGATCGGTTCACATTGGTTGCTCTTCTTACTGGTTGTGCTCAGTCGGGAACTCTGGAGCAAGGGCAATGGATCCATGGATACATAGATGAAAATAAAATTACGATAGATACAGTTGTTGGTACAGCTCTTATTGAAATGTATGCAAAATGTGGGTTCATAGAGAAATCATTGGAAATTTTCAATGGTTTACAAGAAAAGGATACAGCTTCATGGACCTCAATCATTTGTGGGCTGGCTATGAATGGCAAGACAAGCAAAGCACTTGAGTTATTCTCAGAAATGGAACAAACCGGTATCAAACCTGATGATATCACTTTCATTGGTGTGTTAAGTGCTTGTAGTCATGGAGGATTGGTGGAGGAAGGTCGGAATCATTTTACATCCATGACCAAAGTTTATCGAATCAATCCTAAGTTAGAACACTATGGGTGTCTGATTGACCTCCTTGGTCGTGCCGGCCAGTTAGATGAAGCAGAGGAGTTGATAGAGAAGATTCCAAATGTAAACAATGAGGTTATAATTCCACTTTATGGTGCTTTGCTTAGTGCTTGCAGAACCCATGGCAATGTTGAGATGGGTGAAAGGGTGGCTAAACGGCTTGTGGGTATTGACTCTGGTGATTCCAGTGTTCATTCCCTTCTTGCCAATATCTATGCTTCTGCTGACAGGTGGGAAGATGTAACGAAGGTGAGAAGAAAAATGAAAAAATTGGGCGTAAAGAAGGTACCTGGGTGTAGTTTAGTTGATGTTAATGGCATTGTTCATGAGTTTCTTGCTGGAAATGCATCTCATCAGAAATGAGGGAAATCTGTTCTATGCTAGATAGTATGGCTTGTTGGGTTTAGATGAGAATGAAACGGAAAGAGAAACCTCAGCTCCTGTAATTTTATGATGAATGGAGCTGTTTTCCGCAAGGATTGCCAGCTCAGGAAGATGAGAAGAAAAAAAAGGAAGTGTTCTGCAATTTTTCTCAACATCACACACTGCTTTTGCGATAGAATTAGTGGGTAGAAAACAAAAGGGAAATTCCGATTCCAGTGTTGAAGCATCAACAATTGTTTGGGCATAGGAAGGCACTCCTGGCTCTCTGCATTTGAAGCGAGGTCCAAGAATGTGGAAGGGTAGAATTGCAGAAGGTATTTGCATTTGTTGACATGAAATTTGTCACCAAATGATTATGAAGATTTCTTTTTTCTTCCTCTACTTATGTATGTAAGCGAGCAATTTTGTATTAATAACAATATGTTGGTCGTTGAATGGGATATTCTGAGTCCCATCAGGCATTATAAAGTATACTAATCGTCAAAACTGCTCCTTAGCCGCCATACATCATTAAAGAAAGGGGATAAAACCAGCAGGTGGGAAACATTCTCCTCCAAGAAAACATACACTATGAGAATGATTAACATGATAGCAACATTATACTAAAATATAAACAGCTAGCAAAGCTATTGTTTATTTCCTCCACTACCGAAATGATAAAAACAAATTAAGCTCTCTAATCAGGTGATTGATGATATAATATGACTAACATCATGTCACTGGTCACATAAGGAATATTAGAACCTTATTTAGAACCTTATCTTGTTACAATTATATATATATATATATATATATATATATATCTTCTAAAAATTGTCTCTCTAGAAGACTAGTCCCACCATATCATGCATCAGCATCCAGGCTCAGTGTTGGATAGATGGGTCACATACAAAATTTGGGGGTAAGAGCACACCGTGATTATGGTTTTTTGGATAAGCATTTGAAGTTATAACCAACACCATCTGATCAACGCTATGCGGCGGGGGCATAGTCATAATCTCCATCCCCATCGTCATCATCCCCATCTCCTTCGGTACAGACAGCGGCGGCCAGGGCAGGGGCGTAATCGTCTCCGTCTGATTGCATCTTCCACCATGAGCGAGTGACCATTTTGGAAATGGGAAACATTTTCTATACCGAGTGCGGAAGCTAAGAAAGATGATGAGCAGAAACGAAGGTGGGTTTCTTAACTTTCCTTGGAGATCTGAGTTGAATTGGAAGAAAATTCAATGATGGTGCTTATATAAAGAGTGGAGGGCGCTGGCGTAAGGCATACACGTGGGGATCTGTGGAGTGATGCAAGAAGGTTGTGCATGACCGAATGCCAATGAAACGTGGTTCCGCCACGTAGGATACCAAATGATGAGTCAGCAAACACGTAAGAAAAACAGCAAATGACAACACAAGCTTTTCGCCAGGTGGAGCGACAGCTAAAAGTAAAAAGGATGCCTTTTAAGTGGGTTCTCATTGGCCATTTCCGGTAAATTTCAGCTCAGGAATCTCTAAATAGCACTCGTCGTTTCTGTGGATGATATGACAGGTCGTGAATGGCTGCAATAAGAGGCACCCTTGTAGCTGTGGAGCCCAAGTTTCAAATGGACGCTACTAGGAAGAAAGCCTTTAAGCTGTGACCATCGATCGACTAAAAATGTTATATAATCTGGTTATAAAATATAGGCTGGCGGATGAAGGCAACCGCGGCGTGGCGTAGTATGGGTGGTGTGGAGAAATGCGTAGATGCGGTCGCCGTAAGCGTGGCTATAGGCTCTTTCATTGTTAATAATTTAGCTTCGGATTTATAGCCGCGGTTTTGTGGTTGACCCCGATATAGATATGGTTTATAGCCGTGGGTTTGTGATTGACCCGATCGTAGGGATGGTTATAGCCGCCGGTTTTGGTTGACCCCGACCGCCAAGGTGTTATAGCGGCGGTTTGTGGTTGACCCCGACCATAGGGATGTTTATGGCTGCAGTTTGTGGTTGACTTGACGAGAGATGATTTAACAACCTCGATTTGTAATTGACCACGAACCGTAGGGATGGTTGCCAGTGCGAGTTTTGTGATTGATGCGACCATAGGATGGTTCATACCATTTATCTTCTGATGCTTATTTACATGCAAGTGCTTTGATTTCTTGAAATTCATAGCGGGAGACAATACTGCCCGAATGCTAAGGAATTATAGTGCAACCACTACCACTAAATCGAACACAATTTGCAACTCAAGGTAGAGCCTCATACCCTAAAATTGTTATACGTTGTTTCACTTGCGATAACAGCATTACCGCATAATTAGTTTTTGTTAAATTTAACACTTTTATCCTTTTGTGGAAAACGAGGCATGCATGTTAAAGCAAGGGGTGCTGGCTTGAGAGATATCCAGCGTATCTGAAGGGAATCAACGAGGGGAGAGCCATGGGAATGGTGATTATATGTTTTGGCAGTACGTTAAATTGCAGTGTCAACAGGGTTTGCTTGGTAGGCTTTATCGAGGACTCTCTGTTTGGATGTGAGGCCAGCCGATCGAAACAGGCGGGCTGAGCGACATGACCTTGTTGGGTACCTTACGTGATTGAGTCCCTATAGCTCCAGTCTCATCTGGTAGCTTGTGGGTGAAGTAATTGCTTTAGCTTTTAATTTGTTCTTTATTGCATTCTCGATTATTATTATTAAGCATGGTCGAAAAGATAATATGATTTTAGCATTTGGTTGTTCTCAAACATATTTGAATGGAAGCTATGGTGGATGTTATCTTTGGATCTTTCTATATTATATAGAAATGTAGAAAACCCAAACCAAACAGCGAAACCATAAGGGAATAAAAGTCTTCAGGGTAAAATCTTGAACCCTTGGACATTGGGGGAATTAGATGCTAGAATTTCTTAATAAAGTTGAATTCAGATCATGTTGTTTTTTATTAATGGGGAAGTAAGCGCTTCTCTTCTTTTTCCATCATCTCATCAACTTAATGGCCAGATGTTAGTCTGGCATTTTGAGTTTGGAAGAGTTCTGGGCTTGGATCATATGTAAATGAAACCATTGCATTGTTGGATGACCAATTCATATTAAAACATTGAGGGAAGAAAAAACGGAAAGAAATCTGAAGGCGCAACACGATCGAGATAAACCCGAGCCACGATAAACGAGATATTGAATAGCGAGAAAACCCGTGAGTGCACCAACACAAAAATCGACACCCATTAGCCATCCACCAAACACCTCTTATTTTGGTGAATAAAGCCTATTAAAGAACTTCTTGCTTAAAGTGCGAGAAGCTCAACAACTCCCAAACTATCAATAGAATGCAATAAGAACATAAAAATATAACAACAAAAGCACATGGGGCCAAGTAAGAAGAAATGATGAAAACTTATTCGATGATATATCTAGATAAAGCGACTCTTAGTGCATGTTTTATCAAAGAGCTTTTTAACAATGTAATAACATAAAATTATAATAAGTAAGGAAAATAATACCTAAATCAGTATGTATATGTATATGGGCTAAGAAAATGAATAAGAAAATCGTACCTTTAAGATACCATCAACATGAGGCACATACCTTTTGATCGTCAATTTTCATCATTCAATTCGGCCGGTACGTCATTTATTCCGATCCGACTTAGTATGGAGGATCGAGCAAGTCGGGTCTTAGAACGTGATATCTTGGGAACTCATTGAGCTTTGTTCTTTCTCGGAAGGCGAACTTGTACTGTGGTTATGAAGCAATTTCTATAATAACAAAAGGAATCATTTTCATATATAAAGAAGCTACCCCTTTGGTGGTGTCCTTTAACATCTATATACATATCGCGAGTCCCATTGCTTATACATGTACATTTTTCTTTCTAATACAAAACATCGGGGGTGTCTGTGGAGGCGCAGCGGTGGCTTTTATCTACAGTTTGGCACATCTATTGATGTGGGATGTCTGTCCTATATCGCCCCGATGTACATGCGTACCTACGGATTGAACACGATGATGTAAACTTTAAACTTAGTGGGGAACATAAGCATGGACAACCTAATAAGTGGCGTTACGAAAGCTTATACATATGCATATAACTTTATATTACTTATCATATTTACATTGCTATCGCGTATTAAACGTTACGTCTTTAGCATGTTTATCATGTCTTATTTCCTAGCATGTTCCGTCTAGATCATTTAGGTAATAATACATCATATATTCATATCGTATATGATTTTCATGGTTAGAACTATATCATTTGTTATGTTCTATTTCCGAGTCTTGTTATCATGTCTTATTTCATGTACTATTTACCTATATCTTTGTTTTCTGTTACCGCACCATATTACTTTCTCTTTCATGTCTTGTACTTGTTCATATACTTTTGTGTCGTGACACTTTGCTTCTTAATATATAGCGTATACTATCATCGCATAAGCAGTGCTATGCTTCTCATATCGTCATATATTTCTCTCATTTCATTGTTTATCATTTCAATACTGCATAAACCTTAGAAACCGGATACGGGGGAACTAGCTGTTTGTACCGAGTCTTGTATATACCGAAGCTATCTCATCCTTTATCACGAGAGCAGGTGGCTATCTTGTGTAATATTATGCCGAAGTATCATCAGCATCTTGAAAGCATTGACCTATGCGTGTGATGCGAAGGTATCCGTAGCATGCCGAGCGTTGACCTTTGCGGAAATAATATGATACGAAGATATCATCGCATGCGAGCATTGACCATCCATGAGGGCGGGGCGTGACGCACGAGCGCGGTCGGCCGGATTATCATTCATCGACGAAGCGAGACACCGATATACATTTCTTTATCTTTGCGGCAGCGTATCTTCCACATAGGCATACTTTATCTAGCCTACCGGAGTTCTAAGCGAGGCAATCAATGTTATTACATTTAATACGTAACATAAGCATGATTAACTATTGTTATCATGATTGTATACAATATATCTGTCATTCTTTTAGTTTGCGTTCGTTCTCGTATGCGTAGCTTCATATTCTGGTTCACATATTATTTCTACATAATACATATATATCATTTCATATATGTCTATTCTATATCACATTTCGTTCATGTTTTAGCTACTCATATTCCATCTCTTCATTCTTGTATTCATATCATAGTCTATCATATATTAGCATATAGCATTTGCATATAATATCATCGATAATTACATTTACTCATTCTTATATTCATACATGCTTATCATTCGTGTACTAACATTCATTCTAGTAACATCTTATATCTTGTTACTTATATCTTCATATACTTTATTAGTCTATCTTATCTTATGACATATACCTATACATTTCTATACTTGTACAGTTTACTTGTGCTTTATCAAACTGTTCTATCTCCCATAGGAATGCAGAACCTAGACTTCTTCTTAAATACCCTTAGAGTACCATGTGTCGAACTATTTATCTTTTTTATCATTTCTTATTCGAGATACACAACGTATAAACATTAAGCTTGCTTGAATGGGAATAAGAATGAGCAGGCTAGAATTTTCAATATATACGAAGGTACGGTGCGATGCGAAACGAGGAGACGTGCACGCACGTAATGAGGGTGTCGAGGCTCTGTAGCGAGGTGCGAAAGCTGCTTTGGTCGTATATGTGCCAAAGCAACGATCATATGTGCGTGCACGCCGCGTGATGAAGCGTAGTAGCACTAGCGAGAGTGCGAAGCTGCCCGATCATATATGTCTTGTCATTCAATATCAGGTCTTAGGCAGTCATGCAATTATACGCTTTCTCACGAACTTATCATTTATTCTTTTCTTCTATATTCCTTTACATATCAAATCTCGCATGTTATTATTTCTTGTTCATATACGCTTTACTATTTTCCTTGTTCTGGACTAATATGAGTTCCACTTTTATCATACTAGGTATGGCTGTATTCTTGACTCAGCCGGGCTTTCCATAGAGTCCAAGAACACCGAATCCGAGGTTCGAATGAAGAGTTATGACAGCCGAAGTTGGAGGTCATACGTAGTCAACCCTGACGAGTTGACCTGAACAGACGAGCTGAGATGACCTCGGTAAACTTAGTCTATCACCTGGGTCTGACATCTCCTAGCCTCCTCAGTCATATGAATGTATTCTTGACTCGTGGAAGAGCTTTCCATAGAGTCAAGAACACTACAGAATCGGAGTTCGAACGAAGGAGATATGACCTTAGAAGTTGGAGAGGTCATGCGTGAGTCAGCTTGACAGGGTGGCGCTTGACCCGGCGTGAGATGACCTCAGTAGCTTTGGTCTATCACCTCGGTCTGACATCTACTAGCCTCCTCAGGCATATGAATGTATTCTTGACTTAATGGGCTTTCCATAGGTCGAGAACACCGAATCGGAGTTGGCTTGAGAAGGGGAGATATGACCTTACGAAGTTGGAGGTCATGCGTAGTCAACCTTGACGAGTTGACCTGAACTGACGAGCTGAGATGACCTCGGTAAACTGGATCTATCAGTCTGACATCTACTAGCCTCTCAGGCATATGAATGTATTCTTGACTCAATAGGTTTCCATAGAGTCGAGAACGCAAATCGGAGTTGAAGCAGAAGGAGATATGACCTTCGAAGTTGGAGGTCATGCGTGATCAGCCGGACAGGCGGCTGACGGCGAGTTACGCGAAGTGACGAGCACCGGTCTAACACCTCGGTCTAACATCAAATATCTCCTGAAATATGAATGTATTCTTGACTCGATGGGAAACTCATGTAGAGTCGAAACACCAATCGAAGTTCCAAGCGAAGGAGATATGACTTACGAAGTTGGAGGTCATGCGTGGTCGACAGACGGCGAGCACAGGCCCCCGGCAATTTACGCTGAAAGTAAGCGGCTCAGCTCTTCAAGGCAGTGAGAGCTCTTCAGGACTTGAAACTCTATAGGGCGAGCTCTACGGGGATGAGCTCTGGGACGGCTCTGCGACCTCTCACGGGATGAGATACGCTAACCTCTCATTTGCGGCGGCGTGCGTTTCTACTAACCTGTTGCGTGAGGTCTGGCGATGCTCTATTTGCATGAGGTCTGGCGACCTGTTGGGCGACCATGGGTTGACCACTGCGCCCATTTGGTATTCGAGTAAAAAAGACCATAGCAGTCTGGCCGGGTGAGAAATTGAACCTAACGGCGGAGTTCATTGACATAGCTCTGATTTTCTAGAAGGACTAGCCGAAATTACCGTATTTCGACCCCGAAGCCCATTCTAAGATCAGGCTGCACCCTGCTGAAAATGAGAATTTCTGGGTTCAACTTGCAACTAGACCCTTCTCAAAACACATATCTAGAGCATGGGAGCTCTTCTCGGCTGACCATACCACGAAATTAGTTTATGAGTTCCCGAGCTGAGCAATACCGAAGATAGGGTTAAGCCATGTATCTAAACTTTCTGGTCAAAACTAGATTTCCATACTCCCATAGTTTTGAACCAAAACTATGCTCATAGTTCCATACAACCCAGAGACATGTGTATTCATCCTGAGTATTCAGTTCCACATACACAGTGATCTTCTCTTTTCTTTTCCTTCTTTCTTCTTTTTCTTTTCCTTCTTTCTTCTTTTCTTTTCTCTTCTTCTTCTTCTTCCGTTTTTGCTCTCTCCTTTCTCTAAGACCAAAATGAGATATTTATTTTGGTCTTATCCTTATTCACTTTCCAGGAGAAACTTCCTCCCTCTTTCCTTCAAGCCACTTGTCTCTTCCACTATTTTTCTTTCTTATTTTATTCTAATATATTTCTTTTATTACTCTTTGGTCCTCGATTCTCTATTACTCTTGATTTAACATACTTTATTCTACTTTGGCATATGAACTTATTATATTATGACCCTTGGGTCATGAATTGGTAATTTATTAATTTACCTTTAACTATTTTATTAATTCCAAGTTCTTGCTTATTTTATTTTTATCTTTAATTTATTTCGGATAAATATACTTTTACTTTTATTATACCACAAGCAAGTCCCGTGGTAGGGTATATTTGAGTTGTTACAAAGGCCTTTAATTGAGAATCATTTTTTCAAACAAATATATTGAGTCTTGTCGACTTAGGCGAATAGTAAATTAAACAAAGACACAAAATTAATTTCTACTAAAATCTTATACTTTTGCAAGAAAATGTCAGCGTATACTACAGTCTACACGGCGTCAATCTCACGATCTGAGGAGTTTTATTAAGCCGGAGTTATAGTCGGACAATGAGAGAAAGCTCTCGTTATATTCAAACTTGTGAAAATTTTTGTTGGTACTCTATACCCGAGACATGCCTACAATATATTCAAGAGAATGAAAGATAATAATAAATATAAATCATAATAATTTCTACACAAATAATATGAAGAAATAATAACTTGAGAAAAAAAAATGCAGCAAAGACAAGTTTCTCTTCTAAAACTATCATTCCTACTTTAAATGATGATCTAGAGAAAACCCATAAGAATAATATAGTTAACACATTTAAGCCTGAGAAAACTAATAGGTTAAGGATATAGTGCATTTTTATTAATACACACCTCTGACGAGCACCATAATAAAAATTTTACAGGTGCATGAATCGAGTCCCCAACCATGCAGAGTATAAAGTGACTCACTTGATTTTAACAGCTTCAACTCTCCTATTAAATAGAGATAGTTAACACGAGCTAATTGCATCAATCCATGTCTTCTTTACTAAACAAACTATCCCAACTAAGAGATATTATCTTATTAGCTTTTAGGAATATAGTTCACCTCATTCTTTTGATATAAGCAAGGCAAAAATGTCCTTTTATGCACCATTTAGGTAATTGGAAACTGATTGCATAATTTTAATCCATGCAAAGTCAACTAGAGTTAATACGTTGGAGTATTAGTGATGCTACATCTTTATCCGACCATTTTTTCTTTCTCCGACCACCTGTCTTCCACTTCCTCTTCTTATCAATTTTTGTTACAGTGGGAAGAAGATCGACTATCATCTCTCCTTTCATGCCTAAGACCTCTGCTCTTCAAGATATTGAAGATGGATGAAAATACTTTTTATTGAAAACGAGGAATAATTTACGGAACCTAAGGCTCTTCTCCTACCATCATTCCTTCGATCAACTTTAAGGCTTCCAAATAATGAGAACACCAAGCTTCATAATTTTTTATTTTTACCATGGAAGATTACATTCTGAAATCCATATATAAGACGCTATTTGTGTTCATGGGATACGAGGAAAGGTGAGTGCCTGAAAAATAACATAGTGTCAAGAAATATTCATTGGAAGATGAAGCTTGACCGAGGCGGGAGCTCAGCTGTTATTAACATTGGAGAAGATGTCCAAAAGAAAATGGCTCAGCGTGATGCCGTATTTATATAGAAGTAGAGATATAAAAGGTATAATGACTTAGAAACAAATTGTGGCTTCACCAGTAAAATGGTAGTGTGCACTTTATCAAAATTGAAATTGAAAAGAAAGGGATGAGACCTCAGAATCAATCAAGGTCCATTAAACTGAAAGGCAGAGAGGAAATATTGGCGAGAAAGTACAACAAACACAAATAGGGATGCACCACAAATTCCCTCCATAAAAAGTATGACTTTTTATAAGCTTTTAAAATAACTTAAAGCATCGAGACTGAAAAAAAAAACTTCGGTCGTATTACTAGTATGTATTATCGAAGCGATCAATCCTACTTGAATATCTTAGCGATGATTCCATTAATAAATCCTGTTTTCTTAGAAGTAAAAAATCAAACATGTAAATCGATGAGAGGTTACCACTTGTGATTTATTTGAATTGAGGTCATTTTCTTTGCTAAAGGTACTTGGAATTCATGGTAAAGAAACTCTTCAACAAACATGAATAGAATTATCCTGAGCTATCTTTGTTCTCACAATCCATTAAGAAATGGAAATAATTAGAAAAACAAAAACAAAAAAGCCTGACTGAATATAGAAGCAATCAAACGCACCTTGTATTTTAGCAACGCTTCTTCGCTCACGCACCTTGGTCACCTTTATTAAGAAATAAGCCGCGTTGCCTTTAAATCAGAACCAATTCCATCACACCAGTGCAGCTCGGTTGCCTCGATAATTGAAGACAAAATTACAAAAAAAACAATTTTCGGCATCTCAGAGACAAATTATTTTACAAAAATAATTTTTAAATGATAAACTTGATAAACTTAATTTGGTTTGTACCTTCAACGACTTCTCACAGCGTCCATGGGTTATTGGAATTCTACGGCGAGGATCCGATGGATCTGAAAAAATTGTTACACGATGCGAGTTTAACACGGCATAGAATTACGTCTTCTTCGCAATAGCTAGTGTGTGTGTGGAAGTAACGGTGTTCTTGTGAAAACGAAGAAGTTGAAAGCGTTAGTAGGGTCCCATGATCTCACCGGGAGGAATCTTGAACAGGTATTCGGATGACAGTCTTAATTTCTTTGGTTTTCATCTGAGATCTTGTACTGTTCTAATTAATATGTATTTTCCTTTTTCAAAAGCGAGTGATCAATACGTCTTTGAAGCGTCCTCGACTCTCAAAATCGGTGAATGAATGTGTCTCTCCTCACCTTGTGCATTCGGCAATAAGAATGTTCATCGACATTCGATTTTCCTGAAATTGCCCTTTAAAAGATAAAATTTTAATCTCAACCTTCACTTTTTTCTGTTTGGCATTCATATATTACATGAGAAACATCAAAAAGATATTTGGCTTGATTATTAACATGTTGTGGTGCTGGAGAAACAAAATGGATTGTGGGGACAAATGTCTTTGCTATTGGTTTGTTCCTCGACAAACAAAGCGAGAACATACCATAACGACCAAAGAGCCATGATTTCTATCTTGGTTGGTGAGTTATGAGCACTTATATGGAAAATGAACTAGTGTCTAAATATCACTAAATACTTTTGGCTTGTAATTAAATACACCAGTGAACCATGAAACAAGCGAACGAACTCTGAGGATAAGCCAACATAAGCCCTCTCAATCCTGAGCAAGCTGTGGGAAGAAAATAATAATAATTTTGGAGAGACATATTGTACCAAGCGGTGTGGCATTCCCATGACAATTTCATCAAAACCGAGCAAGGAATCCCATCAAACCTATGCAAAAAGCGAACTTGCCTCTCACGTGGCCTGGTAAAACACGGAACATAGTGCGATCATGACCCATCAATGTATCAACCGGTGATATCGGTTGAAATGAAACACGAACACGAGAAGAATAAGAACCCACTTGATCTTTTTATGAATGAGCTCCCAACTTGTACATTGTCTTGGCTGAAAGACACTAGGAAATTGATCTGACCCATAATGTATTTCATTCTTTTCACGGATTCATGAAAGAGTTGAGCATAAGTATTTATGCAGTTGACACATATACAACGGGAAAATCTAGGCGATAAGATTACCCAGATCAACACATATGTTGTTGACAGCCTGAGTTGTACTTGGAATGGAAAAGGCAGGCAATCTGTACAAAGTTGAATGAATTAATCAATTATGTATTAAGGAAAGTATAAAAAGGGTAACATATTGAATTTGAAATTAAGTAGAACTCACTGAGAAATGACATTTGGTAGAGGGCACACAAAGATTGGAACTGCCAGTATCAAATACAACAGTGAAGTTCTAGGGTGGTGTTCCAATGCCAATTTCCCATAGTATTGAGCATCCATGTAGTTCCTTAGAAGCACTCCCTCTCCATCTGAATCACTAACTTTGTGATGATTGGAAAATATGAAGGAAAAAAAAATTAAAAGAACATGTTATGGAAAATAGAGTAATATTTTTCTACTACTTTCTAAAAGAAATTAATAAGAAAAATAATAAAGGAAATTTTTTTATTTTTGAAAGCAGGAAAAAAAAAGGAAAAATTGTTTTGCTATCCTATGTAATATTTGGTTCCACATGTTCATATTATCTCTTTATCATTATCATGACAAGATAACACTTTCTCTCGTGGCTTACTAGAAATATTTGCCTTGATCTAACAGTGATGGACATGGGGTAAGTGATGATTTGCAAATGAAATGATTTGCAAGCAAAACGGCTTTCTCTCTAGGGAATTGGGGTGTGGATGAGAAGTGTGAACATGCGTGTTGATGAATCATGGTAGTAGCTAATAAACAGATAAATGTTCTAAACCCCGGTGATATTTCTTCTTAACCTCTATCATGGATGACATGAGCGAAAGGACGAAAAAAAACAAAGGAACAATAAACAAAAACAATTTTGATTTCAATTAAATTTTCCTTTCGGCCTTCTCGATTTCATCCCTTCCTTTCTTAAGCGAAGAATTTGAAAATAAATAACTTTAAAACAATTTTCATTTCATCTCATTTTCCTTATATTTTCGAAAAATTAGGCAAGAGGAATTCCCTACTCCTTATTCTTTTCTTTCAGTATTTCCAAATTACCTGTGAGCAGCGAAAATTAGGAAAATAAAGAACATGCAATCGAATCTTGAACCATTTTTGATTTCAACGATTACTAAAATTCCACATCACGAGTCCTCGAGCTATTGTATCAACCTCGATTCAACGAGATTTTTATTTTATTTTAAAGTTCTATACCTCAAACAGCGAAAACCTAACATTCAAACCAAATGACAAAGCCACAAGCTTCATTGCATCCACACGATCTATTAAGTTATATAAGATCTTTTGTATTCTCGCGAAAAATCATGAAGCGAATATTCAAACAAAGTGGCGAAGAGAGCTGTTTGTAGTCTGTCAGTGAAGATCGAAGATGTTACGAGTAAGAGAAGTGAATCGTTGAAGATGTGGTGAGATTGACCGAAAATTCTGCGATCTGCGATCTTTCTGTGGATTGAAGAACGCTTTCGAGAATCGAGATCCATTGTGGCGATCACGGTGTTGTGGGCCCAGTACTTTAGAAACTCTCTCAAGGGACTTTGCTCGGGGCGGGATATTCAGCAGCGCGCGGCGTGACGACCAGTGCTAGAGGAAGGCGACATTGACCACAGATCAAGTTTCCCGAGACCAAAAATCTACGCTATGACAAAACTTATCTCAACAACAAACAAAAGGAAACTGGCCTCTTTATGATCAAGTATTCGATGTTGACATGACACGGGTATCTTCCTCAGGATCTTGTTGTCATTGTACGATCGATGCTCTGCAGTCGAGCCAAAACCCTATAATTGAAGAAGATAAAATGAGGATTAGGACTACGGAGAGGGTGAATATAACGATTTCTAAAGTAAATATGAGAGACGGAAGCTTGATTTGGAAAACTTTGAGCATCGAAGCCAGATTCGCACTGAATCGAGGCAAGAGAGTGTTTCAATCGAAGGAAGTCCAATGCTCATTGAGGAGAGAGAAAACCAGAGGAGTTAGGAGTAGACCGGGAGGCGTGAGCGGGCGGTTTTAAGATAATGTGTCTATTTTAGCTGAGGTTTAAAATTAATGTGTCCATTGGACCATTATATACTTGTGATAATATGTTCTAAGCAACTTCTAAAGTTCATACTAATTACGGATATTAATTTCTGCACCTATATGTATTTTTAGTTATGAATTTAAATGACCCCTACTAAAAATATGCTGCTATAACATATTTGTCTTGTAGTGGTACGATCACTTTCTTTTTTTTTTTTAAGTTTTCTTTTTCCTCCTCGAATATGGTACGTGGACTCCTGGGGTTGCTCATGAGGCAAAAACAGGTAACGCTTGTGAAGGGTCATTCTGGCTTCAAAGCTAGCTACTGTAATTGCCATACTTAGCTCTGCTAATGAACCTAAGTAAATTTACTAGGATTGTGTTTCATCCCAGAAAATACTAAGAAAAGAAAAATTAAGAAAATTGATTTTCTCATACTTAATTGTCTAATAAAAATTTTAAGAAAAAATCCAATATAATTAAAATTACCTTAAAACTTACATATTTTTAGTAACCTGTTTTCTTTTAAGTAAGAAGGGGTTTTTTTTTTTTTTTTGTTATTTTTAGTTTGAAATCACCCATGTGCACCTATTTCCATATCTTTCTTCCTTAATAAAGTGGTTATTCCACAAGATCTAAATTTATTTGTTTTTTCACGGTTTATTCATTGTCTTAGTGCAACATATAATTATTATCGTCTTGGTATGGTGTGTAGTTGTCGTCGTCGTGATATGATGTGTAGTTATCCTTGTTGTGATACGACTTTTATTTGTGTGAGGGTAATTCAAACGAACAAAGTATATCGGATAAATGACAAGAAATCAAATCAATGGTCATTAATATGCTATAGAACTGGAATCATATGTATTATAGTCATAATAGTAATATTAAATGTATAGGCTCAACTATCATATGTATAGGCTTTGAACCGATTTATTATTCTTTTAACCTAGATGTTGTTTTATCCTTTATGATTTTTAACAATTTTAATTCTATGTTTTATAAAAGTGATTCTATGTTTCTATGGAAAGATATATTTTTCCCTTCAAAGAAAAACTTACATCTTTTTAATTTACATATGTTGAATTTACACTTTTATTTTTCCTTCATTTTTTTATTTTCATCTATTTTTCCTTTTTTTTTTCTTTCTCTTGCTTTTTCTCTTTTTGATAACCAAAAATAGCCTATAAATTGAAGATATCCACCACGAAGCAAATTTCTTTTCATATACCAAATGTCTAAAGTGGCTAACTTCATCCAAGTGATCAAAGCAACCATGGAGGTGAGTTAATATGCATGTTACCAAAAAAGTGTTACAAATAATATTTTTGTCAGTGTTTTTATAGGAGTTAAATGTTTTCTTAAGAATCATCAACAAAAAAATATTTACTACAAATGGAGCATTAACTGAGCAAATGGTGAATGATCACATTCATGTATATTACATGAATTAATGAACCTAAATTTACTTCATTTCATTTACTCATCTTAAATGTGAGTAATGGAACCAATGTTTTTTAAGTCTATAAAAGACCTTCACTGTTTCTGGTAAGGGCATGCAGTAGAACAGAACTTCCATTTCATCTTTCTCTCTCCCCTTCATTATATCTTTCCATAAAGAAGAATAACATATCTTCATTTACATTAATTTTGTTTTTCATTTTATAATATATTTCACAATACGTTATCAACACGAGTTTGTTCCGAAGGTATTCTCTAACCCTAAACTTAAAGTTATTTTATGTTTACAAATATATCAATATTTGATTTTAAATAGAAGTCAAAGTCTATATTATTGTTAGCAATTTTATCATATACTTGATTTTTATTATTCTATCATATATCAAAATTTTGTCAACAATATCAAATTTCATTAAACTCAAGTTTATGGCATTTGACATTTCAGAAAACAATTATTTATATTGGATCTTTGATGTTAAATAAACCATTGAAATTTTATTGAAAAATCATCAATATAAACCAATTAGATTTGAACGATTATCTGAAGTGAATCAAAATCATCCCAAACTCGTGAACATGAATAAGAATCGGTCATGGTTGTGATTAGGAAGTAATACCCATCACCATATTGGTAATCCTTCAAATCCTTGGAAAAGGAAAAGCCTCACCACTAGAAGTGGATTAGTATTGAGGTAAAATGGGAAGTACTTATGGGATAAACCTTCCAAGAACCATGAAAATAATTTTCATAGATGTGGCATGCAAGGGCATTGGGTGCATACATGTTGTATGCTCAAACAATTGCAAAGCTTTACCGAGCATTAATGAAAGAAAAAGGACAAGAGATAAAAATGAACTTTTACCGATGATAATGGGGTAGACCTAAGATACTATTATGTTGATTTCTTTGGAGGTCCTAGTGAAAATTTGAATATTTGATGAATGGTGATAACATTATTATTAAATGATATTTATTATTTATTTAATTAATATATCATTTTGATATTACATCTAGCTCAAATCATATTATTTATTGTTTTTATATTAGTTGTACATAAAATCCATGTGTTATTGGTTTCAAGATGAATAAGGGTAATGTATGTCTTGCTGACTGTGTAACCATACACACAATTCTTCGAGATAAAATATACTTTTTAGATTTGACATTAACAAATGTCATTGAAAGTATCATATATGGTACTACTAACTTAGTTGAAGGCTTTGGAAAAGCAAACATAATGCTACGAAATGGAACTAGATTCCATATTAATGATGTGTTGTATTCTAACAAATCCACAATGAATTTGCTTAGCTTTAAAGATATCCTCAGAAATGGATAACATATTGAATCTATGAAAAAATGTAATACATATGTCTTTATATTACCTCTATTATTTTTGGCAAGAAACTTGTTGTTGAAAAACTCTCATCCTTCTTCTCTAGGTTATATTATACAACTATAAAGTCTATTATCGTGAACCAAAAGTTGAACAATCCAAAGACTTTTATTTTTTGGCCTAACATGCTAGGTCACCATGGGTCTTTAATGACATGGAGAATTATAAAACACTCACATGAGCATCCAATAAATAACTAGAAGATTCTTTTGCCAATGAATACCCTTGTGCTGCTTACTTGCAAGGTAAATTGATAATTAAACCATCCTTTAGCAAAGTCACATTAGAGTCACCGGTCTTTTAGAAAGAATACATGAGGATATATGTGGCCCTATACATCCACCATGTGGACCTTTTCGTTATTTTATGGTCTTAATAGACACCTCTATGAGGTGGTCACATGTTTGTCTTCTTTTAATATGAAATGTTGTCTTTGCTAGACTCCTTGCACAAATGATCAAATTACGAGCACAATTTCCTGATTTTCCCATCAAGACTATTAGATTTGACAACGCCGATGAGTTTACCTCCCAAACATTTACTGACTATTTCATGTCAGTTGGAATAAATATTGAGTATCCTGTCGCTCATCCTCATCAAACATCTTCAATTAATAACTCGACCACTATTAATGAAAACCAAATTACCGACTTTTTCCTAAAGACATGCTATTATGCATGTTGCAAGCTTGGTTCGTATTCGACCAACAACTTACCATGAATACCTTCCTTCACAACTTGTACTAGGCAAACAACCAAATATTTCTCATTTATGAATCTTTGGTTGTGCAGTGTATGTACCAATAATACCTACGCAACGCACTATAAAGGGTCCCCAAAGAAGGCTTGGGATTTATGTAGGTTTTGATTATCCGTCCATCATAAGATATCTGGAACCCTTAATAGGAGATGTTTTATGGCAGTTTTGCGGTGTCATTTTAATGGCGGTGTATTCCCTATAAGTAGGAAATCCGATTCTAGAAGAATGACGATAAATTACTTGTAATGCATGTACAATATCTCATTTTGATCATCATACAAATCAATGTGAATCGAAAGTTCAAAGGATCATTCATTTACAAAATCTTTCAAATCAATTACCATATGCATTTATTGATATAAAGAAAGTGACAAAGTCATATATCCTGGCTGTAAATGCTCTAGCCCAGATTTATGTCCTTGAAGGACAATTAGCAAATGAGTTTAAAATACGCCTGAAGCGTGAGAGACCTATTGGCTTAAAAGACAACTCCTTAGAAAAAGAGAACCCAAAGAAGAATTAATACCCTTGAAGAGGTACATGTAAAGCAAAAGGCCCCCTGTAGAGGCATGTGATAAAGAAAAGGCCTTTTAATAGGCATATGGTGAACAAAGGGCCCCTGTAGAAGCATATATTGAACAAGAAACCCTTGAATAGGTTCGATATAAAGATATATAGCTCCTAGAGAGGCATAGGTACCTGAAAATTATGAGATCTTAATGAGTTATGTGCATAAGGGATATAACTGGGATCGAACTAATATTATTATCAATAATATTTTTGTTTTCCAAATGGTCTTAGACATCATAAGAGATGATGGAGATCCTGAACCACAAAACATGAAAAAATGTCCACATAGAAATGTTTGACCAAAATGGAAAGAAGCTATACAGGTAGAATTAAGCTCATTAATGAAATGAGAAGTTTTTAGACCTGTATTCCAAACACCTAAACGTATAAAGTTTATTGGGTATAAATGGGTATTTGTACGAAAGTAAAATGAAAATAATGAGATCATAAGATATAAAATGCGATTAGTAGCACAATGTTTCTCATAGAAACCTGGTATTGACTACGAATAAACATTCTTTTGTCATGGATGCAATCACTTTTCACTTTTTAATGAGCTTGACAGTCTTTGAACGACTGGATATGCGTCTCATGAATGTCATTACAGCCTATTTATATGGATCCATAGATAATGACATATACATGAAAATCCTTAAAAGATTTAGATTACCTGAATAAAATAATACGAAGCCTCGTAGTATGTGCTCAATCAAATTACAACGATTTCTATATGGATTAAAGCAATCTGAATACATGTGGTACAATCGCCTTAGCGAGTATACGCTTAAAGAAGGGTATTGGAATAATTCTATATGTTCATGCATTTTTATTAAGAAATTGGAAACCGGATTTGCAATTATTGTTGTATTTGTTAATGATTTAAATTTTGTTGGAACTCTTGAACTGCTCACAAGAGCAACAAAGTATTTGGAAAAGGATTTTGAGATGAAAGATATCGGAAAAACAAAATTTTATCTTGTCCTGTAAATTGAGCATTTTCCTATTGGAATTTTTGTTCATCAAACAACATATACCAAGAAAATTTTAAAACTCTTTTATATGGAGAAAGCATACCCTTTAAGTTCTCCAATGGTTGTCCATTCACTGGACTTGAAAATGACCCATTTTATCCTCGTGAAAAGGGTAAAGAATTACTTGGTCCTGAAGTATCATATCTTAGGGTCATTGATGCACTTATGTATCTTGTTAACTGTACTTTCTCAATTATTGTTTTTTCTGTTAGGCAGGCAATAGTGGCCACATCATCTAATCATTAAGAGATTTTAGCAATTCATGAAGCAAGTCGTGAATGTATATCACTAAGATCAATGATTCAACATATCCGATAATCATGAGGACGACTCTCCTCTATTAAAGACAACCCAACAACATTCTTTGAAGATAATGTTGCATGTATTGCACAAATCAAAGGGGGTTATATCAAGAGAGATAGAACTAAACACATTTTCCCAAAGTTATTTTATACACATGAACTCTAGAAGAATGGTGAAATTGATGTTCAAGTGATAATCTAATAGATTTATTCACAAAGTCATTGCCAACATCAACATTTAAGAAGCTAATACACAAGATTGGAATGTGCCAACTGAAGGACATCGACATAAGGAGTATGCTTATGATATGATGTTAGTGTGCTATACTATTTTTTCCTTTGTCTAGGTTTTGTTCCACTGGGTTTTACTAGAAAGGTTTATAACAAGGCAGTCTTAACAAACTAAGAACAACCCACAACATCACAAGAATACTGTACTTTTTTTCCTTCGCTAGGTTTTATCCCACTAGGTTTTACTAGCAATGTTTTAATGAAACATATTTTTAAGGTGGTCATTAATCAAGGGGGAGTGTTATAAATGGAGCATTAACTCGAGTGGTGAATAACCATGCACATTCACATTCATGTATATTACTTGAATGAATGAACCTATATTTACTTCATTTCGTTTACTCATCTTAAATGTGAGTAATGGAACCAATGTTTTGTAAGCCTATGAAAGACCTTCACTATTTTTCGTAATGGCATGCTAGAGAAAAGAATTTCCATTTCATCTCTTTCTCTCTCTTAATTCCCTTCCTCCCTGCCCTTCATTATATCTGTTCAAAAGGAAGAATAATATATCTTCATTTACATCAATTTTGCTTTGCATTTTATAATATATTAATTCACAACAAATTGTAACTGATTTTAAAATTTTGAAACTAATTCTCAATTTATTTCAATATTAGAACTTTTTTTAGGAACACCTCTTACATTAAAACTGATTTTTTTAAGATATGGTTAAACAAAACGCTTAACTTTTTTTCTAGATTAATTTAACTAAACTAGTTATCAAAGGCACAGGGGAGAGCACATTGGTTTTTCTTTTTTGTTATGAAATAATCTAAAACATGCAATAAAAATAAATAAATAGAATGCATATAGTTATGGAAATCCAAGATTAGAAAAAACCTTAGACAAAAGAGGACATCTACAATACATAAAAATTGATATAAGTTGAGAGAATGTGATTACTTAAACAAAATTAGATTTACATTGTAGGAGTGTTAATGTTGGGTTTACCAAATCATGAATGTAGACCAAATATCTTTGTTGCCACTAGGCTATATGTTTGCAAACTTATGCCCTTGAAATATAATGGTATGTTAGTTTATGCACCCATCACAATATATTCTAACTTCGCCACTGCTCCCATACTCACATTTTTCATGACGATGCTCACCATAAAAGTACTAACTTAATTTTGATATCTTCTTTTGACATATATTAATAGCAAACTATAAATTTAAAATTGTTAGATTATATGTATATGACAATTGTATATTTTCCATTTTAAGATTTGTATAGCTTAGCTTATATAAGCCTTCGCCTTGTACATGTAATATACTTTTGGATATATACAAGGCTGAGTCTTTATTCATGGTATGTCGGGCGGGTTCTCACGATTTTTATTTCTCTTCCGTTGCTCTCTGATCTGGGCATTCTGACCATAGTATAACTCTTTTTTTAGGTGAACACCATTGTTGTCTCTTTATTTCCTACCTTTGCAAGCTGGCGGGGATTCACGGGCCGTTCGAGGTAGATCTTGTCAGGCAGTCACGGTGTGCAAGCAGTGGCAAAAAGAAACACTCCGCAGCGCCTTCACATGCTGCCAGAAGTCCTTGATTTTTCCCACGTGCGCTTGTTCGAGCGCGTCCGGATCGGCTGCGCTCGTGAACTATCGCGTCTTGACACAGCGAGGCTTCGCGTCGGCTAGCGGAGCACGTGCGCGACAGCTACTCGTGCTCTTTGACCGGCAGCTACCACGCCGTTGACTACACCCGCGTTAGCTCGTTGACTATGCCACGTGCTTGTTGATCGTTGGCGAAAATTTAACGGTGCATTCTAACTTAACTTATTTTACGTCGACTCCATTTTGTTTGTTTTTGATTGAATTTAAGAATGTAATGAGGTTATGAGATTTCGTCAATTCATGTTATTTTTATGGGGAGATAATTTGCTTTCGATGGTCTGGCCATGCGCGATTATCTCGAGCCATGGCCCCGTGGCTTTACGTCTCAGTGATGTCTGTTCGAGAAAAGTCTAAAAATAAAGCTGAATTACGCCATTGCATTAATTGAGGATTGGGAAAGTTAATCATCGAGATCCTTCGAGCGGTTTCGTAATACATGCATTACATCCATTGTTGATGAGTTTAGCAACCTTGATATTGCCCAGTTTAGGACTTACTTGTTACTTGGTATCTTTGGGCCAGTGGTGCTCGCTGACCGAGCTCACATACAAGCTTGCCAGTTCGTCAGGAACTAGGTGAGCGGATTACTGTGTATCACAGTCGGCTGAAATCCATTTAGGATCAATTAACTGCATCTAAACCAGTTCTCTCCAATTCTAAAGACACCAAATTGGTTTATGTTCACCGTGAACAAGGACGTCTGTTTCAGTTTCTAATGGGGCTTCGTGATGAGTTTGAATAAGCCAGAAGTCATATTCTACATCAGCATCCTTTACCAACGGTCTCACAAGCTATTCATAAGTTAGTTGATGATGAGACCCATCTTCAAACTGATCCCATTTCTACTCAAACCATGGTTCTTGCACTCTCCGACCATTGTTCATGACCGCTACTCTGTTTTCCTGCGCGGATTCGTCTACCTATGTTTCACAGCCCGAGGAATAATGTGGGAGCGACATAACAATAAGCCCTCTTCTTATCTGCCCGGTTTATAAAACGAGGTCATTATGTTGAATTCTATTACACTTTCGTGGAGTGTATTCTTGAACTTTACTTCCTTAACTTAAGTCGAATTATCAACCGTGGAATCTCATTCCAAGTCTGGTCTACCTCATCTCTCATGACAAATCTACGAGGATGATATGGTTTATCATGTTCATGCTTCCATCTTCAGTACTTCAACAACGCTCTTTCTACGATATCGGTACTTCTCATTATGACTCTTGATTAACTGCTGTGATCATATGACTTCTTCTCACATTGTTGTCTCTTCACCCACTTCCACTTCTCTCCTATGCGCAAATGGTTCCTCTGTGCATGTCTCTCATCTTGGTAATGTCTACACACCACCCTTATGCATTTCCCGATGTTTATCAAATTCCATTATTTCGTAATCTTATGTTGGGCGACTCATTGAACTTGGTTTTTCTTTAACTTTCTTCTTGGTGTGGTTGTGCATGATTCTCGGAGACGGGACGGATTGTTAAGGACACGCGTAAGGTCGGAAGAACATTTGACTCATCTTTCTTCATCATCGTCCTCTCGTCTCTGCTTAGTCTCGAGAATGACACCTTTTCCTCTGCTTTATGGCATTCGCCTTGAGCATGCATCTATCTCTAGGGTTAAACACCTAGTTTCTAGGGTTTTATTGGGTTCGATTTCAAAAACCTGATTTTTTGATTACATGCCTTGTCCCGATTTAGCCAACAACTACTTTACCATTTAATAACAATGTTTCATGCTCTCTTAACGATCTTATTCGTGATGTATGAGGCCCTTCTCCCATTACTACTCAGGGTGGGTCACGTTATTTTGTTATTTTTGTGGATGATTTTTTCTCGATATACTTGGATTTTTCTCTTCAAAAATCATTCTGAACTTAATCAAATATATCGTGACTTTACCAAAATGATTGAAACACAGTTTTCTAAACCTATCAAAGTTTTCAGATATGACAATGTCAAGAATAAAGCCAATGAATTTACTTCTATTCTACATCAATTTGGTATTGTTCTCATTCCTCTTGTCGCGGCACTTCTCGTAAAATATGGTAGGACTGAGTCTGAACTTAAATCATATTCTTGATGTTGTTTGTCTTTACTACTAATAACTTCTACTCCTTCTGATTTTGAGAGATTGCTCTTCTTGTCGTTTATATAATAAGTGTCCTTCTCCATTGTTGATGTTAGCTCCTTACGGTATGTTGTTTGGTTCTTCTCCCTCCTATGACTTAAAGTCTTTGGATGTATGCATTTTGTTCTTCTTGAAGATCATGAAAGAACCAACCAGTCTGCGATTCTTATTTGTTTTCTTAGGTATGGAATTGGTCAAAAAGGTTATAAGTGTTATGATCCCATTAGCAAATGTCTTCATGTTTCTCGGCATGTGGTCTTTTGGGAACATAAAATGTTTTACCAACTACCTCATGTTCCTGCTTCACCTATTTCCTCTATCGATCTCACGACCTTTTCTGAGAGTCTACTTCTATATCTGAGCATCTCCCCTTAGTATCTGAGTTTCCCCCTTCTATTTATGATGTCCCTTCTCATGCATCTGATGAGCCTCTCTCGCCGATCATCGACATGCCCACTAATACTTCTCCAACTATGGATCATGCTGGTCTTTTGACTCTCATGCACTTCGTCGTTCCCATCGGGTAACTGCTTTTCCTTCTCACCTTCGTGATTTCCATTGTTTTTCTGCTCTTGCCTCTCTCCAGGAACCTCAGACTTTTCATGAAGCTTCCTCTAACCCTTTATGGCAACAAGCTATGAAAGAAGAGTTGGATGCACTCGTAAGACTGAAACGTGGGGATCAGGTTGATCTTCCTCTAGAAATGCGCTATCGGTTGTAAATGGGTTTATAAGATCAAGACTTGGTGGATAGCCTTTGTTGATGCCTCTACGAGGCTCATCTTGTTGCAGGGGTTTTGCTCTCGGGAGTATGGGATTGATTATGAGGAGACTTTTTTGCTCCGGTGGCTCGACTTTCTTGTCGGGACTCTTGTGCCCATTTCTGGCTTTGGAAGTAGGCGAAAGAAGCTCGTTTAGATGGATGTCAAAAATGCTTTTAATGGTGAACTCTCGGAGGAAGTCTATGTAGGCTTCTCTTGGATATTCTCACCCTTTGAGGTTCCCTCACCAGTATGTGTCGACTCACGTCGAGGCACTACATGGTCTTATGGCTCACTGGGATGTGGTTTGCATGAGATCGATTCTCATCTCTCGGCATGGTTTTTTAGGCAGTTCTTTTGATACAATACTACAGGCTGATTACGATCATGGTAATACTATTCTACTCTTAGCTATCGATGATATGATTGTGCAGGTGATGATATGCGGGGTATTTAGGATCTAAAGAACTTTCTTGATCGTCAATTTGAAATGAAAGATCTCGACCCTCTTAATTACTTTCTTAGTCTAGAAGTTTCTTCTTCTACAGATGGTTATTATCTTACTCAAGCCAAGTATACTTTCGATATGATTTCTCGAGCCAGTATCACTGATCACAAGATAGTCGACACACCTATTGAGTATAAATGTTGCCTCAATTCTCATGATGGCGAATCCTTGCTCGATCTTTACTCTATAAACGACTTGTTGGGAGTGTCTATCTCCTTTATTACTCACCACACGATATTTCCTATGCGGAGTTCATGTAGTCGGTCGAGTTTATGGCTACCCTGATCTCCTCGTTATGCTGTGTTCTCGGGGTTCTTCGATGTCGAAAGACACCATATTTGATTGTCTTCATTTTCCGATTATAGTTAACTCTTGGGCATATTCGGATGCGAGTTGGGCGGAGTGATCCCGATCGTCGATCTATTACGAGGATATTGTTTTCTTCGATTGATTCTCATATCTCTTGGAGAAGCGAAACAAGCGATCGTTTAACCATTCGGCGTGAAAGCTAATATGAAGCGGCCCAATAAACACTGGAGTTCAACTTGTTGGTTACATTGGTTCTTGTAGGATCTTGAAATTTGTTGATTGTTCAAGCGTAACTAAACTTCCTTTGTGAATCGAAGTGCTGTCAGTACTCATAATAGTGTCTTCCATGAGCGTACTAAACATATTGAGATTGATTGTCGCTTCTGTTAGTCGTCATGCACAGCGGGGTACACTTTCCACTTTTCATTTTGTTTCCTCTTAGGATTGATTAGCTGATATCTTCACTGAGCACTCTCTAGGAACTTTTAGAACTGGCTTCCAAACTCAAAATGATTTATCTTAAACCACCATGAGTTTGAGGGGATCATTAGATTATATGTATATGAAGTAATGTTCTTTCATTTTAAGATTTGTATAGCTTAGGTTATATAAGCCTTCGCCTTGTACATGTAATATACTTTTGGATATATACAAAGACTCAAGTCTTTCTTCAAAAATAATAAGAGAACTAGCAGCCAATTCATTGATATATAAGTTAGAAATATAGATAAAAACAAAAAGAACGAGCAAGAAGATGATGCTCAAGATGCAGCAAGTTAACCTTACCATTTTCAATTATTTCTCCCGGGCCTATAAGCTGCCTTTATTAATATGGATTCTTGTCATCTTGATATCAATATATATGACAGACAAAAATAATAATAATTATTGATAATAACTAAGAGATAATTGCATGCTCAACAATGACCCAAAAACTCATCATTAATCTAATTATAAATTTACAAGAATAGAGAAGGCCGGATAAGGAAAGAAGGAATGATGTATGCCTGCTCTAATCAACTCCTTGGTGATATGCATGAAACTAATTAATCTAATCATCTTAGAGAATGTTACTTAATGACAATCTTCGTACTACGCATGCAGGCCAAAACCTCGTACTATGAATCAATATTAATAATACTATACAGCCAACAAACACTCAAATTATTTATTGTTAATCATAGTTTTAAGAAGAATTTTTATTTAATTAATCAACAACCATTTAATTTTCTAGAATTTCCTCAATTACAGGTCGGTTTGTAGTCCTATTATATTCCATCCATCATCATACATATGCTGTTGGGATTACTGGCGCTCAATCATTATCATGCTTGCTGATCATGGGATAAAATTATGGCATTTTCCTATTACCATTATCATGATTATGTTATTATTAGTTGTCATCATCACAATTTTTTAATGTTTATCTTGCTGATCATTTCACAATTTTTTTTAATCTTTATCTTGCTTATCAGTGGAACCTTTTGAAAATGAGCTGGACTCAGACCTGCCTTCCAGGAAACAAACTTTTGTAATTTATGTCAACATGTTGAATGTAACCTCCATATTTAATTTTTATTCAAATTAGAAAAATAGTTAAGTATACTTATGATCATTATTATATGCAAAATCAGTTGATTGATTTTCAAATTAATTAACCATCTACATAAATGATACAAAGAACAGTACATGATGAATAGAATAATATTAATATTATCATAACCTTAAAATTATCATCACACTACAAGTCTACACCTCATTAGCAGCACCCTTATGGAATATAATATCAACCAAACTACTGAACAAGCCTTACTAGCTAACTAGCTCAGAGATTCACTATCTTTCTATCCCGGATATTAGTGCTCGTTTGTTTACAGTTTTTTAAAACCATTTTTTATTCTATAATAAATAAAAAAAATACAGTGAACATATTTAATATCTAGTATTTTTTTATTCTGAAAAACACTAAAAACACATAAAACACAAAAAAATCACAATTACTAATTAAATTTATTTAAACTAAGAACTTGATTTTTGTTTAAATATCTTATATTTTAAGCCAGTTCTCAAGCATTTTTTATAACAAGGGAGCGCAAGGGTTTAAACGTTCTCTACTTGTACAAGCTCTCCAACTAGGGTTTTACAGAGCTATCGATTTTCCTTTCATGCAGCTGGGGCATAGTCATATCCTCCATCATCGTATATCAGTCGTCTCAATTACAATCTCTATTCAGCAGTATCCCATGCTGACCAGAGCATGATCATAATCCCAAATCCTCCTTCCGAAGGCGTGTCATGTCCGTCATCGCCGTGAAGTCATGTTTATCGTCAATGTCCCATCTCCTTCAGAGGCGTTATGTATCCGTCATCATATGAGGTCATGTCCCCATCTCATCTCATCATCCCATCTATTCCAGTGGTATAGCCGGCGGGGGCGTAATCGTATCCGTCGTCTTCTCCGTCTGTTTGCATCTTCCACCATGAGCTAGTGACCATTTTGGAAATGGGAAACATTTTCTATATCGTGTTTCAGAACTAAAAAGTCAGGCGAATCGAAGAATTGGGTTTTCCTCTTTCGCCGGGGCTTGGAGTTCCGTAGAAGGGAATTCAAAGATGGTGCTTATAGAAAGAGTAGAAAAGGCGCTGGACTGGAGCTGGACTTAAGGCATACACGTGGGAATCTGCGAAGTGATGCAAGAAGGTTGTGCATGACCGAATGCTAATGAAATGTTGTGACATGTGGTTCCGCCACGTCGGATACCAAATGATGAGTCAGCAGACACGTAGGAAAAACAGCTATCAACACGAGAACCACAATTGTTTTAATAACTAGTTAAGGGAAGTTCCACTTTCAAATACTAGACTCTAAAATATAAATTATTTTTTTAGTTCCATTAGCTTCTCAATAAACATGATGATGCTCAAAATATTTTAGATCATGAAATAACTTTCAAATATCATCTATTAATAATGTAATAAAACTATAAATATTAATCATTTTGTTATAACAATCTATAACTATTTTTGAGTTACCTTCAATTTCAACCTTTGAATATCTCTTATTCTTAGCAACTAAAATACCATATCTTAAGATCATGTATTCAACAACGATTATTGATGATTTCCCTACATTTTTACAAGTAGCCATTTTAATGATACCCTTAGATTCTCTAATAACCCATCCTAAAACAATTTTATTTTTCATCATTGAATCATCAAAGTTTAATTTAAATCTACCATTAATAAGGGAACCACCGTATCAAATTTTCAATACGCCGAGTGACATTACATCCTTCATGCAAAGTATAGGGTGATCTAGGTGTTTAGTTTGGCTTCAAAGCTTGCTATTGTAATTGGCTTTATAGTTAGCTCTGCTAATGAAACCTAAATAATTTACTAGGACTGTATTTGGTTCTCAAGAAAATACTAAGAAAAAAATAAAAAATAAATAATTTTCTCATATTTGATTGTCTAATAAAAATCTAAAAAAAATAGAATATAAATAAAATTACTTCAAAACTTACATATTTTTCAATTATTTAATATTTATATTGATGAATTAAAATAAATAAAATTGATTTAAAGTAAAATAAAAAGGGAAAAATATTATTTAAATTATGTACTTTTAGTACTTTTACAAATTATATCCTAAACAAAAAAAGTTGTTATTTTCATTTTAATTGATTCTCTAGCCTCGAATAACCCGAACCTAATTTTAAAACTACCTGTCTTTCTACGTGGTAAATACAAGCCTATGTGGTAAAATGCAAAATGATGGCGTTTTGGGGGCATTTTGATGCTTTGAAAGGCGTCGTTCTGAACAACCACATCTTCTTCCCTGTCGCTATTTGAATTGGATTTCTTGACGGCAATAGGAATGTCGAGGCTGACCTTGCAGAAAGGGGAAATGGGTCTTCAACCTCTTCTCCTTCGCTGTCTCCATCAAAAGACATCATCCCATCTTCGGCGCCTTCCGGCCAGGAATCTCCATCTCTGTCGGAAGCGCCAATGGAGGCAGTCCCCTCCTCATCTCCTACAGACGAGGAGCCTTCTTCTCCAACTGGAGCTTCATTGGTATTTATCAGTTTTATCGGTTCCGTTGGGGATCTGGTTGGCTCATCTCTTCTTTTAGCTTGAAGATTTGCAGCAAGAGTTGGATTTCCATGTTTGGGTATTGGTTTTTATTTTTGGGTTTTCGTCTATGATTCTTCTTTCCCCAAACTTGGTCCCAGTGGATTGAAATGGGAATTCGAGGATGGTTTGGAATTCAAGGATGGATTTATATATTTGCAGGATAGATGGGTAAAAACATCAACCCAATGGATTTATATATTTGGATTGACTCGCTTTTTTTCTTGTTTTGAAAAACACGGATGAACACAAACAACGTAAGACTGATTAACATGGTTATTCAAAACGACGCTGCTTGGGCCATTTTATTTGATTATTCCACTAGTATAAAACGCAGACGCTTTGTATTTCACACGCAGACTTCAGGGATGGCTAATGAGAAGGACAAAGAGATTCTAGGCCACGCTCGGTTATCCGGCTCTGGAATCAATTAAAACGAAAATGAGATAATTAAATAAAGAAATTCTTTTGTTTTCTAGATATAATTGCAAAAGTCCAAAAAGTTTAGAATTTAAACCGTGTTTTTCCCAAATAAAAATAATAAGTTGAATTTAACTCTATTTTAATTTCCTTCCTTTCATTTTTCTTCTATCTTTTTTCCCCTTTTTCATTCCCTTGCTTTTTCCCTTGGGGACCCAAACATAGCCTAGAAATTGAAGATATCTACCATGAAGCAAATTTCTTTTCATATACCAAATGTCTAAAGTGGCTAACTTCTTGCAAGGGAAAGCAACCATGGATTAGTGGCTGGTGAGTTAATATGTTACCAAGAAAAAGTTAAAATTAATATTTTGTTCAGTGCTTTTAGAGGAGTTAAATATTTTCTAAAAGTTTTATAAAGAATCATCAATCAAAAAAAAAAAAAAACATATTGTAAATGATTTTTAATTTTTTAAAACTACTTCTCAATTTATTTCAACTTTGAACTTTTTTAGAAACACTTCTTATATTAAAACTGATTTTTTAAAGACATGGTTAAACAAAACGCTTAACCTTTTTTCCATCTAGATTAATTTATCACTAAACCGATTATCAAAGGCACAAGGGAACCAACAAAAAATAATAAAAAATGCAATAAAAAAAAGAAATAGAATGCATATATTTAGAAAATCCAAGATGGGAAAAAACCTTAGATAAAGGAGAAGGAGATCAACTATATAAAAAAATTGATATAAGTTGGGAGAATGTGATTACTTAAACAAAATTGGGTTTACATAGTAGAGAGTGGTGTCCCTTACCCCAATAGGGTTATTGGTGGGTTACGAGATCATGACCATGTTAGAAAAATTGTCTCCTTGTTATAGAAATTAACCTGGGAACATATAAACCAATTGTTTAGACATTTCAAGCAACATAAACATAATGCTGTAAAATAATGGTTATTCAAGAAAAACCAAAATAAATTAAATCAATAAGAAAGAAGGAGAATATAACCAAGTTGGAGAAAACCATCGAGTCTTGTGAATTCATAATTTCCTTAAGACAGATTCACCGTCTCCACTGGTGCTTTGAGATTTTCAAAGCGTCCGTCTCCCAGGATAAAATGGTTGTCGAATGATCGATAAAAGCACATTAACGTCACTCCGACGAACTAATGATGTGTTCGCTCTATCACCAACAAAAGGATGATGAGAGGAAAACTTGAGACTTGATGACCTTTAGAGACACACCTATCTGAAATACCCCGACAACCTTTATATAAAGGAGAGACCCGACCTTTTGGAATGTCAAACCTTTTGGCTTCCCAAACTTTCAGAATTCCGAAAGTAATTATTCATTGAATGTCATTAATTTCATATAACTAAAATTCATAGAATTATAAACAAAGAATTATTCAACGAATGTCATTCATTTCATTCACTATATCCAACAGACTATTAATCAAATATCTTTGCTACCATCACAAATCCCTACAAATTTCTCAAAAATTATTACTTTATATCAAACAAAATTTGGGTCTCCCATGCTCTCACATTTTTCATGTTGCTGCCCATCATGAAAGTACTAACTTAATTTTGATATCTTCTTTTTAACATATATTATTATGAAACTATAAATTTAAAATAATAAGAGAACTGGCAGCCAATTCTGTGATCATATAAGTTAGAAATAAAGATAAAAACAAAAAGAACGAACAAGAAGATATTAATGCTCAAGATGAAGCAAGTTAAACTTACCATTTTCAATTATTTCTCCCCGGGCAAATAAACTACCTTGATTATGAATGCTTGTCATATTCATATAAATATATATATGACAGACAATAATAATAATAGCATGTCACGCCCAACCCACCCTGCGTGTAATGATCACACCACATCCTCAAGCCTTCAAATCAAGGTTTGAAGTATGAAACGACACTAACCTTCCTTGTAACTGGATTTTGTCCAATTACCAAACACTTGTTCAAAGTAAATGCGCAACTTTCTAAATTCATCAATTCTCTAAATTCAAAATTTCATGCCAATAAAAAAATTATTTCTAAATATCCAAATCTCAATTATGAATCTCAAATAAAGCTGTTCAGAATATAACAATATTTGGGATCTCCCAAATCCAACTTTGTACTAATATAAAACGAATGCTATTATTCAAGGACTTTCAATTAACTTTCAAAACCCAACATTTCACATAAATATGAACTTATTAATTCAACATAATCCAACATAAAGTCGTAATCAAATCATAATGATAACGTATTTCCAACCTAGCCATTACTCATCGTGGAAACTAAAAGTACCTGAAAATATGTCAACGAATGGGAGTGAGCTTAAAACTCAATAAGAAATATTAATACATTTTCATGGATCAAAAAGTTTTCAATCATATAACAAATAGGAGATGTTTTTCATCAATTCTTTTGATTCAAAAATAAGTTGGAACATTAAAAAAATTTACTTTAAAACATTCTCACATCCATTTCAAATCAGTTTCATATCAAATGTGATCCAAACAATTTCATATCAAATTTCGATTCAAACACTTTTTATATCAAAGTCTAAAATCAAATACATTTCAAATATATTTTCTTTTGGTCATCAACATCAATGGTGCTCGCCATGTGGGACTTACAAATGGATGGCTAGCCGCAAATTATTCCTTTTAAGCGTGGATCGGAACCAAACACTACTAGCATTTTCAGAATCCTATAATCGAAACCCCTAGAGGCTGGAGTTCAAATCAATTACATTCGCCACCACGAACGTAAAGGTCAATTATTATTCTATTGACAAGACGAATAATGTCAATTATTATTCCCGCGATACGATCGAATCCAACTGCAGTCAAATATTTCATACAAATATCCAAACCACAAAACATCATATCTTCACATTTTCTTTCATAAACATAACAAATCTCAAAATACTTTCATGCAAAATCTCTATTTGATCCATGGACAATCAAAGGAATAAAACAAATCAAACTTTTCCTCATTCAAATTACATAAAAGGCAAATAAGTATAATTTTCAAAAAAGACTATATAGATAATCTTTACGCAAAAATATATAAAATATTTTCTTTTGCAAAAGTTGTATTAATATCTTTTACCTCAAAGGAGTACTCAAAATCTTTGAAAGAGCTAATCCAAAGAATTTCACCTCAATGAAATATTTCTCCTAAAATAATAAGGAAGAAACTATCATCACACTTATTATTCTTAAAACTTTCATAATTTGATATCTTAACAATGATATTATTTTTAATTTTTTAATCCATAATAATAAATTTAATGTAAATATTTTATAAAATTTGTGATTTATAAAAGTTTATTCTATCAATATGATTTTTTGTTCAATCTCAAATATGTTGACAACTTTTCAAATGCTAACTATTTGAATTAGGTAGTTTTTTAAATTTTATAAAACTTATATTCCTTTCGAATATTATTTTAATAATTTATTTATTTATTTTTATGCTATTAATCCGAACTAAATCTTTTAATATAAAAAATAATATTAATGATATTTTATAAGTTATATTATTACACAATACTCATCTAGTCTTTTTATCTAACAATCATCATACTTTACAACAAGTATTATTAACAGATCTTATTTCCTATAATTGCTCAAAAATTACTCTAATCATATTCTTTATCTAAATAAATTCTCTATTCTTAATAATAAGATATTTATCACAAAATACATATATCTTCGAATACTATCAAATGCATATATTTATAAAAATTTAGCATTTTCAAATTTATCTTATTTGTTTATTATTATTTTCTTTCAAAAATTATCCTCAAATAATTGTTTTTTTTTTTAAATAAATCTTGAATATCTAACATTATTCTCTTTTTTTTTCAAGCATCCATCATGAATTGAATTTCCTAGATTTCTTATACCTAAGTTTTCAAGACTTATTTTATGAAGATTTTTAGGTCTAATAAATTATATATATATATATATATATATATATATATATATATATATATATATATATATATATATATATAATATTTATTTAATAATATTATTCATACAAGAACTTTTGGTTTTTTTACTCACATTCCTTTTTGTTCCTTTTATTTCTATGCCAATCAAAATCATGCAAACATGTCATTTTGACTTTTCAACCTACTTTCAATGCTCTTACGGTTCATCTCTAAAATTCCCACTTATATAATTTTTTGTTTTGATTTTTTTTTTAATGTGGTCTCCTACTTCCTTTTTTTTATTTGGTTAAATTGTTCTCTGCTTATTTTTTTTTTTATTCACAAACTCAAAGCCTACGGTTACTACCTTTCTTTTGTTTTTTTGTTTTTTTTCATTCACAAACTCATAGCTTACGGTGGTTTCTTACTTTTTTTCTTTACCTTTAATTTCTTACTCAGCACCCTATACGACGCCACTAACCATTATTTGTTTTATTTCAATTTTTAAGAAAGTCGAGCGTAATATAAATTTAACTTTAGTTTGATCTAAACTTAAAGAAAATTAAAGAATTTGTATAAAGAATTCTCTAAAAATAATAAGGGAAATATCTTACTCAAATTCTCTCTTCTTAAACCCTAGATTCAAGTCTGTGGTTTTCCCATCTTAGTAATCACTCTTCAAACCCTAGATTTGAAGACTTTCGTTTTTCGTGGTTTCATGATTAAGAGATGGAGCCTATCCAAAGAACACAAAAAGGGTTTATTAATTTTTTACTTTTTGTATTTATACTAGGGTCTTTAGAGAATTACCCTATACCCTTACTTTAATTTTAAATAATTATATTTTTCTACTCTAAAAAAATTAATGGGTATCACATCCTCCCCTCCTTGACAAAAGTTTAGTCCTCTAAACTTGATATAAATAAGTCCTTAACTAATATTTTTAATATCCTTTTCTCAACAAATTTTCAAACTTCCAAATATCTCAATTTAACTCAGCAAACTTTAAGATACTATACTACCAAATTCAAATACCAAATATTGCTTGAGATTATCAACATAACATTTGTGTGTATCTTGATTTTCTTCCAAATTCTCTTCAATCGGGATTATCCTTTCAGTAGTCAATTACACAAGTTTAAGTGTTAATTTTTTTTCTCCAATATGATCATAACACATAGGGGATCATAAACTTCTACCATAAACTTTTCTGAAGATATAATCTCATTACTAGCTTAAAACTATTTTACAAGAAAATTTAACCAAAGGTAATAACTCATTCTGATTACTTTTCAAGTCTAAAACAATATATCTCAACAAATATTTCAACTTAATGACATTTACTCAATTAGTCATTAGTCTACATGAAAGCTACTATCAAAACTAACTTAGTACTTCGATTTTTTTTTTTGATGAAGTCAAAATCGGGGCAAGTAAAATAAGAATTTTGGCTACATACCATAGATCAAATATTTCATATATTATCAAAATCTCCTTAATAGCGAGAAGCTAGTCTGATAAAAAAATTATTAGACTTTATCCATAAACAAACCATCATAATGAAACATTGTCATCAACTAAGGTTCTTGGTAACCCTATCACAAAATCCATGGTAATAAGTTTCCACACTCATTTAGAAATATAAAGTAGTTGCAAAGTACTATTAGGTCTTTGATGTAAACCTCCATATACAATCACACTAAACCCAAAGTCACAAATAATGTAATACTTTACTTCATATATGACCATCAAAATTATATCTTAAATATTTATACTTTTGCATCCTTTTAGGGTAGATCGTAAGTTTAAAGTAGTAAACCTCCTTCAAAAGTTGTCTCTTTATGTCTCCATTATTTAAGGCATTAAGCCTAATCCCAAATTTCAAGATCTTATTATCTTATTAAACACAATCAATTGTTCTAAAAGTTCAACTAGTTTCAAATAATTCCTTATAAGATTTTAATTCTCCAAACAAGTTTAGTTGCACTATAATGCTCAACATAAGAACTCTAAAATCCAAAGGTTTGACATGGATTTGTAAACATCTCAAATCATATAATAATCTGCCATATAACATTTAATAATTTCTTACAAGAATCAATTATTTTTTATTTAAGGCATAAATCACAAGATTCTCATTGTTTTATTAGCACCGAATAATGCCATCATAATCCTTGGCACTGTATCAATATTCCTTTTCCGTCTCTCTATTTCTTGCTTAAAAATCATTTTAAGAAGACTAAGACTTCAAACTCTCATAATCTATGAGTAGATCATAATAAGAAAAATATCTTCATATCTTAAGTGCAAAAATCATTTTATAACCTAACTTCAAATCATAATAAGGTAGTTTTCTCTATCTTAAAATTTCAAATGCCTATAAGTATTTATCAATTTTTCCATGTTGCATAAGAACACAACATAAATCCTAATGAAATACATCATTATGCAAAACAAATCTTTTTTAACCTAATGAAATAATCAAAATAAGAGTTGCTACTAATTTGCTCTTCAACTCTGTGAAGCTATCATCATAGTTATAAGACCAATCAAACTTAACTTCTTTCTATGTCAGCTTGAAAATATTAGATAATCTTAGAGATCTCTTAATAATTTTATTTGTATTGTCGTCCCAAGAAACTTCAAACTTTTGTAGCAATATTAGATCATTTCAAATTTCAAATTGTTTCATCACTCATCACATTGACTTAAAAAGACTTAACAACATTTCTAAGCAAATAACTACCTTGAAAGGAAGCAGCTTATGAGTAACAATTTATCCACATGTTTCCCTTCAACTAAACTCAAGATAACTAAGAATATGGAAAAGGCGATCTTTTCCCAAAACAATCAACAAAATAAGGTAGTAAGCTCCTTAATTCATCCTCAAAAATCAAACAAAACCTAATGTTTAAGAGTATTAAGTCAATTCCACATATCCTTCGCCTGTCGTCATAAATAACTGAAACCACCATATTGTCCATAATGACATGTTCCATAGAAGTGAAAAATTCAAATCATAATTCATATTGATAAAAGTATATTTACTAAACCAACAAACAATACAAAGGCAGAAGAGTTTAGTGAACTTTAACTAGTCACCAAGAAATCAATTATCTAACATAGATTTGTAAAGAATGCTAAGAATACTCAAACGGATATGAACCATCAACTAATACGTCACTCAACTATCCCCATAGACAAACTTAAACAAGTTCCCATCAACATCATAAACCTATAGCTCTGATACCCCTCTATGCGCTCAGAGAGCCACCTAGGGCATGGCGTCAATTCACACCTCCCCAAGCCCTTGGTCACACGAGAAGGTTTGAAGTGAAATAACCTTAACCTTCCCCTTATACAGCTAGTTTTGTCCAATTTCCAAACACATGTTCAAAGTAAATACGCAACTTTCTAAATTCATCAATTCTCCAAATTCAAAATTTCATGCTGACAAAAAAATTATTCCTAAATATCTAAATCTCAATTATGAATCTCAAAAGCTATTCAGAATATAATAATATTTGGGATATCTCAAATCCAACTTTGTACTAATATAAAAACGAATGTTATTATCCAAGTGACTTTCTCAATTAACTTTCAAAACCCAACATTTCACATAAACATGAACTTATTAGTTCAACATTTATAGGGTTTAGAAATAGGCGCGAAGGCCCACCCACCAAAGCCCAAGGAAAAGGCAAGCCCGGTGAAACGCCCGGGGCCCTAGCGCCGGCCCAGGAAGGAAGCCCAATTTGTTCGCCCCAAGAGCCAATAGCATGGACAATGTGAAAAGTCCATATCCTACAAATCAAACCAATCCTTGATAGGAAGTAAGATAATTCCAAATAGCGATTTTATCTCTAAATCAGGCTAATCTAGCGATAAGGGAAGTAGGATAATCTTCAATAACTACTTCCTCATTATCCCTTAATAATCTGATAGCGATAAAGGCAGAAAATACCCCAGCCAATGGGAAAGAATCCTTATCACCATCCAATTAGGAAAAACATATCTTTATAAATCTGGGTAGCCACGTCACGGTGAAAGGTACGCGAAAACATTCGCCCTCTAAAGCGGTCTATCTTTTTCTCGGGGGCCGAAGCAGGCATCGGAGCGGCCACGGGTGAACCCCCCGCCAACCCTTCTTCTTTCTTGTTTTTGCGGAAGGCAACGCTAGAGAATTTGCGAGACCGGCGCGAGCAATCTAGTCTAGCGCGGCGGCCACTGGCGCGGCTGAGGCCCGGTCCGGTTGAAAGAGGCATGTCATCAGTTGTGGCGGAATGCGGTAGAACGGCGAGTTCCTTTACAAATAAAGTTGATTTCTCGATTCGCATTAGGTATCAGCGGAACACAAGTAGAACCGCGCCAGCGATCGAGGATCGCGGGACCCGGCCGGGCGTGGCGTGGGGCCCGAGCCTCGGCACGTTAGAAGCAATGCCGGCGGCGCGGGATGAGTGAAGCGACTCCCGCCCTCTAACCAATGGCGCGATAGGAGAGTTAGAGCAACTCACCAGGCAGATGCAACGCCCGCAGGAGGTGCGACCAACTCAGGAAGGTCACAACATCACCCCTCATGAAAGAGACAGCCCCCACCTTGCTCAGGTGAAGCGGAGGCGGGAGCCTAGGCGGGTGCCGGGGGCCTGGATTCACATAACCACGGAGAGGAGGAAAGCGAAGCAACACTCGGGGGCCGCCGTCGGGAAACCGGGAACTAAGCCCCCCTTGGCAGGAATAGGAAGATCCGTGGGCAGGAGGGTTCAAGGGCCTCCAGACGGGAACTCGGTAGCATGAAGGAAGTTGTGAAGGCGGGCCGGACTCCATGGACACCTGGTATAGCAAGGCTGGAGTCCTGGATTCACGCGGTAGGGTGCTCCACTTTCCTCTTATGGCGAAATTCGAATGTCGCGAGAGGAATAGAAGCGTCGATGGTGCCAAGATCCCGTGGGTGTCTCAATACTTATAAGAATCAAATGGAGCCTACATGGATATCGAACCACGTGCGATTGTAGAGCTTTAGCTATAACGCTAAGGCGTGGCGTGGTTTAATAGGCTTCCGCGTCATTGGTCTCCTCATTCAGGAGAATCTGCTGAGTTGATCTCCCACTTCATTGGAGCCAGAACATATGGGAGCTTGAGTTATCACCTACTGACCATCGTAAAGCTGTAAGAAAGCACGAGATCTTATGTCCAGAGTTCAATGCCGGTCTTTGAAGGTAAAGTGCCACAGCGAAATTTCGCTATCACCGCATTTCATCACTAGATTGGGATGCTGGGTGAAGACTTGATGTTTTCCATCTCCACAAATCCCAGCCAAGCATGGCGAGAGTGCTCGTCAGCGAAGAAGTACGTGGCGAAGGCCTCATATCTAAGAGAGCTCTTCAGCGCAAAGGAAAAAGCGGGAGTAATGAGCGGGGGTGAGACCCGAGGCAAAGAGGCGGAGGGTCCCCAAAGACCCGAAAGAGAACGGTCCCAGTGATGGGACTAGGAGATCGTCTAAGTCACCTCAATGACTTCACAACAATATTCACCTCATTGGTTCACCCCTGGCCAGCGGCCGTGTGCGAGATCTTAACGTGATGCAAACCACGAGAAGCAGTTCTTGAGATGACCATCGGATGAGGAATTCGGACCCGGCCCAGAGATAACACAAGTGCTGAATTCCATGGGACTCTGACATCAGGCTGAGGATGATTATAGTAGCCTGGAAAATAGAATGCTTGATTCGGCGTGGTGTCTCCGCCGCTTCATAGAACGAAGGCTAAGACAGGTCGGCAAGCAGCGACCCACCTCGTGACAGTGACTCACCGGCCCTTAGGGAAATTCATGTAATCTCGAGAGGATTTGCAGGAGGTGGTGAGTCCCGGCTACGCCAAGAGGCCATTCTGCGCGACCATGGATTGTGGAAGTGTGGAGGCCTGGCGATTGTCCGACTGCACCGACTCGATGCAAACTCCACCGCGTTCTCGGATTGAGCACACGGAAGGATGCCAGCATCCACATGGCGGTCGCTGGTAATAAGAATTGGTAGTATTAACAAGCGAATCCACCGACTCCTAGTCGACAATGGGAGTTCAGCAGGCATCATCGCGTGAAGTAGCGACCGAATGAGCATTGGAAGGGAAAGAGTGGAACGTTGACACCCACTGCGAGGATTCTGAGAAAAGTACTACCTAGGGATCAAATACGAGTTAGTACTCGGCTTTGGGAGACCCCGAAATTACCCGGCAGCAGCGGCGTTGAAGTTTCTCGTAGTAGTGCTTTGTCGCCCCTCATTTGTTGGAAGGCCTCTCTCAACGCCTTAAAGGCCATTCCTCTGACACACATGATGATCGGGTTTCCTACCACAAGCGGAGTAGGAATGGTCGAGAAGATCTTCCAGCATGTGGCTAGGGGTGTTACTCGTGGCATCCGAGTGAAGCAAAGAAATTGGCGACAACATAAACTTGGACGAGCTTGACATGCATGACAAAATAAACACCCGACCTGAGCCCTCGGAAGAGCTGGAGCCTGTGCAGATAGACGATAACCCTAAGCACCTCACTGCATATCGACTCAGGCCTAGCAGGAAGACCACCAGGCATCCCTTATTCACTTCTTGGAAATGAAACGAGATGTCTTAGCGTGGAAGCGGGAGGACATGGGAGGATTGACCCGCGATAATCACTCCACGAGACTAAGCGTCAGTCCATCAACTAAACAGTCAAGAAAAAAAAGGAGTTTAGCTCGGAGAAGAAGCCAAGCGATCGCGAAGAATTAGCTAAGCTCCTTCGGCGGGGGCAATCGAGAGAGGTGGAGTACCCGAGAATGGTTGGCCAGCATTTGCTTTCGTCAGCGAAAGCGGCAAGTGGCGACTTTACATCGACTTCACTGACGTCAACTGAGCATGCCCAAAAGATAGCTTTCCTCTGCCTCGGATCGATCTCATTGTGGATGCCACAACCGGCCATGAACTACTCAGTTTCATGGATGCTTTCGGCTAACCCGGTCGGCATGGGCAGACGACGGGGAAAGACCTCGTGCGTCCACGAGTGAGAACTGTGTTATCGGTAACCTTTTAGGCTAAAACTAGCGGGAGCTACATACCAGAGGTTGGTGAACAAGATGTTCCAGAAGCAAATAGGGGCATCCATGGAGGTGTACATAGATGACATGTTGATGAAATCAATCACGTAGAGCTCCACATGGCTCGTCTGCAGGAGCTTTCGGATCTTTGAGCATACAACATGAAGTTGAATCCAGCCAAATGCGCCTTTGGAGTCTCAGTCGGAAAATTCTTAGGTTTTATAGTCAACTCTGCAGGAATTGAGAGCGAGCCAGAACAAGATAAAAATTTGTGCTCCGACATCTTGTAGCCATCTAACATAAAGGAGGTCTAACGTTTAACTGGAAGAATAGCCGCATTAAGCCGGTTCGTATCTAAGGCCAGCGATAAATGTCAGCCCTTCTTCTAAGTTCTAAAGAAAGCCTTTCAATGGGATACACATTGCGAAGAAGCATTTTCAGCATTGAAGACTTACTTGAGTTCTCCCCCCATTTTGGTGAGCCCCTCTGAGGGAGAGCTCCTTACTCTGTATCTGGCAGTGTCAGATTTCTCGACCAGTGCCGTCCTCATCAAAGACAAGACCCTGAGTCTGACATCCACGATTTACTATTGCGTGAGCTCTAAGAGGAGCGGAGAGGTACGGGATGGAGAAATTGAGTCTGGCTTTGGTAACCTTGGCAGAAAACTCCGCCCCTTATTTCAAGCTCATACCGTGAAGTCCCCTGGCGAGAATACCCGATGGAAGCAAAATTACTACATAAACCAGAGGCCTCAAGAAGGTTGATGAAGTAGGTCATAGAGTTAAGCGAGTTCGATATCATATATAAACAGCGCAATAAAAGGCGAGGTCTTGTGATTTCGTCATGGAATTCACCTTAGCGAGCTGCCAGAGAATCTGAAACGATGCACGACCTCCCACATGGAAGCTATCAGTAGATGGGGTCGCCAGTGTCCCTACCCGAGGCCAGGCCGGTTCGTCTAACCTCCACGGAAGGAATGTCTCCAGATATGCACTCAGGTTGGGTTCCAAGCCTCGACAATAGAGGTATGAGGTCGTCATAAGCGAGGACTCAGCCTCGCCCATTCTGTAGGTTGACCCGGCTCGAGGTGTGCGGTGACTCGGTTGGTAGTAAATCGGATAGAGAGACACCCTCACAAGGGGGGCGAAGGTGAAAATGATCTATGCCTCAAAAAGGTGCAGGTTCTTGAGAAAAAGTTCTTCTTCAGTCGGGTCGAGACATATACCCGGAGCGAAGAATTCAGTCGATACCTTAGCCATGTAGTGACCTCACAAGAAGACCTCGGTCGACTAAACGCTGTCAGTACCTTGCGAGGCCTTACATGAATCTCTATAGGCGAGGAAGTCGCCCAATCATGTCGAGCCAAGTTGGATGGACCCCATTTAGGATTACTTAATAAACCAGACTCTGCAAGCCTGACCCAAAAGAGAGGCCTCAAGATTAGGACGAGGTCGGCTAAGTTCACTAATCATAGAGGCTTTGAGCGGGTTTTTCCGCTGCATCCTTAGAGTGCATCGCGAGGAAGAGCGGCCCGACTATGTGCCCAAAGAGTGCACATGAAGGTGTATCACGGAAATCACATCGGGCTCGGACGTTGGCGGAAAAGGTCTTAAGGCAGGGGATATGCGGCCCTAGTGCTCGAGAGGCGACATAACTAGTCAAGAAGTGTAAAAGTTTGTCAGGAGCATGCCAAAATCTCTCGCCTCCCATCCGAGCCGCTGACTTCAGTTACAAGCCCTTGGCCTTTTCAGCAGTGGGGGCTAGACATATTGGGACCTCTGCCCATTAGAAAGGGCCAGTGTAAATTTGTCATCATAGCAGTGGATTATTTCACGAATGGGTCGGTAGAACCTGCGCTCTTATCCTGAAAGCGAGAAGATATGCAACTTCGTCTAGCGTTCCATAATTTGCAGGTTTGGCATCCCAGAGCCTGGTGTCGATGTGGGACGGAGTTCGGCAATCCTAAGTTCGGGGATTTACGTGTAGAGGCTCGGGACAAGCTACTACTCGTCCCCCGGCTCATCCACGATCTAATGGACGGGGCTGAAGTCACCTCGGAACTCTTAAAGCGGCATTAAAGACCAAGTTGGAGGACCTAAAGGTAAGTGGACCAGATGCCTACCCCAGTGTGTGGGCATACGGGAACCACATGCAAACGACAACTCGGGGAAACCCCATTCGCTCTAGCTTGAGGAGATGGCCGGTCGGGAATCGGATTGATCCCAGGTTGTTGGCCGGCGTGGATCAAAGCAGGCTCTCTGCACAATCTAGACCTCCTAGATGAAAAACATGAATAGGTCCTACAACGCACAGAAGACTACCAAAGGAAGGCGGCAAAATACTACAACCAAAAGGTCAAACTCAAGAGCTACAAGCCTGGCGACCTAGTCCTAAAAAAGCACGCACTTTTGCAAGGAAGAATCGACACATGGAAAACTGGGGCCTAGCTGGGAAGGCCAGTCCATGCCATCTTAGCATTGGTGGGCGGAAATTATGAACTCAGGACCGGAAGGAAGAATTTCTACCTCATACTTGGAATCTTGGCGCCTTAGCGTTTTTATGGTAGACTTAAGTTTGTATTCTTAAATAAAGTATTATCAGTTTTCAGATGGCGAACTGTGTGTTTATTGATTATCTGGTCAGACGTCATAGCCAGGGAATGTACAAGAAGGTTACATACATTAGAATGTGCAAATTCAAGATTCAAAAAATAAAATATCTCTTTATTCGATAAAGTGGAGTTGATTACAATCCCGGTAAGCGTCATTCCTTACATATCGGACAAGCAGTGCAAGCGGTTCTCAAAAAGAAAAAAAACCTCGAGAGAAAGGAAGAGGAAAGAGAGGAAAGGCGAAAGGAGAGGAAAAGAGATGGAAAAGAAAAGAAGAAGGAAAAGGAAAGGGAAAGAGGAAGAGAAAGCGAAAAGAAGGAAGGGAGAAGAAAGGAGAGAAAGAGAGAAAAAGAGAGGAGAAAATAGAAAAAGCGTGCAAGAAATGTACCGCCCTCTCAGAGACGCATTCCTATACGGAAGCTGAGGAATAACATAACTCCACAAAGGAAACTAGGGAAAAACATAACTCCTGCAGCGGACGACGGTAGGACGAAGCCGCCGTCCCGAATCCCTAGGCGGATCCCTGAAGACGACCTAGCCTTAGCTAGCTTCTTCTGTGAGAAACCAATTACGCCCCAAAAGGGGAAGAAGGCTCAAAGTATGGGCTCCATAGCCCAGGAGACGCCATATATAAGGAGGCTAAAGAGCTCGAAAAATTACACAATCGTTTCCAATTCTCCATGAACCAGCATTAAAGACACTCGCATCTTTCCAAGAAGTGGAAGTCAAGCGGCCCCTTGCGAAAGCGACTCGGTTCTGAGCTCTTATTTCGAAAACCTCGGCGCCCACGGAGCCTCGGCGGCTCGATTTGGCCGACTCTTGGCTCGAAGGCCTCAGCGCCCGAGAGCCTCGATGGCTCGGTTGCGAGCTCGCCCATTTCGAAGGCCTCGGCGCCCACGGGCCTCGGCCTTTCGGTTGTGAGCTCAAGCGCCGGCTCAGGCCATGCGGCCCGAGAGCCAATTCAGCTCGGGCACTATGGCCCATAGGCCTCGAGGCGCCCAGAGCCTCGTAACTTTCGGTTGCGAGCTCTTCGGCTCGGGAGGCCTCGGTGCCCATGGGCCTCGGCGGCTTAGTTTGACGAGATCATTTGCTCCAGCTCGGCCATGCGGCTCAGGCGGTTCGGCTGAGCCCACATAGCCAGCAAGGCCTCGCGCGAGAGCCTCGGTAGCTCGGTTTGTAGAGCTCTTCGACTCGGGAAGGCCCTCTCAGCGCCTGAGCCTCAACGGCTCAATTTGCAGGCTCTTATTTCGGGAAGGCCTCGGCGCCCACGGAGCCTCGGCGGCTCGGTTTGTAGGCTCTTATTTCGGGAGGCCTCGATGCCCAAGGCCTCGGTGGCTCGGTTTGAGCTGTTGACTCCGGAAGGCCTCAGCGCCCACGGAGCCTCGGTAGATCAATTTACAGAGCTCTTTAGCTCAGGAAGGCCTCAGCGCCCAAGAGCCCCAATAGCTCAGTTTGCCCGAGGCTCAGCCCGGCTCGGAAGACCTTAGTGCCCACGCGAAGCATCGTATTTCGAGTTTGTGAGCTCCTTTGCTCAACTCGGCCATACGACCCAGGCGGTCGGCTTAGGTAAGATCCGACCCATGAAACTCGGCCCGGTTTTCGAGAATTCAGTTGCTTTCGGGAAGGGCCATGTAACCACTAATCGGGGCGGCTCGGGCAGGCAACCCTAGAGCGCAGTCAAAAAAAAAAAAAAGCAATGGAATAAAAAGGGGATTCATTGATAGAAATGTTGCATGTCTGGGTTTGGCTTGAGCATGAGAAAAGAAAACAAGTAAAGCTACGAGGTTGGATGTCGGGAAGATGAAGAAGGGAGGCGGGCCTCGTGAGTGTTCAGCTCTCCAGAATAGTCGGGGGAAAAGGACCCTTCTGCCTCCTTGTCACTAGGGAAATCGAAGTTGAAATCCAAGTCCGGGTAGGCACTAGCAGCTTTCTTTTGAAACGCGAGCCATCCAGAGGCCCATTAGGTGTAGACCTCGTCCTTAAGACTCGCTATAGCCCGTCCTGTGAACAGCGAGGTTTCTTGCCTCACGAAGGTCGCAGCCATGGCACTCCTCGGTCGGGTGTTCATGAGCTTGCGGCCTAGGAAGCTTCGACGGGCCCACAGTGACGTGGCAGCTTTATTACGTATCTGCGTGCTCTGTAACACGCAACTCTTCCTAGTTCCCATGACTCGTGGGACGGTGCGGCTCATCCTGGCGGCGCGAGCTCGGTCACGGGCGGCACATAGCCCATCCACGGCCTCCGGCAGGTCATCCGGGCAGCACATGGCGAGATCCTTGACTTCCAGCTCGATATGCTTTACTTTTGGAGCTACCCGAGCCTTTTCTTCCCTACTCGGCCCGCTCGGCCCGGGCCTGGTATGCTTCAAATCGGACTTAAGCTTCACGGCCTCCTCCGTCATACTTTGCACTTGGTTTATGGCTTCATTTCGGCTCGAAACAAGGCTTGATCCTGCTTTATAGACTCTGGCGGCTTTGACGTGGCCCTCATTCGATCTGGCCCTCTTGGCGAACTCTTCAAGTAGTAGCCACCGCGATGTCAGCAAGTCAATCTGCAACCAAGCGCCCAAGAAAAAAAAACAAACAAAGCGCAATTAGACACGAACTTACAGGCGACCACAGGGGTGATGGGTATTCTCGCGGGCGCTACAGTGATTACTCTAAGAATGGGAGTATGCAGGCGATCTGATGTTGAGAACAATTCTATCTCAGGCTGTTTCCTCAACTCTTAGCACCGATGAAGGAGGCGTTGCGCTCTGTGCAGGGGGACTCCAAACAGTGATGGGAATGACCTCCAACGAAGGCTGACCCTCTGAGTCGGCCTTTGTAGCGAAGGCAGCGAGGCTGCGGGCAGGGCTCACGAGAATCTCGAGGCAGAAGGCGGCATCACTGCCCGCGCTTTCGGACGTGGGCGGGAAGGTGAAGAAGAAGCGACCCCAACCGGGACTTGCACGAGACGGGCCGCCCTTCACGGGAGAGTCAGAGTTTTCCGCTTCACAACAAGAGACTTAGGGACCCGACATCTCCACCCAGGGCAAGCTCCGCCGTGGGCTTGGTAGCAAGAGGCCCATCGTGAGAAAGCTTAATGCGAGGAGGTGAAGGTCTCTCTCAAGTAGCGGAGACGGGAGGACCTCGAACTGGTCAGGGAATATCAGGCACGATAAGCTCTCTGAGTAAGTCTTGGAAGGCACTTAACTAAAGCATGACTTTGTCTTGATCTTTGAATCCCAGGAGAAGAGACATCTGACCCGATAAAGGAATTAGCGATACCCTATAGCAAAAAAAGATAGACCAAACTAAACAAGCGTGCTCTGAAGATTCTGGGAATGATCAGACGTGAGCATGATGTCATCCTTATCAAGGGGATCGTACTCCCAACTGCGACCACTGACAAAGAAGAAACGTTCCTTCCAAAGTCTATGGGAGGATGGAAGTTCCGAGATAATCAGAGGAGCACCGGTACACCTAGAAAGGTAAAGAAAGCCCTCGAAGGTCTCCTTCACGCTAAAAAGGTCTAGGAGCAGGCTATCGCACAGGAATTTTCAAAGTCCTTGTCCACGAAGAAAACCAGCAGCCAGTGAATAAAATTAGGCGCATGAAGTTGAAGCGAGGCGTTGAAATGTTACAAGACTCCTTTTATAAAGGGGTGCAGAGGGAAACGGAGGCCGTTATCGAAGGCCACCTCGAAGAAGCACACCATCTTGGGCACTTCAACCACGTAGGAAGTCAAAATGTCGGAGACAGGACTGGATACCCAGAGGGGCTATAGCAGCTTCACGAAAGTTTCCTAAGTACAAAGGCTCGGTCTGCTAAGTCCGCGCGAAGGAGTGCACTGCGGATGAGATTCTAGATATTCCGATCCCGGGGGTATTTAATCTCATCAATTCTCCCCTTACCCTTGTCCAGGGGAAAAAGGGGCTCCCCCGGGGCGTTTCGAAGAGCAACCCCATTTAAATTGTCGGAGGCGTCACCTGTCTGTCCTGAACCTGGAACAGCAGAGGAATCACCTCCAATGCACAACGAAGAAGAACGACCCGGACCCATAAGAGTAATAGAAACAGAACAAAAAGACTACCTCAGGCAAGGTATCACAAAACGCCAGAAAAAACTCTGCATGGAAGGTAAGCCCGAATGTTAAGGAAAAAGAAACCCGAACTCGCAGAGAAGCAAAAAGGCGTCAAGATCAGGGGAACATAAGACGAAAGGTTAGAAGATATTCTTAGAAGAAACTAAAAGAACTGGAAGAGATGGGCACGAAAACCGATAGGTCATCATTATCACAAGGCATATGATGGAGACTAAGCCCTAACCAAACCAGTCCTAACGAGCTTGACCTTGAGCAAACACGTGGAAATTCCTTTTCGATTCAAGAAGCGTGACGACCCTTCGCGCCTGCCTGCCTTCTTGCGTGCGCAAAAGTTTGAAGCGATTGATAGGGTTGGAAATGGCTGAAGGCCCCACTGCACAAAGCGAGGAAAAGGCAAGCCGGTGGGCCTTGGGGCCTGGTGCCGGCCCGGAAGGAAGCCCAGTTTGGTGGCCCAAGGCGATGGCATGAGCTTGATGTGAAAAGCCATATCACGCAAATCAAACGAATCCCACATGATGGGAAGTAAGATAATTCCTGATAACGATTTATCCTCTAAATCAAACCAAATCTCACCCGATGAGGAAGTAGGATAATCTTCAACCTTGCTTCTCATTATCCCTTAATAATAATCCGATAGCGATAAGTAAATACGACCAATAGGAAAGAAATCATATCACCATCGATTGGGAAAAACATATGCTATAATGCGAGGTCACCCCATCCGGTGAAAGATGCGCCGAAACATTAAGCCTCTAAAGCGTTCTATCTTTTCTCAAAGGAGGAGTGACTTAGGCATCGAGCGTACGAGGCGAACCCCCGTAAGCCTTCTTCTTTCTTGTTTTTGCGGGGAGAATGCTGTAGAGCTGTGAGACCCGTGAGGACTTGAGCAGGATACCTCCCGGGGTTCCGGGTGGTTCAGCTGTGAATATTTATAAGCCAGTAGGGAATCTTAATGGAACCCCACCTAAGAAAGAGTAAACACATGATACCACAATACCTCAATTATATAGATAAACCCACGACCTGACCCTATCCAAATGTAGGTCCTTAACTCCCTGACATACATAATAGGGACCTGCCAGAGTTTAATACTAATAAGCATTCTAAGAGTATTTGAATTTAGGATTACAAGATAAAAATAAATAGGTCAACAAATCAAAGCAGATGGATGGGAGTGAAATCTTGCCATTGTCATGAAGAGCGGTGTTGAATGTGAGTAGGCCACTACCATTTGCCGGACCTAGGAACGGATTTAAAGCAATCGCGTGAGAAATAAATCTCGGTGGGTGGCATAATTTATACGGAAAATAATACTTTTATTTTTCGAAAATTTCAGACCTCACTTCCACTCTTTTGTAATGTTCCTTGTTTGGCAACATTTCCCACAAAATGACTTTACGAAAGCCCCGAAAATACATGTAAATCATGCTCCATGATTTAGCCGACCACGATGTCAGAAAACTATAATACATTTGCACACAACATAAAGCCAATCATAAAGCATGTATCACCACCATGTAATAAAGTAACCATGACATGCACCACAACCATAAGTATTAAAATAGTTATACCATATTCAGAAAATCAACAGCGTACCATCCATGTACCCATCATAAACCGTCAAGTAAGCCGACCCTCTCACAACAGGTGGCAGCTAATAAACTTGTGGTTAGGCCGTCACGTGGCAGCTGGCCAGCCTCCGAATTGGAGCCGGCCATCATGTAGTATGTTTGACCTCAAGGTAGAACCGGCCATCACGTGGCAACTAACAGGCCTCCGGTGGGCCAGGCCATCACGTGGCGACTAACAAACCTCGGGTAAACGGCCATCACGTGGCACCTAATAAACCTCGGGTAACTGGCCATCACGTAACCTAATAAACCTCCGGTTAAACACGACCATCACGTGGCACCTGTAAACCTCGGGTAAACCTGGCCATCCACGTGGCACCTAATAACCTCGGTTGAACTTTGTCCCATGTATGGTGACTAATATGTCGTTCCTTACTCACATGTACTTTCGACAATATCGCACAGTCATTCCACCAAAATCTCAAGATCCATTTTTAAAGCAGTAGTTTTCAAGGTGGTTTACAACCTCCAATCCACGTACCCAAAAATTCAAATACCACGAGACTCACCCCACGAACTGGTACAACTTCGAAGCAGTTAAAATGTTGACAAATTCACATGAAATGATAACGTTTATGTAGAGGCCAGGATAACCATTTTGTATGCAACCAACCATTTGATCAAAATAGTATATATGTAAAGTATTTAATCATAATAGATATATCAATATCATAACCTAAATCATTTAAAAACATATAAACCACTCACAGACTACAGGCCTTTCGATCTGTTCCTACTTGAGGATCGATCCCAGGCTTGGCGTGAGGTACTTTATAATATAAATAAAACACCATAGGCTCACAATAATTGAACCAGCGGCGTTGGGATATCGCAAAAGGCATAGAATAACTTTAGAACTATGAGACCATCAAGTGAACTCCAGCCAGACCCGATTACAGTGTACCCTATAGGCGGAAATGCCTAAAATTGGGGCTTTTCACGAGAGCCTAATTTCTCGAGAATTGAGCGAAGTCAAATAATTCTAAAAGCATCCGATTTCATAATCCGACTTGATTTGTCCCGATTTGACCAATTGGTACTCTATTTCAGTCTAAACTTCTCGGTAATTGCAAAACAACCTAAAAATGGAAAACTAACAAGCAGCGTCCAAAATTTACAAACCATATCAATGACCCGAACCGGGAACTCATCAGTACCATTACCTTGTTCCAACGATGTGTAGTGGCGAAAAACTCGATCGACCGTGCACGCACCAACTTTGTTTTTTAAATCGTAACTTTCAACTGATGGGAATGCGCAAAAGGGACCATGGAAATGAGTTCGAAGTCCCGGAAATAGTGGAAAGGCTATGGGGTGGCTGGAAGTGGTAGGAAAATCAGAAAAAGCCCGGTGTCCCACCGTGGCCTTATTGTCGCTTTGCCGGCCCGATCGGGCTCGTCGGCGGTTAAGTAGGAAACTTCACGCCCCTCCTCCCTGTCTGGCGCGTGTTGCAGGTGGCCAGCCAGTGGTGCCTCTTTTAGTCGAGCTCCACCCGGCCATGAATGAATTGAAATGACCTTCGCAGGTGTTCAAGATTTAGAGAGTTCTTCCTAGGGTTTTGGAGCTCAAGATGGTGCTTTGGAGGCTAGGATTTCATTTGGCATCCCAAGTTACTTTTATATAGGGACTAGGGTCGCTTTCAGGTAAAAATTTGAAGACAGTTTGGACATTAAAACAACGCCGTTTGAAATTACCAGGGTTATAACTTTTTATCCGTAGGTCGGATTTGGACGTTTGACCCGATCCTATGAGCATGTCAGCGAGGCCCTACAATGTATCTTAGTCATCCCCAAATTATTTATCCTTGAAAAAAGTCAACTTTGGGTCAACACTAAGTGTTAGTCCAAACCTAGTCAAATTTGGTCAAACTTAGTCGAAACTTGGTCAAGCGTGTTTGCAAACTTGTATTATTTAGTCACGGGTCATTTACAAACCAGCCCGGCAAATGATCTAGTCCGGCCCCGATGACCCCAAACACCTCCGGCCAGTTCGGTTAGAAAGAGGCATCATCGGCATGATCGACATAAAATTAAGTAATCAAATCTAATGATGGCGTATCACCCTTTTCGCCATCACTCCTCACGAGCTAAAGTACTGAGAATATGTCAACGAATGGGAGTGAGCTTAAAGCTCAATAAGAAATACTAATATATTTTTATGGATTAAAAAGTTTTCAATCATATAACAAATAGGAGATGTTTTTCATTAAAACTTTTGATTAAAAAATAAGTTGGAACATTAACAAATTTACTTCAAAACATTCTCACATCCATTTCAAATCAGTTTCATATCAAATGTGATCCAAACAATTTCATATCAAATTTCGATTCAAACACCTTCATATCAAAGTCCAAAATCAAATACATTTCTAATATATTTTTCTCTGGTCATCAAATATCGAATGGTACCTAGCCATATGAGACTTTCAAATGGGTGGCTAGCCCATGAGTGTTCATTTAAGATTAGATGGAACTGACACTACTAGTCTTAGTAACCTCTAATCGAAACCACAAAAATTTGGGGTTGAATCAGTCTATTACTTACTTCCAAAGGAATGTAAAGGTCAATTATTATTCCCATTGACAAGGGCGAATAATGTATTATTATTCACTCTTGACATGATCAGACAACCGAGTCAAATATTTCATACAAATATTCAAACCAAAAAACATCATATCTCAACATTTTCTTTCATAAACATAACAAATCTCAAAATACTTTCATGCAAAAATCTCTATTTGATCCACTTGGACAATCAAAGGAGACAAAACAAAATCAAACTTTTCCTGTTCAAATTACATAAAGGTAAATAAATATATTTTCAAAAGATTTATATCTGGAGATCTTTATGTAAAAAACATATAAAATATTTTCTTTTGAAAAAGTTGTATTAATATCTCTTACCTCAAAGGAGTACTCAAAAGCTTTGAAAGAGCCAATCTGAAGAATTTCACCTCAATGAAATATTTCTCCTAAAATAATAAGGAAGAAACTATCATCATTACTTATTTATTCTTAAAACTTTCTAATTTGATATTCTTAACAATGATATTATTTTTAATTTTTTAATCCATAATAATAAAAGTTAATGTAAATATTTTATAAAATTTGTGATTTATAAAGTTTATTCTATCAACATGATTTTTTTGTTCACCTCAATATATTGACAACTTTTCAAATGCTAACTATTTGAATTAGGTAGTTTTTCAAATTTTATGAAACTCATATTCCTTTCGGATCTTATTTTAATAATTTATTTATTTATTTATTTTTATGCTCTTAATCCGAGCTAAATCTTTTACTAGAAAGAAATAATATCAATAATATTTTATAAATGATATTATTACACAATACTCATCTAGTCTTTTTATCTAACAATTATCATACTTGACAAAAAATATTATTAACAGATCTTATTTCCTATAATTGCTAAAAAAATTGGTCTAATCATATTCTTTATCTAAATAAATTCTCAATTCTTAATAAGATACTTACTTGCCAAAATACATATATCTTCAAATACTTATCAAATACATATATTTATAAAAATTTAGCCTTTTCAAATTTATCTTATTTGTTTATTATTATTTTCTTTCAAAAATTATCCTCAAATATTTGTTTTTTTTTTCTAAAATAAATCTTGAATATCTAACATTATTCTTTTCTTTATTTTCAAGCATCCGTCATGAGTCGAATTTCCTAGATTTCTTATACCTAAGTTTTCAAGACTTATTTTATTTAAATTTGGTAGGTCTAATAAATTTTATATATATATATATATATATATATATATATATATATATATATATATATATATATATATATATATATATATATATATATATATATATATATATTATTCATAACAAGAACTTTTTGGTTTTTTACCACATTCCCCTTTTGTCTTTTCACTTATACCAATCAAAATCATGCAAACACGTTTCGACTTTTTAACGTACTTTCCACACTCTTCCAGTTCATCTCTAAAATTCCTACTTATATAATTTTTTGTTTTGTTTTTTTCTTAACGTGGTCTCCTACTTCCTTTTTTTTGGATTAAATTGTTCTCTGCTTATTTTTTTTTTATTCACAAAATCAAAGCCTATGGTTACTACTTTTTTTTTTTTTTTCTCATTCACAAACTCATAGCTTACGGTGGTTTCCTACTTTTTTTTTTCTTTTACCTTAATTCTCCTACTCAAAGCAATTCAATATGACCACTAACCATTATTTTGTTTTATTTCATTTTTTAATAAAGCGAGTGTAATATAAATTTAACTTCTTTAGGCTTGATCTAAATTTAAAGAAAATTAAAATAATCTACATAAAAGAATTCTAAGAAAATAATAAGGAAAATATCTTATCTTTCAAATTCTCTTCTTCGACCTTAGATTCGAAGTCTTAGGTTTTCGATGCTGTAAATCACTTGAGCCTAAATTTCACATTTTTTGTTTTTACATGGTTTTAACGATCGAGATCTGAGGCTATACGAGAACACAAAAAGAGTTTATTAATTTTTTTTTTCTATTTATACTTAGGGTTCCTTAGAAAAATTACCCTTGTACCCTTACTTTAATTTTAAATAATTATATTTTTTCTACCCTTAAAAATAATTACGGGGTATCACATAGCATGTTAATTAACTCCGAGGAAGAGCACTAATCATCGTAGAGCATGTTAGTTAACAGCAATCTTCGTACTATACATGCAGGCCAAAACCTCGTACTATGAATCTGTACTGATGATGCCATACAGACAAAAAACACTCTAATTATTAATAATTATAGTTGTAAGAAGAATTTTTCTTTAATTAATCAACAACCATATGATTTTCTAGAATTTCCTCTATTATGGGTCGGTGTGTAGTCCTATTATATTCCATCCATCATCATACATTCATGGAGTTGGGATTCCTGGAGCCCAATCATTATCATGCTTGCTGATCCGGGGATGAAATTATGACATTTTCCTATTACCATTATCATGATTATATTATTATTAGTTGTCATCATATCACAATTTTTTAATGTTTATCTTGCTGATCAGATCCCCTCGTCCACCCAGTAATCTTTCCTTGTGATGCTAGTATTAGAAAAATAAAAATAGTGGAACCGTTTGAAAAATGAGCTGGGGTTTCTTTACTTAGACCAGGAAACGAACTTTTGTAATTAATTTATATATATCAACATGTTGAACTTAACCTCCATATTTAATTTGTATTCAAATTAGAAAAATTGTTAAATATACTTATGATCATTTTTATATGCAAATTCAATTGGTTGATGCTCAAATTACTTAACCATCTACATAAATGAGACAAAGAACAGTACATGATGAATAGAATAATATTTAATATTTTATCATTACCTGAAAATGATCATAAGTACACTACACCTCATTAGCAGCACCCTTATGGAATATAATATCAACCAAACTACTGATAAAAGCCTTATAGATTCACTATCCTTCTATCAGGGATATTAGGGTTTACGTTCTCTACTTGTACAAGCTCTCGAGGTAGGGTTTTACAGAGCTATGGATTTTCCCTTTCATGCAGCAGGGGCGTAGTCATATCCTCCATCGCCATCATCGTCGTCTCCGTCGCCTTCTCCGGACGGAGTGATGCGGGCATAGCCGTAGCCCTTATTATCATTTCCACAGTAAACAGGCCTATACTTGTCTTGATCTCCACGAACTTGACCGTCGTAAGTCACGCACTGCGAGTCGATCGCCATTGAAATGCTGGACATTTTCTGTTAATGGGCGGATCAAAGTTAGAAGAAGTGATAATTGAATTGAGAGCGGCAAGGGGGAGGAATTCAGAAATGAGCTTGCTTGTTGAGAAAAACTGAGTGCTGGTAAGATGAACTTATAGTGAGAAAAAAGTTGTAGGGTTGGTGTAAGTGCAATAGAGACGAAAGGAAATAAAGTTGGAAGCTGGAGGGCTCGGTGGAGGTGCAAGTCGGCCCGTGGAGAGGCGTGCCGTAGTGCTGGAGAAGTGTGTAGGCACGCGAAAATACGTGCCGGTGGCGGCCTAGCTGGCGCCTCTTGGAACACAATTGTATGGCCAACAATTGGAATTTGTGGACAAGCTTTTTCATGTAATGTGTGTTTGTGTTGATATATATATATATATATATATATATATATATATCTACTTTTGATACTTATTCTGATGCAGTGTAAAGGCGATGGAAAAGTATTTCAGAAAGGGAAAGACAGTATATGTACAAAAAAGAACATTACGAGAATAAGGTATTATTATAAATATTGAACCGACATTCTATATATTCCATCACGAATCTAATCACATACTGGGACCAATACTAAGAGTCTAGTAGTATATTTCCTAGCATTTGAAGGTGGAATTAATGAACATTGTAACGTATCATCCCTCTTAATTTGGTGCATCAGAAACCATGCATGTAAAAGGTTTGAAACTTCGAATGTGTAGCTTTGACTCTATGTGGAGCCCCATGTTAGGGATGCAACTTGATCATGCATGCTTAGGAAGATTGAGAATTAGATTCAGAGGATATGTTTTAACCTTTTTTTAAACCAATTTGCTTTCAAATTTTAAGTTATCTGTTTTTCTACTTTTCATAATTTATTATTAAATAGAAAAAAATCAGAATATTTTTCTTTTTTCTAAATAGAAAGAATAACATATTGATTTCTCTTCACTTTTTAATACTTAATATAAATAAAATATTACAAAAATAAATGATTGAATATTTAACATCATCAAGTACTATTTAATTTTTAAGTTTTATAAGTAAAAAGACACCAATTCAGATTAGAAAAATTTTAAAATACAACTTGAAAGGATAAGCAATAACTCAAAAATAATTTTGATTTGTTATTATCTTGTAGTCATATTATTCTTTATTGTATTTAAAATATTAAAATGATGTAGGCAATTTTTTTTTTCTTAATCTTTTTTAATAATATTATATGCCATCTTTGTCGGATGCTTAAAGTATTTTTGAAAATTGGAAAGTAAAGTTCGGGTATCATGTATGCTAAATGGGTAACTATGATACATTTTATTATTTTGAGATATATTTAGGAATGATGATCTGGTGAATTTTTTACTCATCATATTAAAGAAAAACTAAACAGACAGGATAGGATGAGTCTCTAAGCTTACCTAGTCCAATTTTTATTTTTTATTTTTTGAAATATCTTAAAATTCTTTTTTAATTATGTTTGATTTTTATTGCATTAGAATACATAGATTTTATGAAAATTAAAATATTATAATTTTTTTTTAAGAGAAATAATTTCATTGATTCAAACTAGCAATATATCAATAGAAACATTGAATCAAAATCGCTAAAAACCATAACGATAAAACGACATCCAGGTTAATATATAGCATAATGAATCAACTCAGTCTATACATTTGATAGTTGAGCCTAATATTTAATATTACTATTGTGACTAAAATACCCATGACTCTAGTTCTGCAGCATATCGACGATTATTGATTTGACTTCTTGTCTCTAATCATATATTTGCTCATCTGAATCGCCCAAAAACAAATAAACGTCGCACCACGACAACAAAAATCAAAACATCATATTAAGATGACACAACTTGAATGGGAAATGCCACAACTCACGTGCTAGTTATGTGAGGGACCTGAACTCGCTCATGTGTGAGGGACCCAGCTCACGTGATAGTCATGTGAGGGACCCGAACTCGCTCACGTGAGCTGTCACATGAGTGACTCGAGCTCAACAAGGACTCGCTTGACAGATAATTCAGGAAGGTCGAGAAGGCCACCACCTCCATCACCTCAGGCATCGAGATAAATCACCTCGGGCATCAAGATAAAATGGTCATCCACCTCTATCAACATTATGCCACCATCAATGCGTAACGAAAGCGTTACGCAAGGAATTGTAAACCCCTCATAAATGTCTACCTCATAATTTTTGTGGAAGGATTTCTCATTCCTTTCCATTGGCACCGTCTATGGGAAACACTAAATCCAACACTTCTCTAAGTTGTTGCAAAGATGACCGTAAACTTTTTTTCCAAAAGAAATCAATGGGAGAGATTCCCCCCTCTAGTTCCAAGTCTACACTTTAACAACGGCTATTGTCGCTGGAACAAATGCTAAAAGATCTGTAGGAGTCACACCAACAACAGTTGGCCTATTTTTTAGAGGCTAAAGTCGTATTACGCAAAGAAAATACCACTTTGCGGAACGTGACCACCCCTCACCCTGCTAAGACAACTTTGCCACGTAGCCTTGTGCGGTTTGAATCTATAAACAACTATTCTCTACCCCCTTGCTAGGATCATCCCCAAGCAAATAACCCCGTGGGAACCGATCTCCCTTCCCTCGGAGAAATCTAGATCCTGCATTACACGCATTGAACGACATTTCATCGTCTCCGTTTGTCCCCGCCATCCTGAACCAAGATGCCCCGCCACACTTCGCCTTACCAAAATTTTAGATGTACGATGGTCTTCATGACCCTTTCAATCACCTTATGCACTTCCGTTAAATAATGATGTTGCAGACAAGGAATGATGTTCTACTGTGTAAGGTCTTCTCGACCAGCTTGGCCGGCCCTACCTTGTCATGGTTCCACCGCCTAGCTCCTAGCATGATAACTTCTTTCCGATGCATGTCTGAGAAGTTCGTCACTCGGTATATGTGATCGATCAGGAGGAAGCAGAGTGTTACTAGTCTTTTCCACGTCCGTATGAGGAGATCTGAGTCCATCAGGGACTTTATGAAGGGTTTCGAGGCCGCAGTCCTCCAACTCGATGTCGTGAGCCTAGACATGGTCCTGCGGGTAGTGAAGCAAGCTATTCGCCCGAACACCTAGTTTTTCGATTCACTATCGCTGCATCCTCCTATAACTATTGATGAGTTGTTCTAGAGGGGCAACTAGTATGCCATACTCAAGGACGACGTAGTTACCACGACCAAACGAACAGTCGCCAATACATCGGAATCTTGATCCTACGGTGGGAATAAGGGAAAGCGGGGTCGGGATGATCAGGACAAGAGGGGTAAGGACGACTCTAGTGATTCGAACCATACCAGTCGTCACAACGAGACCGCCCTTCGGATGGCCAAGCTATCGAGAATCAAACAAGGGAAAACAGTGCCAAATAGATAATGTTCACTGTCCCACCATCTCAACTCCTCCTGATCATTTAGTCCCTTCAAGGCTTCGAGTGGCATGGGAAAACCACATCTTTCTCCAGTTTAAGGAGACAATCGTTAATGAGATGGTTGTTTTTCCAGTTTAATATGATGCTTGTTTCTCCAGTTTAATGTGATGCTTGTTTCTCTAGTTTGATGAGATGATTCTTTCTTCAGTTTGATGAGATCATTCCTTCTCCAGTTTAATGAGATGATTCTTTCTCCAGCTTAATGAGATGATTCTTTCTTCCGTTTAATGAGATGATTGTTTCTCCATTTTTATGAGATGGTTATCTTAAGCCTCTACCGGCTAGCCCTCAATGGCCTTAGGACTCGGGCAACTTAAGTTCATACAAGTGTTCTTTCTCCATTTCTATGAGAAGGTTTTTTATAGGATGAATGTTTTTAGCCCTCGATAGCATGGACTTCAGGCATTATATGTCCTAGAAGACAAATGGGAAGTACAACGAATGTGGTGCTCCATTTTAATGACAAAAGTGTTCATTCAAAAAAAAAAAAAGCAAAACAAAGATAATTACCTGGAACAAACCACCCCGCTGGTTAAGGTACATCCTAAGGAAGTAGGGTCCTAGGTCTTGGAGCGGTGCCATAGTAGGAGGGATACCAAGCATGTCGAAGTGGGACCATGCAAAAATATCAGTAAACTCTTGTCGAAGTGATAAGAAGGAGTTAACCCCACCCCCCACCCCCCTGCGTGAGAGTGGTGCCCAAGCTAACCTGCTCGGGCCTATCTGGACTGAACAAAGGATGTTGTTGTAGAGGCTCCACGACTTTGAGGCAGGCCTCGAGCTGTCAATGCTATTTGGCCGACATGTCCTCCATTTGTTGTTTGACCTCGTAGCATGTCAATACATGAGTTGTCACGTGAACGACCCAAGCTCGACAAGGACTTGCTTGACGGATAATTCAGGAAGGTCAAGCAGGCCACCACCTCAATTTCCTCGGACATCAAGATAAATCACCTCGAGCAGCAAGATAAAACAATTATCCACCTCGACCAACGTTATGCCACCATCAATACGTAATATAAGTGTTATGCTAGGAATTGTAAATCGTTCATAAATGTCCACCTCATAATTGTCTATTTGATAACCATCCACCTCATAGATTCATATATATTATGGGCTTGTATTCGGAAAGGGGATGATTCTTTTAAGGGAGATAGCGGTATTCATTAGAGGAGAAATAAAAATTGTTGTGGAAGGATTTCTCATTCCTTTCCAACAATATATATCTCAGGAGACAACTGACCACGCGGCAAAAGCAATGACAAAAGAAGGCTAGGGTTCCTACTAATTTTTATAATATTATAATTTTTTTTGTTACTTATTTAATTTACCATTATTAAAGCAAGGTAATACATTTTAACCTATTAAGATTTTTTTTTTGAAGCTCGGATATCATTGTGCTTCTCTTTTTGGAGCTAATATAGTAAAATAGCTTTTAAATCTCTCTTATAGAAGCCTAGCTTGTCAAACTACCAAAAATGCAATAAGAGAAGAAAAATTACTCATAATTATAGTAGAATAAACTCTAACCAAAAATGGAATAAAATTTAGAAAGGTGTAGGAATACTAAGGGCTAATTTGGCACTGCTTTTTGTAAGCTTCTAGCCAAAACGTTTTCTCTAGCAGCACTTTTATCAAAACGTTTTTATTGGAATCTAAAAACGCTATTTTATAACTTTTCGTATATGTTTAAAAACACTTTTATATCATTAAAACTGCCAAAAGGGCATCTAATTTAATTACAAAAATATAGAAATACATATAAAATTTTATATTAATTAACAAAACCTAAAATAATTATTTTTACGATTATAAGCAGAGAATGGTTCTCTCACAGCCATAAGCAGCCTCATTAGGCTCCAATAGGATCCTTGCCATGCTTTCCTCCAATAATGTTTGTCTTTGTCTTGTAACAATGAAAGCTAACCTGGGGTTTGGAAACTTGTCTATAAATAGCATTTGAAGGAACAATATTGAAGGAGTGAGAGGAGAGCAGCAAAAAGAGTAGCAGATCATAGAGTGTTGAAATGAGAGGTGTGAAACAGTTGGGGTTATCACACCGGGGAGAGTGGCAAGAAACATAGTACTCCACATAGAGAGTACTGAGAGATAAAATTGAGAGGATAGTGAGCATATCTTGGGTGTGTGACATCTTGTGTCAATTTCATCTCATAGTGGATTATTTTCTTAGATTTGCCTCATGGAGGTCTCCCTTATTCTGAGAGTTTTACTACGTTATATCGGGTGTCATTATTATCTTACCATCTTATTCTTTGAAGATTGGCAGCCATCCGAAGCCCAGCACTTTCATTTCTGGTGAAGCTAGTCATCCATCTACACTTTCATTTCGAAGGTTGGCATAGCCACCCATCTACTGCTTTTATTATGTGGATTGATTCAGCCTCCCAAACTACTTATTTACATTTCCATGGATTGGCACAGCCACCCAACTATTGATTAATTTCTTGAAGGATTGGCATTGCCATCTAATTGTTGTTTTATTCTATGGATTGGCCCTACCTCCAAATTGTTGCTAACAATTACAGTGGATTGACAAAGCCACCCAAATATTACTTGTTGTAATATTCCACAGGTCACTCACAATCTCAACAGCTTCAACTACTATTTACGAGAAGCTTTTTTGGAAAAATCTGTGTTGTATTGCAAGGATCTTGTTTGTTACTACTAGAACAACCAGGTCCGAGAAATTTGGTATGGTTGTTGCTAAGAGCAACAGCAGCTATGAATCATTAACCAAAGCCCCTCATTGTTACAAAGTTGAAAGCTTGAACAAAACCATATTGGACACAAACTAGACTTCAAATTCCAAAGATTGATTTGTTCTTGGGGAGCAATTAGGTTGGGGATAGTTTGGTGTTATTAGAATCTGCTCTGATATCATGTTAGAATTAGAAAACCTCATTGGGAATAAGAGAAAACTAAAACTCATTGAAATAAGAATTTCAGTTTTCTCTTGTTCCCAAATTGCTTTCTGATTCTAACATGCATAACTTTCAACGAGAAAGAAGACTGGTGGCCAGACAATAGGGAGATGAGTGCATGATGCGAGGAAATCGCGGTCGATTACCCTTTAAATCAAGCTGATCAAATTCACCAAGGCCAATTGTGTTGTAAACAATGGTTTTTCAAAACAAAAGGTGTTGTCCCACATGGAAAAAAGACAAGAGTTTTTATTGGGTTTATATACTAAAACCCAATTATGGGATTATACATGACTTAAAAAGAGGGGAGGCCTCGCTCGCACAAGAAATGTGCCGAAAGCCGGATTTTAGTGCAAATCGATGGATTTCCTCCCTTCCCCCTTTCAGTTTTGCTCCAAATCAATTTTGTTTTGTAAGCCTAAATAAAACGTTTGATTTTGAATTCAAAATTCTAATAATTAAATAATAGTAAATACAAAACCGTTTTGTGTTTAAATACAAAACCATTTATTTTTTAAATACAAAACCGGTTTGTGTTTGAATTCAAAACCGTTTTGTGTTTGAAATCAAATAAGTGTCATTTTGTGTTTGAATTCAAAATTCAAATAAGTGCATCCTATTAATGCAATTAAATGTTCAACGACCATTTGCATTTAATCCTATTAATTCAAATAACATTTTGAGTAAATCCTATTAATGGACAACGACCATACTTTCCTATAAAACCAAATGGGTTCTAAGTTTTTTTATTTTTTTTATTTTACTTATGAAACTTCGATTCTTCTTTCCTATTGTTCCTGCTCCATATTTTGTACTCAAATATGAAGAACTGTTGTATCCTAGGGAAACAAATTCCTAAGGACAGTATGTTACACACGCCTCAGTTGCTTTACTTTCTCCAAACTAGTTCTCTTGTTGCAAGTTCTCACGTCCAGCAATCTATCGATTCCGGTTCCTACTTCTTGTTGCCTTTTGCCGATTCCAGTACCTGCTCCCAATTGCCTTCTACCGGTTCTGGTTCCTTCTTCCATTTGTTGTTTCTGACCTCCTAAAGCCTTCGTTTCTAACAATAACAATCTTAGGAATTTGATCCACTGATTTGCTTATGGAAACGAATGCGACAGCCCCTGCCTCTACTGTCGGTGCTATGACAGCTCCTCCAATGGCAATTCCTTCCACTGCAACTCTCCATCCATCGATCACAGTTCCAGCCATTGCTATTGCACCACCACTACCTGTTCTCCCTAACTACACGAATCCCTTTCCAGACATCTCCAGGATTGAGGTCTTCTTTGGCCATAATTACAAACGCTGGTAGGAACGAATTTACACCACTCTTGATATGCATGGAGTGGTGTGGTTGTTATCCACTAAAAACATGCTTCCCAACTCTAAGGCTTGGACATACACGAACAAGGTCTGTCAACATACCATCCTAACCACATTATCTAACGAATTGTTTGATGTCTACTATGCCTATAAGGAAGCAAAAGTTATATGGGAATCAATGCTCAAGAAATACACTGCTGAGGATGTCGGCAAGCAAAAATTTGTTGTAAGAAACTACTACAAATGGGAGATGGTAGACAATAAGGACATAAAGCTCCAAATCAATAAGTATCACAAATTGCTGGAGGAATTAAGAGCTGAAAAAATAGAACTACCAGAATAGTTTATAGTAGGACTATTGATCGAAAAATTACCTCACTCGTGGAGTGACTACAAACAACAATTAAAACACAAATAGAAGCAGTTGTCCTTGGCTGATCTGATCACTCACATCATTATAGAAGATACAAGCTAACAACAAAGGCGACCGGAAGCAGATGATAACGAGGCAAACTTGGTCCCGAAGCCCAGAACACAAAGAGTACAAACATAAATCCTCAAACTCGATATAACAAACCCAAAATTTCTACTCCCAAGCTTTCAAAAAGAAAGGCACTTGTTATGTTTGTGGCAAACCAAGCCATCATGCACCTCAGTGTAGAAAGAGGGTGAAAAATGGAAACAGTGGAAATCCTCCTAAAGCCAACTTGGTCGAAGGTGTAACGTCCCAAAAATAACCTTTTCGTTTTATTATTTTACTTTATAGCATTTTCTGCTATTATAAAAAAAAATTATTCGATATTTTATTGGTTTTAAGTGATAAAAATAGAGGTTTTTAAAGTGAGAATTCGCATAGTGGATTAGTGCATCCCAAAGTCGCCACTAATGGTTTAATGATATGTTTAAGGGTATAAACACAAAGTTAAAAATAAAAGCAGGAATTAATACAAGAGTTAGGTTAAATTAGTAAAATGTCAAAATGAGGACCCCAGGTCGCCATTGGAGAAGAGTATATGTCAAAGCGAGAAGGTGATAAGTTGTTATCACGAATGAAATAGAAATAGAAGGGCTTTAGTAAAAATGAAAAGAAAGCCAAAATGGAAGGCCCAGACAAGGCCTTATCTGAAGATGAGAATAAGACCAAATTTGGTTTAGTGAAATGAGATAATTTCTCATTTGGGCAAAAGGGAGCTAGAGCTACGATTGAGAGAGGGCTTAGGCTTTTGACTCTACTTGTTCTTAAAGAGGAAGGAAGAAGGAAAGCTAGAGGAGTGTTCAAAAAGATTGACGTATGGATACTTGTCTAAGTTTGGGTATGGATTCACCCATTTGCTTGTTAGGAACCCTCCTAACTCCCTCTTTGATTGTGTTTGGATTGGTAAAACCATAAATCAGTATATATATGTTTGAGTTAGAGTTCAAGTAGTCTTTTTTCTTTGATTAGGATTGGTTTTGAGGAATTTTTGTATAAAGAAAATGTTGGGGTTTTAGAGGAGATGCTATCAAAAAATTTCCAAACCTATGTTTTTGTTTTGGCCATAACTTGGCCATTACTCATACAAATTGAGTGATTCAAATTTCTGGGTAAACTAGAATTCTAGGATAACAAATTTTCTTGAAATAAATATATTCAAATTTGGACCCCATTGGACCCAGAAATTCGTCAAAGTGAAGCTCTCTTTTCGGGCAAATTCTGGTTCTGTTTTGTTACAGTTTTGGTGTTTTGGTACATTTTTGGTATTTAGGCCATAAGTTGATTTTCACTCATCCAAATTGAGTGATTCAAATTTTTGGGTAAACTAAACTTCTAGGAGAACAAATTTCCTTGAAATAAGTGTATTCAAATTTAGACCCCATTGGACCCATAAATTTGTTAAAGTAAAGCTCTGTTTTCGGGCAAATTCTAGTTATGTTTTGAAAATAGAATAGTTCCAGTTGTTTATGACATATTTTGAGTTTCGGTGCTCTGAATTGGATAATTCCAATTTATGAATAAAATATATTTATATAGGAACAATGGACTTGAAGGGAGTTGGGTAAAATATGGCTCATTTGTTCCTAGAAAATTTTACAAGTGAAGGTGTATTTGGTAGAAGTCAACCCTAACCAAAAACACTAGCATGCATGACTGATTTTTCTTTGTTCGTTCTCTGATCATGACATATTTGTAATGGATTAGGGGTTGGTGATGATAAAACCTGAGCTAAGATAGAGATACAAGGAATAGGAGTCAAGAATCGACAATCTTTTTGGTTTGTTCTTCATACTTCTCTTCTTGTTTCAAGTTTTGTGTTTGTTTACCCACCCACACCACACACACACCCACCCAAACGGGATCTAGAATGTTTGTTATGAAATACGTGTTTTTGGTTTGAACGATTCATGAAATGTTTAACAAACATTTGCATATGTGCTTCTATTTGAACCATAAATGAATTTGTTTGAGTGTTGGTTAATTGATTTATTAATGAACTATGTAGTGGCAAACATGACGGGATTCATGTATGTACAAGCAAATCCGTCGAGAATGTTAATTGTATTGTGGAAATATGAAAATGGTATTGTAAATGACTAATTATTAATGCCCTTAAGAGAATGTTAAGGGATAGATTGGTATACTAATAAGGGTCAATGTAGCAGTATTACAAACGAAATGATTTATAGTGGCATATCGATCCGTAGCCCAACGGGACAGTATCAGTAGTGTACACAAAATGCAAATGTAAAATAACCAGTCCATAACCCAACGGGACAGTATTGAGTTATTAAATGTTTTATACTGGCCTGCGGCTCAACGGGACTGTGCTAGTGATTCCGTTATCCTACGCACTAAAAGTTTCGCTTAGATTCGTTTAAGGGCAAAATGATTAATAATTGTGTGGATTGTGTGAATTGAGTTGTGACAAGAATAATAAAACAAGGAGCATGAAAGATGAGAATTATTGTATTTCTATATTTGAGACAAAATGAAAGTATGTTAAACTACTATAAAATGGTATATTTATAAATATTGCATGGATCACATGAGTAGTATGTTGAAAGGTTGTTTGGAAAATATGTTGAATGTTTTTGAGATGATTAAGTGATGCATATAGCAAAAGTTAATTGTTTTGCATATAGATGTATAATTGTTTGAAATGAAGATAGAAATGCAAAGAACCACTAAACATGAAAATGTTTAGCACGTTGGCTTTCCACGTGCAAGTAACGAGTAGATAGTGGCAGGACCGAAGACTGCAGAGCCCAGAGTCATCGTCAAATCGTGCGGAGTATAAGTAAATGCTTCGTCTCATGCATACACTTCATTCCATGATATCATGTGACTACTTTGTGAAATCAAAAGTACAAAGTCTTCATAAGAATATTATATTTTTAATTTTTTTTTTATCATGGAATGTACTTTACATTGTGAATTTTCAAACATAAGAGGTGAACTCTGACAAATATTTTGTAAATGATTTGGAAAGGGCATGGAAATGTCGTTTTGTATAAATTTTATACTAAAGTATAGTTATGGGCCTTCTAGAAAAGATATAATGCATACTTCTTATATTAATGAATGTGAATACGTAGTGATATCATATTCACATATATTAATATGATTAAATGAATATTAAATATCCTATCGAAAATGAGTATATGAAATGTGTTTTACAGATAAATGGATTTAGTTGTCCGCATCCCCGCGTCTGGTCAAGCGGTCGGGTCAGGTCAGGGGGGGTGCGACAATTTATTTTGGTACTAGAGCCTAGGTTTAGGCGATTCTATGAATTGATTTTGCATTATGTGTGTCATGCATTGCATTTGCATATAAAAGGATGATGTGACTCTGATGCAGATCTTGTTGGTCTTAATAGGTTAAACATAGAAAGTTCAAGCCCTAATAGGGTCAGAGGTGACTCGGGGATTCTCCTAAATAGTCCTATTAGTGTGGATGGTGGGCAAGCATCCCATGCTCCATCAATACATGAGCAGGGACAAGCCGCAGGAGGTACTGTTGATATCCTCCAACAAATAGCTCAAGCATGGCTCCAGCAAAGAGCACCGTAACTAGCCCAAGTTGTCCCTCAACGAGCAATAATTTAGAGAATGGCAAAATACCGGCTCATAGATTTTCTTGGAAAGAAAGATGACAAGCCTTCTATGGCGGAAAATTGGCTCGAAAGAACATAGAGAATGCTTCAACAAATGCATTGCACACCAGAGGAAAATTTAGAGTGTGCGATCTCACTCCTACAGGATGACTCTTACTAATGGTGGGTGTCTGTGACCAAAACTACACCATCAGAAAATATTACATGGGAGTTTTTCATAGCAGAATTCAGAAAGCAATACGTGGGTTGAATCTACCTTAACAAAATGAGAAGAGAGTTCCATAATTTGAAGTAGAAGCAGATGAGTGTGATAGAGTATCAGAGGGAATTCACGCTGTTGAGCAAGTATGCTTCAGAGATGCTAGTTACAAAGGAAGAAAAGTGTTGTAAATTTGAGGATAGCCTGAATGACTATATTCGGGCCTATGTCACAGGATTCGGCCATGATGATTACTCTAAGATTGTGACATGTGCTTTAAATGTTGAAAGGGTGAAGAAAAAAGAGTATGACAAAAAAGAAAGAAGGCAGTGTGCGAAAACCACAGTCGGTCAGTTCCTTGTCGATTACCAAAATAAAATTTAGATGCACTGTCCATAGGGTTCTAGTCGGCTACCTACGAGAGACCATTTCGAACCTCCGTTAGTAAAATGTGCGGCACCGTGATGTTTAGTGCCCCAGAGATTCTTCCACGAAAAGACTAAGCTCCTCATATTGTGCACATTGTGGGAGGACATAAAGGAGAGAATGTTGGGACTAACGGTACTTGTTTGGTTTGTGGATCGATGAGCCTGAAGTAGATTGTTCTAGAGCCCATTATTTCCTGACACCCCGGATAGGGTATGGCTTCATCGATCTGTGAAGGAATGGGGCAAAGAGTGTTGCATCACCCGACGCTCCGAGAAGCGATGACATAGCCCTTAGACGAGGCAGGATTCCGTGCTCCAACTGGCGTATGCAATGAAGGCCCGTTGAAGATAAAAGATGCCTCGGATGTGATAGTTGGTAATTTCAATATCTTTGATACTATTGTACATGCACTTCTAAACCCAAGGTCAACCCATTCTTATGTTTGCACTTCCATTCCTAGCTTGGGTAGTTTGCCAAAGAGTGAAATCGAGCATGATATCTTGGTAACAAACCCGATTGGTCATAGCGTCGATGTGAATGGAGTTTATAAAGATTGTCCCATCAGAATATGAGAGTATAAGTTTCTGGGAGACTTGATCGAGTTATCATTCAAAGAGTTTGATGTGATATTAGGGATGGATTAGTTGTTCTGTCACCAAGTAGTGGTTGATTCTAGAATGAAGTGAGTAACTTTGAGAACACCAAGTGGTGAGGAAGTAACTTTTATCGACGAGAGGTTGAACCGCGCTTTAATGTGATATGCGCGCCACTGCTAGAACGAATGGTTCGAAAAGGGTGTGAAGCCTACTTGGTGTATGTGGTTGATACGGAAAAGGCGGAGCCTAGTACTTCAGACATCCTTATAGTTTGTGATTATCCGGACGTGTTTCCGAAGGAGTTTCCAGGATTGCCTCCATGGAGGGAAATTGAGTTCGCAATTGACGTTGTTCCAGGTGCCGCTCCAACATCCATTAAACCGTATAGAATGGCTCCGGTGGAGTTAAAAGAGTTGAAGCTTCAGCTGTAAGAATTATTAGAGAAGGGATTTATTCGTTCGAGTGTATCACCATATGGAGCTCCAATGCTCTTTATTAAGGAGAAAGACAGTACACTTCGATTGTGTGTTGATTATAGACAACTGAACAAAATGATAGTGAAGAACAAGTATTCGTTACCTAGAATTAATCATTTGTTTGACCAAATGAAAGGTGTGGGTGTCTTTTCGAAGATCGACCTACATTCTAGGTATCATCAATTGAGGATTAAGAATGCGGATGTGAATAAGATGGCGTTTAGAACGCGGTATGGATAGTACGAGTTCCTTAAAATGTTGTTTGGGTTGACAAATGCACCAACGGCTTTCATGGACTTAATGAAATGTGTTTTCCGACCGTTTTTAGATCATTTTGTCGTGGTGTTTATAGATGACATCCTTGTGTATTCAAAGGATCGAGAAGATCATGATACGCACCTTCGGGTAGTGTTAGAAACCTTGAAAAAGGAGTAGTTGTATGCAAAAATGAGTAAGTGTGAATTTTGGTTGAAAGAAATGTCCTTTCTTGGACACATTGTATCGGGAGAAGGAATTAGGGCGGATCCAAGGAAGATAGAAGTGATTCTTGAATGGAAACCATCGAGAAGTGTCACGAAAGTTTGTAGCTTCCTAGACTTAGCAGTTTACTACAAAAGGTTCGTTAAAGGGTTTTTGATGACTGCGACCCCAATGACGAGATTCCTCCAAAAGAATATGAGATTTGAGTGGAGTGAAAAGTGTCAAATTAGTTTTGAAAAGTTGAAAGCATTTTTAGCAGGAAGCCGGTTCTTGCTCAAACCATTCGATAAAGATATACTGATCTTCAGCGATGCTTCGTTAAATGGACTCGGAGGTGTCCTTATGCAAGAGGGTAAAGTGGTAGCTTATGCTTCAAGGCAGTTGAAGTCGCATGAAAAGAATTAACCTATGCATGATTTGGAATTGGCCGCCATTGTGTTTGCATTGAAAATATGGAGACACTACCTTTACGGAGAAAAGTGTTTCATCTACCCAGATCATAAAGTCTTAAGTATTTGCCCTACTTAGCGGGAACAGCAAGACAACATAGATGGATGGAATTGATCAAGGATTATGATTGTGTCATCGATTACCACCCCGAAAAAGCTAATGTAGCGGTAGACGCTCTGAGTAGAAAGTCAGTGCAAACACTACGAGCGTTGAATGCTCATTTGTCATTATCAGACGACGGTGCAATAGTGGCGGAATTAATGGCAAGACCAAATCTGTTAAATCAAGTGCAAGAGGCACAAAAGAGTGATGAGAAAATTCCTACCATTGGAAGTCAGAATAGAATGAGGAAAGAAACTGAGTTTTCAGTGAATGTGAATGGATTTTTGTATTATAGAGACCAGGTGTATGTACCCAATGATAGTGAGTTGAAGAAATCCATTCTTGAAAAGGCACACAGTGGATCCTTTGTTATACATCCTGGTAGCACAAAAATGTATCAAGATTTGAAGACTTCATACGGGTGGTCCGGAATGAAGAAATATGTTTCGGATTTTGTGACCAAATGTATGGTGTGCGGAGGTGAAGCGGAACATCAAGTTCGCCCGGGTTTTGTTGTAGCCTATTAGAATGCACAGTGGAAATGGGATAGAATCCTGATGGATTTTGTGGTCAGTTACCATTGACAAGGAGAAAGCATGGGGATTCGAGAGATTTAGATTCGTGGTAGACCGATTGTGAAGTCATTCCTTCCCTACAGGTAAGAACCATTGTCGGCAATAAGTTGGCGAGTTATGCATTAGAAGAAATAGTTCGGTTACATGGGATTCCCGTGTCTATCATTTCAGATAGAGATCCGAGGTTCACCTCGAGATTTTGGGGAAATTTACAAGAGGCTTTAGGCACTCAACTAAATTTCAGCACAGTTTTCCACCCACGGACGGATGGACAATCGAAGAGAGTTATTCAAGTTTTAGGGGATATGCTTAGAAGTTGTGTGATCAACTAAGAGGGTAATTGGGATAGACATATTCCTCTAGTTGAATTTGTGTATAACAATAGTTTCCAGTAGAGTATTGGAATGGCACCTTACGAGGCTCTTTACGGAAGGAAGTGTAGAACACCAATTTTTTGGAAAGAGTTAAGTAAGAAGAAAGTAATCGGCCTGATTTGATCCAAGAGACTGAGGAGACGGTGAAAATGATCATAGAAAGATTAAAGGTAGCCAAGGATAGACAAAAGTCATATACCGACTTGAAGAGAAAAGACATTCATTATGAGATCGGCGAGAAAGTGTTCTTGAAAGTTTCTCCTTGGAAGAAAGTCATGAGATTCGGGAGAAAGGGCAAGTTGAGCCCTACGTTCATTGGGTCATATGAAGTGATCGAGAAAGTGGGTCCAGTGGCATATAGGTTAGCCTTACCTCTAGAGTTGGAAAAGATCCATAATGTTTTTCACGTTTCAATGGAGGGTATGGTCGGACCCTCACATGTGGTGTCTTCGGAGGGTATTGAAGCCGCCCAGGCTTAACTTAGAAGAAACGTAGAAATCTTGGCTCGAGAAGTCAAAGAATTGAGAAACAAACAAATTCCATTAGTCAAGGTATTGTGGAAGAACCATAAGACGAAGGAAGCCACGTGGGAAAGTGAAGAAACTATGCGTCAACAATATCCACAATTGTTCAATAAAGGTAATTTCGAGGACGAAATCTCCTAAGTGTGGAGGAGTTGTAACGTCCCAAAAATAGCCTTTTCATTTCATTATTTAACTTTATAGCATTTTCTGCTATTATAAAAAAAAAATTTATTTTATTTATTCGATATTTTATTGGTTTTAAGTGATAAAAATAGAGGTTTTTAAAGTGAGAATTCGCATAGTGGATTAATTACTTTAAATTAAGCCCTATTAGTTTAATGATATGTGTAGGGTATAACACAAGTTAAAATAAAACCAGAATTAATACAAGAGTTAAGGTTAAATTGGTAAAATGTCAAAATGAGGACCCAAATGTCATAAATGAAGAAAAGTACATGCCAAAGTAGAAAGGTGATAAGTTGTTATGTAAATGAAATAGAAATTTAGGGCTTTAAAGCAAAAATGAAAAAAGAAAGCCAAAAAGGGGAAGGCTAAACAAGGCCTTATACAAGATGAGGCTCCATTTTTGAGCAAGTTCTGGTTATGTTTTGGTATAGTTTTGGTGTGTTGGTACAATTTTGGTATTTAGGCCATAAGTTGAGTTTCACTCATCCAAATTGAGTGATTCAAATTTCTGGGTAAACTAGACTTCTAAGAGAATAAATTTCCTTGAAATAAGTGTATTCAAATTTAGACCCCATTGGACCCAGAAATTCATCAAAGTGAAGCTCTATTTTCAGGCAAATTCTGGTTATGTTTTAAAAATAGAGTAGTCCCAGTTGTTTAAGACATATCTTGAGTTTCAGTGCTCCGAATTGGATGATTCCAAATTCTGAATAAAATAGATTTATAGAGGAACAATGTACTTGAAGGAAGTTGGGTAAAATATGGCCCATTTGTTCCTAGAAAATTTTACAAGTGAAGGTGTATTTGGTAAAAGTCAACCCTAACCAAAAACACTAGCATGCATGACTGATTTTTCTTTGTTTGTTCTCTGATTGTGACGTATTTGTAATAGATTAGAGGCTATTGATGATAAAACCTGAGCTAAGATCGGGATATAAGGAATAGGAGTCAAGAATCAACAATATTTTTGGTTTGTTCTTCATACTTCTCTTCTTGTTTCAAGTTTTGTGTTTGTTTGTCAAACAAATCTGGAATGTTTTTTGAGGAAATACGTGTTTTTGGTTTGAACCATTTAAATCTGAAATGTTTGACAAACATCTGCATATGTGATTCTATTTGAACCATAAATGAATTTGTTTGAGTGTTGGTTAATTGATTTATAAATGAACTATGTAGTGGCAAACATGAAAGGATTCACGTATGTACAAGCGAATCCATCGAGAATGTTAATTGCATTGTGGAAATGTGAAAACGGTATTGTAAATGACTAATTATTAATGCCCTTAAGAGAATGTTAACCGTCATGTTTGAGTTAGGGATAGATTGGTATACGATAAAGGGTGATAGTAGTACTAGGCGAGCTGATTTATAGTGGCATCTGCGATCCATACTAACGGGACAGTATTGAGTTATTAAATGTTTTTATACCGGCATGGCCAGCGGGACCGTACGGTGATTCCAGGTTATCCCTATGCCAAAGAAAGTTTCGGTTAGATTCGTTTAAAGGAAAAATGATTAATAATTGTGTGGATTGTGTGAATTGAGTTGTGACAAGAATAATAAAACATGAGAGCATGAAAGATGAGAATTATTGTATTTCTATATTTGAGACAAAATGAAAATATGTTTGTAACGCCCCAAAAATACCCTAGAAGTTTTATAATAAAAATTATTATATATTCAAGGTATAATTGGGCCAACTTGGGTATTATTATTATTATTATTTTTTTTTTTTTTTTTTTGGAATTTTTAGATGAATATTGATTAAATGATTTTTGAATCCGGAGATAAACCCAAGTGAAAAAGAGAAAATATGGAATTGTAGAGGAATGGGGACCTAGGGTCGGTGTAAATAAGTTTAGATGTCTAAGTGAATTTTGAAGAAATAAATAAGTAAAGGGAAAATAATAGGAGACTTAAATGAAGAATAATAGAAATGGGAGGGACCTAAATACAAAGGAAATGAAATAAAGGGAAATGACATGTGGCATGTAGGAAAAGAGGGAGGAAGCTTCCTCCTTTTTAAAAATACGATTCTAGAGTGATCATAAGAAAAGAAAAATAGAGAAAGGGAAGGAGTTAGAGAGAGAGGCTCCACCTTATCTCTAGATTTTAGACGATCGAACCATAAGGTCTCCGCGAAACACGAAGGAAGTCCTTCCTAGTGACCAAGGCTACAAGTGGGGGCCGGAACCGGGGACTCGACCGACTCCATGAAAATTGGGTCTTCCTCTGCTTGGTCTTCTTCTACCCTAAGGATTGTTGGGCGGTTAATACGGCCTTAGGGAAAGTTTGGTTGCATTTTAAACCATGGGAAGCTGCCACATTGTGGTAGTGCGCAGCTAGCCGAACATTAGAGCTGATTTTTGGGTACGAAGTGAAGAGGATTTGGTAGTGTGTCCTTCTAGTAAATTGTAGCCACATCAATTAACTTGATGTTAGGCTTTTGAATTTCTCATTTTGGACCTCTGTAGACTAAGTTATAGTCCTTTTACTGAGGTCAGCCCAACTAAATATGGTGAGATTCGGTTGCTCGATTAGGTCAGCTAGCCGTACCTTAGAACGGGTTTTGGATCAGAAATAAAGAGAATTTGGCAGTAAGTCCTCCTGTGGGAATTGTAGCCACATCAATGAACTTGATGTTAGGATTTTTGAATTTCTTAGTCGGACACGTAAACGAGGGTTATGGTCTTTTTACTGCGAGCAGTCAAATGGGTCGTGGTCGTCAGACCGAGGGTCGTCGGGACGATTGGTGGAATCAAGCGGGTGTCTCGTCAAGCGGTGGTGCGTCAACAGTGGTCGATCCAACGTTGGTCATCAAGCGATTAATGGAATCAAGCGATGGTGAAGTAAGCGTTAATTAGATCCGCGGTAATTCGTCCGCGGTGGTCGTCAAAGCGATTATTAGTCAAGCGGTGGTGCGTCAAGCGGTGAGGGTAGTCGAGGCGGTGGTCGATCGGCGGTGGTCATCAAAGCGATTGTCGTCAAGCGGTGGTGGTCGGGACGGTGGTCTTCAAAAGCGGTGAAATTAGTCCAGCGGTGGGTGATCGAGCGGTGGTGGAGTCAACGGTGGTCGTCAAGCGTTGGTCGGTGACGGTGCTCGTCCGTTCGAGGTCAGCTCGTCGGGGTTGACTACGCGCAGCCTCCAACTTGAAGGTCATATCTCCTTACGTTTGAACTGGAATTTGGGTGTTCTTGGACTCTATGGAAAGCCATTGAGTCAGAATACAGTCAATATTCTGATGAGTATAGAGATGTTTGACCAAGGTGATATACGAGCTCGTCGGATTCGGTCTGCCTTTCGTCGATTCGAGATTTGGCTTGTGTATGACCTCTAACTTGAAGGTGCAACTCCTGCACGTCGAACTCTGATTCGAGTGTTCTTGCACTCTATGGAAAGCCCATTGAGTCAAGAATCCATCTATATATATCTTGTTTAAATTGGAACTCATAATTACACTCAAAAAATCAATCTAACCAAAACTACTAGTACACGAATAATATTGTTCTTTAATGGTTTTGGAATAGGGGTGACGGAGGAAAAGCCAAAAGAGGCGAGATTGAGATTCAAGGATTGGAATAAAGTGCAAGATTTTTGGGTTTTGTTCTACTGAATCCTATTCTTGATTCAAGTTTTTGCATGTTGTTCTCTGACTCTATTCTAATGTCAAGTATTTTGGGTAGTTTACCAAGCATATGAAATGAGTGCATGAATGAGTATATAAAATGGTATGAATGGCCAGCATATAGAAATGAGTACATAAGATTGAGTATATCCATGAAGAGAATCACAAAGTGAATATGGAATTAGTATGATATTTAGCCGAATGAATGTGAGTGATGGCGTCGGAAATGTAAATGAATCGGACAATTCTTGACGCATCTTGAATTGCATCGATATCTGAGAGATGAATCGCTGACGGGATGCACCATTCGATCGGAGTCCGCGAGAACACCGAAATTGTCGATGTCACACTTGGCGGGATGCACCAATCGGCATCCGTCATGATGGCGTATGGCGTTGAAGAAATGTCACCTGGCGGGGATCTGCCAATCAGGCATCGTCGTGATGGCGTATGGCATTTAAGTGATACCACATGTAGGGGTGCACCCAGCGACATCCGTCATGATGGGAGACCCGGGTGTTAAAGTATTGTAAGCTTGCATTCTGGGAATAATAATAAGAGTAGGGATTCATCAAAGCCCGGAATCGTCGAAGTGTGAATTGAGAATAATCCAGTGAAATAACCAACATTGAGGAGTGTAAAATGAGATTTTTCATGTATATGCTAAATCTCATAAGTGTGAAATGAATTGTTCAACGTGAAATTGCATGATGTGATTTGGTAAATTATTTAGAAATTGAAAGCATGTGAAAATAAATAGCATGAGTATTTGTTGAATTAATAGGCGTAGTTTAATGTTAAATTCATCTTTGATTACATTGAATATTAGGTCATTGTATAGAACCACTAAGCATGAAAATGCTTAGCGTATGAATTTTATCTATCGCGCGGAGTTTCGAGAAGTAAACTGAGGAAGGAGACAAGATCGTGCTCTTGTAGAGTCATAGAGAAGTACAGGCGTAAGTGTATACTCAGTCATTTGTATATCATCTCTTGTAATGAACAATTTGTATTTATTTTTTTAAAACAAAAGGGTTAAACCGAGCAGTGATTTTGAATATCATTTTGAAAGAGCATGGGCCTTCCTTGTAAATGTATTTGTAAATGTTTAGGGGCCTACCGGGTGCTTGAAATTTGTAAATGATTGTGGGCTTGCCCTGAGAAGCTGAAACCGCTTCCCTTGACCTTCCGCTCGGTGGTCGCGTTTAATAAGATAAATACTTGTGCGGAGTAAACCGGGCTCGGTTGGATCCGGAAATCGTATTAAAGTCGGGCGGGGATTAGTGTGACACTTTTGAAAAATAAAACTTAATAAAATGTAAAATGAAGTCATGAGGAGTCCACTGGGAGCAGTTCGGACTCACACCTAGGAATTCGAAGTAGGACTCAGAGTCGTCACAATGTTAAACTACTATAAAATGGTATATTTATAAATATTGCATGGATCACATGAGTAATATGTTGAAAGGTTGTTTGGAAAATATGTTGAATGATTTTGAGATGATTAAGTGATGCATATAGAGAAAAAGAAAGTTAAAATTATTATATGCATATAGATGTGAAATTATTTTGAAATAAGGGATAGAAATGCAAAGAACCACTAAGCATGAAAATTCTTAGTGCGTTGGCTTTCCACACATAGTGCAGGTAGATAGTGGCGGGATCGAGGCCCATGAGAAGCCAGTCATCGTCAAATCGTACGGAGTATAAGTAAATGTTTCGTCTCATGCATACACTTCATTCCATGATATCATGTGACTATTTTGTATTGAAATCAAAAGATGTAAAGATCTTCATAAGAAGATTATTTTTTTATTTTTTTTATATCATGGAATGTACTTTTCATTGTGGATTTTCAAAGATAAGAGGTGAACTTTGAAAAATATTTTGTAAATGATTTGGAATGGGCATGGAAATTCCGTTTTGTATAAATATTGTATTAAAGTATAGTTATGGGCCCTCTAGAAAAGATATAATGCATACTTCTTATATTAATGAATGTGAATAAGTAGTGATATCATATTCACCTATATAGATATGATTAAATGGATATTAAATATCCTATCGAAAATGAGTATATAAAATGTGTTTTACAAATAAATGGATTTAGTGGTCCGCGTCCTTGGGTCCGTTGCAGCCGTCCGGTAGTGTCAGGGGGGGCGCAACAAAAGAAGATGACATAATAGCTGCGGTTGTATCACAAGTTAATATAGTGACCAATTCCAAGAATTGGGTGGTAGACTCTAGTGCAACAAGGCATATTTGTGCAAACATAGGTGCTTTTACCTCCTACACTTCGGTAGGAGATGACGAAAATGTTGTCTACCTTGGTGACTCTCACATTGCTCAAGTCCTGGGAAAAGGCAAAGTCATGCTGAAGCTTAATTTAGGAAAGACTCTGGCTTTGAATGATGTGCTGCATTTTCCCAATATTAGAGCCAATTTAGTTTCAGTTGCTATATCAGGGGCTCTTTATACTTAGTATCTCTGAAGTTATAAATGGAAATGCTTCTTCTTCTGCTTACTTGGTTGATTCGTATGATATATGACATGCTAGATTAGGACATGTGAATAGTGTATATATTAAGAAAATGCAAACTCTACGCCTTATCAATAATATTGATTATTCAAGCTTAAGTAAGTGTCAAATATGTGTCACTTCTAAGCTAACTAGAAAGACATGTGGCTCAGTGACTAGAGAAACGAAACTGTTAGAACTTATTCATTATGATCTAGGAGATTTAAAACAAACTATGACCTAGAGGAGAGTAAGAAATTCTGTAACCTTCATTGATGATTATTCTAGGTTCAGAGTTTACTATAGAAATAAGGATAGCGAGTTGACATGTTCTTGGCTATAAAGCTGAAGTAGAAAAACAACGTCTACGAAAATAAAAAGTTAGATCTAATAGAAGGCGAATACATCCGTTTAAATGATTATTGTGAATGAAGGAGCAAAATTCATGAAGTGACTCCTCCTTATTCACACGAGTCAAATGGAATTCTTTGAAGAAATAATAGGACTCTTAAAGAGATGATGGATTCTCTACTTGTTAGTGCTTGACATAATCGTGGGGTGAAGCCATGTTATGCGTAATAATCTAAAAATAGAATTCCATATAAGAAAACTAGCAAGACACCCTATGAGTTATGGAAAGGTCATGCACCTAACCTTAAATATTTGAAAGTGTGGGGGTTTCTTGCCAAGGTTATGTTACCTGATCCTAAAAAGAGGAAAATATGATCAAAGACTTATGATTGCATGTTTATAAGGTATGCGAGTAATAGTGCGGTTTATAGATTTCTAGTTTTGAAAAGTGATGTTCTAGAAAGCAACACTATTATTGAGAAAAAAAATGTCGAATTTTTTTAACACATTTTCCTACTTTCTGAAAAATTTTCTCATACACCCACAATTGTGGATGACATTGAAAACTCATATGATGAGCCTATGCCCATTACTGTAGATGATATGGAAAGCTCTTATGATGAGTTAAGAAGGAGTAAGAGATAAAGAAAAGAAGTTTCTTTTGGAGATGATTTTTATAATTAGTTGAAAATGAACCGTGCTCTTATTTTGAAGTGATTTCTTCCCCTAATGCCATACTTTGGAGCCAAGCCATCAAAAGCCCAGGCTTGACTCTGTTCAAAGAATCAAGCGTGAAGTTGATCGATTTACCGCCCGGGAGCAAAACCCATTGGTTAAAAAAGTGAATTTTGAAGAAAATATTTACCAGATGGTTCCATTGAAAAATACAAAGCTAGGTTAGTAGCCAAGGGTTTTTTACAAAAACAAAATGTTGACTATTTTGATACATTTACTCCTGTTACTAGGATTTCTTCCATTCGTATTTTGATTGTTTTGGCTTCTATTCATAGACTTTTTATCCATCAAATGGATGTAAAAACAACTTTTTTAAATGGAGACTTAGAGGAAGAATTTTACATGTTACAACCTGAAGGTTGTATTACACCTGGACAAGAACATAAAGTTTGCAAATTAAACAAGTCTTTACATGGTTTAAAACAAGCACCTAAACAGTGGTATGAGAAATTTGATAATGCTTTGTTGAAAAACGGGTTTTTTATACGTGAAGTGGATAAATGTGTATACCTGAGTGTCTGAGGAAAAGAATGTGTGTCATTGCATTGTATGTAGATGATATGTTGATCTTTTGGCACTAACACGAGTGTGGTACATAGTACGAGAGATTTCCTAACTTCATAGTTTGACATGAAGATAAGGTGAAACTAAGGTAATTTGGAGTGCTTGTGAAAATCCACGAGGAAGGGGTGATAGTATAAAGCTATCACAAGGAACATTATGTTGAGAAAATACTCAAGAGGTTCAGACATTTCGATGCCAAACCTGTGAGTACCCCTTATGATGCTAACACCCATTTAATGAAAAATCAAGGTGATCCTATGAGTCAAGCTGAGTATGCACAAATTATTAGGAGTCTGATGCATTTGATGAACTTTTCTAGACCTAACATAGCATATGCAATGTGTAGATTAAGTAGATATACACTTAATCCCAATAATGATCACTATAGTGCATTAGCTAGACTAATAAAATACTTAAGGGGGTACCCATAAACATGACATCTACCTGTAGTGGATTTTCCTAGTTCGATTGGAATCTGGCCCGATGCTAGCGATCTCACGGTCGAGATGAGAGATAAAATCCTGACGGTTATGTCTTTACTTTGGGAGGTGTTGTTGTTGCTTGGAAATCATCTAAACAAACTCATTTGCTAGCCCACCATGGAGTCGAGTTTATAGCTCTTGAATGCGCTGTGGTAAAGAAATTTGGGTGGTTAAGGAACTGCGCTAGGGAATTCCTTTGGGAGTGTCAGCCAACACCTTCGGTCATCACATGCATTGTGATTCTTAGAGCGGCGATATTGATCATGAGAATAAAATTGATAGGAAAAGCAGACATGTCGTTTAAGACATGAGGTTGTGAAACAACTGTTGAAAGATGGAATTATTTCCATTGATTATGTAAAGTCAAAAGTGAATTTGGCCGATCCTCTAACTAAGCCTTTGGGAAGAAAATTAATTTTGAAAATATCAAGTAGAATGGGACTTAAGCCAATATGAGATTAGCAATGATGGGAACCCAACCTTTGTGATTGGAGATCCCATGAAAAAGGTTCTTATGGGTAATAACAAGTCACTTGTTAATCCTACTAGCACCAAGAAAATTGTCCCTTTCTATGGTGTGGTTATGGTGCTATAATGCTTAATTCGAGAGGATGAGTAATATTCTTAATGATTTTATATCCCTTATGGGTGGTACATATAAATGTAGTGTGTACTTGATGAAGTCACTTATATAAATTAATGGAGTGGGGCGCTCTATGAAGTGATATGTGAGATTTCTAGAGCACTTATGAAATAATCAAGCATCTTGCCTTTAATCGCTATAGTGTGAGCAGCCAAAATGTGATGTGTAGTCTTGATGATAAGATCCACTAGTTCTGATCAAGAGTACTTTGGTTAATAGAAGCTATAAGCTTCACCAATACTTTGTAAGTTAAATCTTATTCATCTACGTTTGGTTAATAGTTCACTGAACACCAAACTTAAGGCATTAACACCTTCTTCCATATTCCAAACAAAGTGTTTTAAGTACAAAATTTTAATACAACCTTATTTTGAAAAATGTGGGGGATTGTTGTAAACAATGGTTTTTCAAAACAAAAGGTGTTGTCCCACATGGAAAAAAGACAAGAGTCTTTATTGGGTTTATATGCTAAAAACCTAATTATGGGCTTGTACATGACTTGAGAAGAGGGGAGGCCTCGCGTGCTTTGCATACGGAGAAACTTGTTCGATTACAAATCGATGGATTTGCCCACACACTTCCCTTGCAACGTGAATAAACAGGGACAAAGTTAGTTTTGCTCGAATCGATTTTGTTTTGTAAGCTATGGCAGTTTGATTTTAATTAAAATTCTAATAATTAAATAATAGTAAATACAAAACTGTTTTATGTTTAAATACAAAACCGATTTCTATTTGAATTCAAAACCGTTTTGTGTTTGAAATCAAATAAGTGTCGTTTTGTGTTTGAATTCAAAATTCAAATAAGTGCATCCTATTAATGCAATTAAATGGTCAACGACCATTTGCATTTAATCCTATTAATTCAAATAACGTTTTGAGTAATTCAAACCAAATGGGTTCTAAGTTTTTTTTTATTTTACTTATGAAACTTCGATTCTTCTTTCCTGCTGTTCCTACTCCAGATTTCGTACTCGAATTTGAAGAACTATTATATCATGGGGAAACAAATTCCTAAGGACCGTGTGTTACACATGCCTCAGTTTCTTTACTTTCTCCAAACCGGTTCTCTTGTTGTAGATTACCGTCAACCTGACACATCGATTCAGTTTCTACTTCACGTGCCTTTTGTTGATTAATTTTGCTCTAGTTGCCTTCTGTGCAGTTTCCAGTTCCTTCCTCTAATTACTACTTCCATTCTTTGTTTCAACCTCACGACCTTCGTTTCTAATAACAAATTGTTAGGATTCGTTTATTTGTGAATGCTAGAGATCCACATGCCGGATGTTTTAGAAGACAAGAAGAATTTATGGGGCTTTGCAAATCTGATAAGCCTTGATTGTAGGAGCATTTGCCTTTAACTTGAGGGCAACTTAAATTAAATTTCTTCCCTTGAAACCTTGCTCTAATACTCGATTGCATTTACGGTGGATACATTGGCCGAAAGACCCAATATATAATTTTCGTAGGCGATGATGGGGTAAGGGATGATGAATGCAATGCTCGGCAGAGAGAAATAACTACAAAAAAAAAATCCTAATACCGAAAACGCAAAACCCACATATAAATGTACAAACTGCAATAACCAATTTCCATTTATATGTAAATTTCAAATAAACATACATACACTAACCAAAAAACTAAAAAATAAACATACACTAACCAAAAAACTAGAAAATAAATAGAAATACTCACTTATTGATCCACCTCTTAAACTAAAACTATTTAAAATAAGTTTTTTGTATATTTAAAAAAAAAACTTTAATCTACATTATTTAAAGTGCAAACTCATACAAAATTCTTTCTTCCAACAGATGAAAGATGAACAATTTCATAAGTTTGATAAATATGTCGATAACTTGATAAATATATGTTTTGTTTCATTTTTTTATTTAACAAGTATACATGTGTTAATGCCGTTAAATGAATAAAAAAATATGGTACTGAATCTACATCATTCCATGAATCTACCGTTATTTTTTCTCGATCACAAATTGAATCACCCTGACTCTATCAAGTTACTAAATATGGAAGATCAAATGGCTAATAAGTTACTAAGAAGAGAAATAAAATGAATTTGTAATGCATGTAACTTCCATAAGTATGTGACAAAGGAGAAAATGCAGATTATGCATGGATTTTTTTTTTTTTTTTGATTACCATAGATCTTTGAGCCAACTTGTGTACACCTTGACTATACCATAAGTTCATAAAATTAATAGCCAAATAAAACCTCCCACAGTCCTGAGGGGACACCAACGAGTGACCATTAGATAACTTCACCCCAATGTGTGACACTAATTGAGCTACTCATCAGGATTGCAAATTAATAATATAGCATGCAAAGATATAAATAATTTGGTTGACATGTAGTATACAAACTATTTGGCTTGCCACAAATTAGAATATGATCTTTATAAGCTTCATTGATCAGTTGAAATTTTACAGTAATAAATAAATGAATTTATGAATTTATTTCTTTCAACACTCATATTCAAAATTAATTACAAATAATTATTTTTTAATTAGACATAAAGAAAATTGGAAAAAATGATTGAAATTAAATATAAACAAAATTACATTTTCTCACTTTAAAATTTTCTAAAGAATTTTATTTAAGTTAAAATAATGAAGCCTATGAAGTTCAATGCCCAAAATTAATGGATAAGAGTTACATCATAAAAGCCTATAAAAGCCCTTGGATCGGTAAGGATGAAGAGATAGTTGGCTTATCAAATGTTCGGGAGAGCCTTCGTTCTTCTTATTGGATTAGCCAATGAGAAGATCGTGCAAAAGGATATGAAATCTTCTAGTTACCGACATTTGATAGATCCCACGGGACAATATTACATTACTAGCAAGAGCAAGTAAGCGTTTAAGCATTCAAGCCTAGTGTGACCCCCTTCAAGCCCTAAGTCGGGCATCGGGGCATGGAGGGTCTCATAGGTTGCCTTACACCTATGAGAGGACCCTAACAGAAGCAAGGCACAGATAGGATTAGGTTGGTTGGAGCCTCGGAGATTCTGCAAGAATGGAATAAGGAGCAAAGTTAGATGATAGAAAGGTAATTGGGACATTATACCTCCTCAACATACCTTGATGTCTTCTCAAGACATAATGGAAATTGGTAAATAAGCTCTTTAAGGGGGGAGTGTGGTCTCTCATGAGTAGGGAGTCGAGACCAAGCCTTGGCTAGGGCAAGCCATGGCACATGCTCGAAGACACATGCATGTTGTCTCCTCCCAAAAGCTAGCACGGGGGCGATGCCCGATGCCCAATGCCCATGCATGTGGGATCAGAAGGTAAGCAACGAGGCCTTGAGGCATTGCAGACAATGCACACTATAGAGATCGATTGCTAGCACGGGCACTCAATGCCCGTGCACATTAGTGGGTGACCATGGGTGTAATGCCATGGTCTGGTTAAGCAAGCACATGGTAGCGCATGGCGACGCATGGCTTGCTCGGTTGCTCACATTAGAACCTAGTAGTGCATGGCTTGTCGGGCAGGGCATAAAGATCTTGTAGCCATGGAAAGACATTTCGGGATGTCTAAGGCAACCAACGAATGTTTGAAGAGCTTTGGTGTGCCTTGCAACTTTTGGAGAAAGGTGGCAATGAACACAACTCTTTAGCATGGACCAAATGCCAAGCCTAGAGGGAACTTGTGTTGGGCTTTTCCTCGTGTGGAAGGCCTAACTTAAGAGCCTAAAGTTTAAGGCCTCTTAGGCCTTTATATAAAAGGGAAGAAGAAACCTTTTTTTGTAGAGTGCAGCCACCAAGAGAGAGAGAAGGGGAGAGAACCACCAGATTTTGAGAGAGAAAGAGAAGAAGAGAGAAAATCTGTGTTTTTCTTTACACTGCTCAAATTTCATCAAAGGTTCGATCCTGCTTCGTCGATGGTCCGATCAACTTGAAATTTTCAGGAGAGAATTTTGACTAATTGGTTTTCAATCTGAACGGTGGAGATTGGATTTGGAGTTCCGGATGGTCATCCTTCAGTCCGAGAACAATGCCTTTATTTTGGTGATTTTTTCTACCCAAACAGTTTTTGATCATCAGCTCTGATCAAGGTCATTTTGTGGTCTGATTGAGTTGTTTTTAGGTGAGAACGTTCTTAACTCATTGATCATCATTTTGAACAGTGGAGATTGGGGTTGGAGTTCGGAATAGTAGTGCTTTTTTTGTGTTCGGGAATAGTGATTCTGATTGGTGAGATCTCTCCACTTGTTTTTATGAAAGTTTGTTGCATTTGCCAAGATTAATTGTCTTGAGATATGATTGACGGATGCCTCTAGTTTTATCTAGAGAGAATTGTATAACCCATTAATTATATTAGTAGAGGCGTTAAGTGGCCTAAGGGTCTCGTGGTTTTTACTTTTCACTTTGAGAAGGTTTTCCACGTTAAAACTGTTGATGTTCATATACTTGTTGATTTGGGTAAATTGTCGTTACCCATTTGATTGGTTCCTATTAGGTTCTCACAAGAGGGGATAAAATTCTAGATGTGCATTGTTTGTGTTTATCCCATCAAAGTGGTATGAGCGTTAGTTTGGGAAAATCATTGCCTTGTGGCAGAACGATAATCAGGAAAGCAATACAAGTAGAATAATCACTTTGAATGGTTCCAATTATCATGTTTGCGGAAAGGAAAGATGGAAAACTTATTGTATGTGAAGGATTATTATTTATGCATGTTTATGAAAAGCCGGAAAATAAAAGCGTGCGAGAATGGAATTTTGTTGCATCGGCTTGGGGTTTGTATTTATATTAGACGATGGGTAGATATAATGTTGCCAATCATATTAGTGAAGAGAAGCACAAAAATTATGGAACAAGCTTTCAGAAACAGTTATATGCTCAAAATACTGGTAACAATAAATTGTTTCTAATCCCAAGAGAAGATGATTAGTTTGAAGTATCAAAGAGATGGGACTCACTATGACGGATCATGAATACATTCTAAGGTATTATTAATCAGTTGGCTGGAAAGAATATCAAGTTTGAGGAAGAGGTGCAAGGGTTGTGGCTTCTTGGTACATTATCGGACTCATGGGAAACATTTAGAACTTCCTTGTCTAACTCAACCCAGATGGTTCTATAACTATGGATTTGGTTAAGAGTTATGTTCTAAATGAAGAAATGAGAAGAAAGTCATAGGGTTTTTCTTCACAGTCACATGTCCTAGTTACTAAAAGGAAGGGGAGGAGTAAGAGTAGAGGTCCGAAGAACAAAGATAGAAGCAAAGCAGACTAACAGGATTTTGTTGGTGTCACTGTTGCACTTGAAGGACATATAAGGAAGTATTATCAACAATTGAAGAGAGACTTGAAACAAGTGAAAGTGAAGGAAAAGAATAATGACAATGGTGGTGAAGATGATCAAGTTACCACTACCACTTCAGATTTCCTTATTGTTTATGATAGTGATGTTGATGGCACAGCGCGAGACCGAGTTAAGGATTGATGGCTGGTGCCTCGATCCATGCTACACTCCGGAAAGATTTCTTTACATCCTACACATCCGATGATTTTGGAAGAGTTGGGATGGGTAAGGATGGCTCAACTAAAGCCATTGGTATGGGAGATGTGCATTTGGAGACCAACAATGGTATTGTGTTGTTTTTGAAGAATGTTAAACATATTCCGGATATTCGCATGAATTTAATCTCCATAGGGAAGCTTGATGATGAAGGGTTCTACAACACCTTTCATGATAGTCGGTGGGGCTGCGGGGAGGTTCTATGGTGGTAACAAAAGGAAAGAAGTGTTCATAAATTTGTATTTAATGCGGCCAGAGAATTATTGATTCCATTAATCAATGTAGTAGATGATGATACTGCAGTTGAGCTCTTGGAGCAACAGACTCGGTCACATGAGTGAGGAAAGGGGTTTGATGATTTTGGATAGAAAATATTTTTAAGTATGGAAAGGATCTTTGAAGAGGGTGTGCTCATTGTTTAGCAAAGCGGACTAAATTGCAGTGAATTACGCCCGCCATACAAGGAAGCCAAGTATGATTGATTTAGTGTATTTTGATGTGTGTGGTCTTATGAAAACAAAAAAACTTGGTGGATCTCTGTATTTTGTAACTTTTATAGATGATCATTGAAGAAAGATTTGGATTTTATACCTTGGCTCAAGCCCAGTGTTAAGATGGGTTTCGCCAGTTCCATGCTCTTGTTAGAGAATCTAGTGAAATTTTGAAATGCATCCAGTTGATAATGGGGGTGAGTATTCTGGTCACGGTGGTATTGCCAGACAACATGGTATTCAACATCAAAAGAAACCTCCAGACTCTCAGGTGAATGGGTTGGTTGAGAGAATCCAAAACAAAGACAACGTGAGATAGGAGTAAGATGTTTTCACTTTTTCGTAGTCACAGTTCCCAAGATCCTTTTGGGGTGAGGCTTTGAATACTGTTGTACATGTTGACAATCTCAAACCATTGTTCCTTTAGAATTTGATGTTTCGAATAGAATTTGGTCAGATAATGAAATCTCTTATGATTACTTGCGTGTCTTTGGATGTAAGGCTTTTGTGCATATTCCAGATGAGAAATTAAGTATGCTAAGACAGACCTTGTGACTTTATTGGCTATAGTTTGGGATGAGCTTAGTTCTGATTTTATGATCGATGCGAGAAAAAAAACTTGTAGGCTGAGATGTTATGTTTGGGAAGATCATACCATACAGGACATTGAGAAGATTGATGCAACATAGTCTCAGTATAGTGATGATCTTATTGACTTGGATCCAATTCCTTTGACATATCTTCCTACACAGGTTGAAGATGAAGCACATAATGACCAACGGCCAGCAGGTGATGTTGAAACTCCCCACACGGTCGAGATGGACTGATGATGTTCATGGCCGATCCTTCAGTAGCATATGCTCCATCAAATATTCCACTCAGGAGGTCTACCAAAGACCGACATCCTTCCACACATTGTATTCTATTGATAATTATGTATTACTAATTGATGGGGGAGAACCTAAAAGTTATGAGGAGGCCATGGAAAATGAAAATAAGTTGAAGTGGGTTGATGCTATGCAAGATAAGATGAAGTCATTGCATGAGAATCATTCTTTTGAACTTGTCAAGTTGCCAAAGGGAAAAAGAGCTTTGAAGAACAAGAGGGGTTTACAGAGTGAAGCAAGAAGAACACACTTCACAACCACGTTACAAAGCTAGATTGGTTGTCAAAGGGTTCAGTCAAAAGAAAGGTATTGACTTTGATGAGATTTTTTCTCCTTTTTAAGATATCGTCTATTCGTGTAGTTTTAGTCTTGGCAGCAAGTCTTGATTTGGAGATTGAGCAGATGGATGTTAAGACTGCATTTCTCCATGGTGATTTAGACAAAGAAATTTATATAGAATAGCCATAGGGTTTCATAGTAAAAGGAAAAGAGGATTATGTGTGTAAGTTGAAGAAAAGTCTTTATGCCTTGAAACAGGCACCGAGGCAATGGTATAAGAAGTTTGAGTCAATTATAGGGAGTGCAAGGCTACCGAAAAACTACTTCTAACCATTGTGTATTTGTGCAGAAATTATTTAAGGATGATTTTGTTAAATTGTTGCTCTATGTTAATGATATCTTGATTGTTGGCATAAATGTTTCAAGAATTGATAAGCTAAAGAAGCAGTTAAGCAAATCTTTTTCCATAAAGGATTTGGGGCCAGCAAAGAAAATTATTGGCATTAGAATTGAGTGAGATAGAGCACTCAATAAGCTGTATTTGTCACAAGAGCAATATATTGAAAAGGTGTTAGAAAGATTTAAATGAGCATAGCTAAGGTGGTTAGTTCTCCTCTAACTAGTTACTTTAAGCTAAGCAACAGACATAACCCTTCTACATATAAGAAAGAAGACATGGGAAGAGTTTCTTATGCCTCATCAGTAGGAAGTTTGATGTATGCCATGGTATGTACTAGACCAGACATAGCTTATGCAGTTGGAATTTGTTAGCCATTTTCTATCTAATCCAGGAAGACATCATTGGGAGGCAATCATGTGGATTATGAGATATTTGCAAGGCACTTCCAATTTGAAACTCACTTTTGGAAGTGGGAAACTAGTGCTTGTTGGCTACACTGATTCAAACATGGTAGGGCATGTGGACAATAGAAAGTCTAATTCAGGCTATTTGATGACAATCTTGGAGGTGTTGTGTCTTGACAATCAAGACTACAGAAATGTGTTGCACTTTCTACAATAGAGGCAGAGTACATTGTAGCAACAGAAGCATGTAAAGAGTTGTTATGGATGAAGTGTTTCATGAAGGAACTCTGGTTTAAGCAGCAGCGCAATGTGGTATATTGTGATAACCAAAGCGCCATTCACCTTAGTAAGAATTCTACCTTTCATGCAAGATGATGTGAGGTATCATTGGATGAAAGATGCTCTCAATGACAACTTGTTTGAAATTGAGAAGATACATACCGATCATAATGGCTCGGATATGTTAATGAAGTCACTACCAAGGGAGAAGCTTGGAGTTTGTTGTTTGATCACCGGGATGATGAGTCCCTCCACACAATCTGAAGTGGGAGATTTGCTTCAGTTTTCCTCATGTGGAAGGCCTAACCAAGAGTTTCAAAAGCATAAGGTGTGATGCCTCAAAATTGAGGGTTCTTTCGATCATCCATCAACCAACTAAACCTATGGATACTGCGTAACTCGATATCACAATCGTCAGTATTCCATTTAATGATCCATACTTGAACAAAAATCTGGACAGAGTCCCCTTTCTTTGCACATGGAGCCATCCAAAACCCAATATGTACACATTACACCGGTTATTGACCCATCCGAGGCCTAATATAACACAATGACCGCACTGGGTCCATTTATAAATAAAATTAACCACACCAAGCCCATTTATCCACATTCATATAAAAACATGTAAGACTATATTAAAAACAGTCCATATGGGTTCAATTACAACTCTTTACATATTAGTACATGCCAAAAACAATTTGTTCCAAATTATTTTACAAAAATAATTACAAAAGTAATTATGAAAGCCACATGCCTGCTTTTCTTCACCCTCAGGGTCTCTCTGATGATATCACCACCTAAGACAAGTCCCGCAGACCTCGAAATGTTTTCTCCCATATGTGGTGAGCCACACCTAGTAGAGTGACTCCTGCGAGGCTACTCTCACTTATACATAATTGCTTATACTTGATAATTCACATCAACATTCCAAAATAAGAATATGTCAATTTCTAACTTGAATTTACATGTCATGTAACGCCTGGTCCCGAGATGGTGTGTACTAGATAAATCGTATGTTCACCAAGGGCTTCCCTTTAATTATTTTAGTGTCATAATAGAATTTTTGAAAGTTGTTTTAAGGGGTGAAATTATAAAGTTTTCTGGAAGAATTGTGGCACTTTTTACAATTAAGGAAAGGGAGGGGTGGAATTTCCAATTATGAATTTTAAAAGGATAATAATATACTAATAAATTTCAACATAATGGTTCGTGGAAAACCCAGAAAATTCCCTTCTACGATGATCAAACTGACTACTGCAATTGCCTCGCAAAATCTAGTGACCCAGAAAATTTCGCTGAATCGAGACAAATGTAATATTTTACGATTTCGATGATAAGTCGTCGTGAACTGTGGATGAGATTTATACAAAAATCTCGGAAGTCAGGAAGTGGCTTGATTTAAGTTCATTTACAATAAAGTGAACTGAAAAGAAATAAAAATTTTCGGGGTAGAAATGGGCCCGAATGAGATAATAGAAATCATTTATCTAAATAATAATAATAATAATAATTAAAGAAAAATATTTATAAAAAAAGTAAAAGCTGCAAGGTGTGAGAACATTTTATAGAGATAGCGTGGAGGGAGAGGTTTTTATTTTTATTTTCTTTCTTTCGCTTCTTTCTCACATTTACTTAAAATCTAATCGTAGATTGGCTCTGAGCTGTATGCTAAAGTTGGTCTACGATAAAGAGAGCTATATGTAGAGTACCAAAAGCTTAGCATTTCATCATACTTCAAGAGGTAGGAAATTTTCCTATTTGTGTTATTTCTAGCCTAAATGCTATGTGTAATGGCTTGAAATTTTCTTAGAGACGTGAGTATCAGAAACTTCAAATCCCAAAATTTTTAGACTGAGTTTAGGAATTTTTATGAATTGGACTGGTGTTCTACGCTTGGGTCACTCGACTATTTTTCTGACATCTGAGCTGAAAATTTCAAGATTGTAGCCTTAATGTGCCTGATACAATTTTCTTAAAATGTTTTCTAGTGTTTTTAGACTTTGCGGAAAGTCCCTTGAGTCAAAAGTTGGCTAAAACATATAGTTTTTATGGGGCATATAATGTGTAGGGACATTTTGGTTAATTTCACATCATATTATCGATGTCCTTATCGAATGGGACTAGCACGTAGTGTTTTTGAGCTTAGAACGTTCGTTCTCGATATAGTCGCTTGAAAGCCCCGTGTATGTTTTATGGTTAAAACGTTAAAATCGAGGGTATTTTGCACTTTGAAGCGATTGTGGTGGCTTATTTGAGCATCCGACAAGAATCTAGAGTCTTGACAAGATTTGAAAGAAATTAGTCGGTGAAAGGTGAGTACTCAAAATCCTTTCAAAAATCGAAAAGCGTTTAAATTTACAAGTTTGTAAAGTGCTTGAAAATATAAATTTATAAAGCATTTTTTTTACTCCCACTTGTTATACTCAAGCAGGTGTTCATTTAAAGATTAAGAAATTAATAATTCCTCGGAAGAGCAAAACTCTAGATGGCACGCCTCGCTTCGCCGATGTATTTTGACAGTATGGCAGGTTATGATATTATGGATTTGAACTATATTGCCCGGCTCAAGAATTGGGGGTTAGATCTAGTATATATTTATAGTGAGTCGCCTTCGCACATTCGGGTATATAGTTAGCGCCAATGACTTAGTACATGGCGCATGAGGTGTTGGTTCCGGTGTTCCATCACCGCATTTTAGCCCGGTAGTTCCATTATGTTTGCTGTGAGATCCCGGCCGCGGTTCACTCCGACCATATTAGACTTCCGCAGTGTTCCGGAGGTTCACTACCATGCCGTTTCTCAATGCTCCGTGGCATCACGCCTGGTATTTCGTAAATGGGCCACGCGGGTTGGTACTTGATTTACAAAGATATACCCTCTAGATATTAACCACCATCGTCAGCTGCCAGCAGAATAGTTTTCAACTGCTTTCGCAGCTGGTAAATAGTTTTAATAGCTAACAAAGAGAAATAGTTTTCTTACGCTTTCAAAAATGGTTTTCATAGCAAAACTCCAAGCTTACAAATACTTACAACCATTTCAAGTATTTATTTTCATATTGGGAGGTACATACAACAGATAACAACATTTAGAACTTATAGTACTCACCGAGCCCGTCAGTCTACGCTCGCTTTTAAATAATTTTTCGTGCGGTGTGTCAAGCCGAAAGATCTTCCAGATCCTCACCCCAGATATCGTGGTTGTGATTATATATATGATAAGGTGTAAAGTAAAAGTAGTAAAAGCAAATGTGACATTTTGTATATGTAAATATCTTTTGTAAAATATGCATGCATGGTTTGAGAAAAACAAAGCTGCGATGAAATTATGTCGATTGATTCTTATCTTATATTTTCATGAGGACCGCAGGTCCTAGCTTTTCTTATGATCAGAGTTGGATTTTGAAAAATATTGGGAGTGTATTTTTTTATATACATGTGTGATTTTTGTATTTCAAGCTTGACCACCGTAAGGCCAGTGTTTCGGCCGATTTTTCAAGTAAATCTAAAGGTGTGATTTTTGATAGAAAAGGAAAAATTTTTATAACCCACGCTTTTCCAAAGACAAGCCAAAGTAGCTTTAACGGCTTAGCTTCATGGAACTTGTCACGAAAGGAAGCTTACTGAGATTAATGCGGAGTTGCCGCAGATTTCCCTGGTCACTAGGAAGGGGTCCGTCAGTTGGTATCGTATAGTTTTAGTAATAGTTCGCCTGCTTTTCACGCTGCTTCCATGTGATTTTTATATAATTTTTTTAATAATGATTTTCCTATTGCAACCTACATTGTTTTGCTAACTTTTGCATGTACTCAAAATATTAAAAAGTGTTACTTTAATCTTTAATCTTGAAATTCACAAAGATTATGTCCGGACGAGGTCGTGAGAGGTTTATCTAGACTTCCGCACCGTGAGGCAATTCACCAGAGATATGTCGAGTACACCCTCAGATCGAAAATGCTCACTAGCCCTCAAAGATAACCATACATCGAGGGCCAGCACTCCAAGTGGTGGTACCCCTGACGATGGATCGTTATACAGATTGTTGTACAGCCTGGACCACAGCACCCGAGCCCCGTAAGATAGTGCGCTGATGTAACGCGCCCAACATTGTGGGCTAAAACTTTATGATGGTACCATGTAATTCGTGAGGCAAAATCGCACTTTGGCATATGGTTGGGGTAGAAATTATGCAAAGGATGGGGTGTTCGGGATGAGCGTAAAGTCCTCTTTCAGGTCTTTGATGAAAACAGTGGCTAAGGATCAGCGGGAGGCTATTAAAGAGAGACACCCCACAGAGTCACTGGGACCGTCCATGTGCATTGATGCATGTATTTACCAAGGTAGTTAATGTGGATTGAAAATGGAAGAATTTCTTCTGCAGTTAGAGCAATGATCCTCACGCTGATGTATCATGAGCAAGAGGTTTTCGTAACCCGTGAAATTGGTGCCTATGGGATACAGAAAATGAGGAACATAAGCCGTAAGCGATTCACGGCCTTCCATTAACGTCTGGATCAAAGTTCATCTAGCTCCGGGCATCTCAAAATAACTTCTGAGAGTCGGTCGAGGCCGCACTCAAGGGTAGGAAGGATGGGCTTCATGGGGCTCTAACCTCAAAGGCGGCCAAACACAAGGGAGCTAGCCGTGCACCCGCCGCCCAAGAGAAAGAAAGAAAGAAGTGACCGGCGAAGTAGAGGGCTCAGGATGAGGAGCAGATTCAGCCGTGTGATCCGCATTCCATTGTCAATGTACCCCAGAGGTGGTAGATCTTCGGGATCATCTTTCCATTGTGCCTCATATGTCGAGGAGTGTATCTCAGAGTGTCTACGCAACATGACACGGCTGTCGTACTGGCAAGTGTGAAGGTCACTTTATCCGAGACTGTCCACAACTAGTAGTCGTAGACCTCTGAGGTAGGTACACAGCACCCACCCTGTGCACCAAATATCCAACGCCGGTAGAGGTGGTTCAGCAGATGGTGGCAAAGACAAAGACCTAGTAGAGGTCGCGCAGAGGGGGCGAAAAGAGGCAGAGGCAAGACTCGATCGCCAAATCGGCAGTGGTACCATCGTGCTCTGTGGTCTGCTGGCCACACAAATGGGGAGACGATGCATCACCGTGACGTGACATCGGTATATGATTTCGCTTTTTTACGATCACATATATATTTGGTGGATCCATGAGCCACTCATTCATTTATTTCGTGATTCATCTATCGAGGTACCCGCGATAGAATCCCAAATTTATGACGGTCGTATGGTGGTTTCGTGACCACTTGTGGGATACTACGACATCCGGGAAGATAGGGTCTAGGGGCAGAATGGTATCCAATAATAAGGATTTTCCAACGTACTTGATAAGGTTAGGGTATCCATGATTTCAGATAGACTGGGTGACCTGTTGTCCGTACAGCCACCTTAGATTGGGTTATAAGAAAGAAGTAAGATTGTTCTACGTAGGAACCAGGCGTGATATTTCGGGGAATCAAAAGAGAGATCGCCCCTAGTCCCATTAATTCCATGACCGCCTCAAAAATGTTTCGGAAAGGTTGTCAAGGTTATTTAGCATTTGTGGTGGATAGGAGACAAAGAGGGGGATTACGCCCGGAAGACATCCCCATACCAAAGAGTTCCCGATGTCTTTCCATATGACATTTTAGGCTTCACTCCCTGGACATAGCAATTGAGTCTCGTTATTGAACCGGGATTCTAGGGACTCGAGCCGATATCCATCTCTCCACATAATGGCTCCAAAGCAGAGTTGAAAGAATTGAAGGCACAATTGGAGGAATTGCTGCTGGTCATATCCGATCAGATAGACTATTATGCACAAACAAATCTGGCGACAATACGAACCGCATCCGGCTCTCAGATAGATGAGCTATTCACCAATCGCATGGATCTCGTATATTCTAAGATTGACTCCAAGGTCGCTACCATCACTTGAGGGTCCGAGAATGATGTTTCTAAGATGTACCAGATTTGACACCTGGCCACTACGGTTCCTAGTGATGCCATTCGATTTACCACGCCCTGTAACCGTTTCATGGATTTGATGAAAAGGTATTCAAATTCGTATTTAGATAAGCTCAGGATCGATTCATCGATGACATTTAGTGTATTCTCAAAGTGCCCAGGAACATGCAGAGCATCTCCTAATAAAAAGATTGCACATTCTTAGAGAGCGTTAGTTATACACTAAGTTTAGTAAGTGCCATTTTTGGTTGGACAAAGTAGCTGGGTCATGTCATTTTAAGCAGAAGGCAGTGTGGATCCTCAAAAGATCGCTTATGTGAACTGAAGCCGCCTACGAATGTTTTTAAAGTCCACAGCTTCCTTGGATTGGCAAAAAGTTATTACAGATCGCTGGAGCGAGGGTTTTCAAAGATAGCAACCATTGACCACAATCTATTGAAAAAGGATCAATTGCGTTCATAATTCTCAAGATAGTTTTAAGGAGATGAAGCAGAGATTAACGACGCCTCCAAGAAAGAAGAACACCGTCAGAGAATGTTATGTGGTATACAAATGATGCTTCCATACGCGGTTAGTGTGTTTTGATGCGTAATGGTAGAGTGGGATAGCTTATGCTTCCCACACAGAAGAAAACAGCAAATCCACTAATCTACGATTTAGAACTATAAAGAAGAGTTGGTTTTGCTCTAAATACTCCAGAGAGATTATTATCTATACCTGTTCCTGTATCGATATTCACCGATCATATATCGTAATATATCTTTACTCGTAAAGAGCTGGGAATTTCTAAGGCACAATGGTTGGAGTTGATTAAGGATTATGATCGAACGATAGAGTACCATCCGGGGAAGGGCCAATGTAGTGGTCGATGCCTGAGTCTGAAACCCGAGGGTTCCTATGTTTATCCTGAGACAAGATATCTCCCATCAAGGATGTAGCTGAGACTTTGGGAGTTCGGGCAGGTGTAGAATACATAGGACACCGTTGGTATCATTTTATGTTCGCCCTCTTTCCTCGTGGATCGATCAAGGAAGAATGGCGCTTCAGAGATGAGGCGTAGGATTTGAGGGGTGGTAGGAAACCAAAGTTCTGATCGATACGAATGTTGGGGCTGAGTCACTGTACCGAAATAGGTGAACTAAAAAAGGGAAATCATGGAAGAGGCTCACCTTCAAGATATTACGCACCCCGGTAGCACTAAGATGTATCATAATTCGAGGGAGCATTATTAGTGGAAGGGTACAGTGCTGAGTGTCCCATAGATTAGATTCAGATGCCTAACCTGTCAACAGGTGAAGGCAGAGCACCAGAAGCCCGTAAGAAAGATATAGCCCCTTCCGATTCCTGTATGGAAGTGGGATAAGATTACTATGGATTTTGTTACCGGGCTTCCAAGAACTCGGAGACAACACGATGCCATACGGTGATAAGGATGTAATTAACAAATCCACGCATTTTCTCCCGCTAGCAATGATGATCCGTCGACAAGTCAGCCCACTATATGTGGAGGAGATAGTTAGGATTACATGGTGTTCCTATATCGATAGTCCTCGAGGCCAAGAGACCCGGATTTTTGAGTCAGTTTACGGGATGCCATGGGGACTCGTGCACTTTGCACGACTCCATCCTCCCGGACGATGGTCGGTCAAGAAAACTATTCGAGGCTAGAGGATATGCTTAGAGCATGCATGATAGAGTTTAAGGGAAGTTGGGATACGCATTTATCTCGGATGGAGTTCGCACACAACAACGGTTATCAATCGATTATAGCATGGCTCCATTTGAAGCATTGTATGGCGGAGGTATGTGCTCCAGTATCTTTGGGATGAAGTAGGAGAGGAGACTGATAGGCCCGGGATAGTACATATTACCTTAGATGCAAGATCAGTTGTCAGAGACAGGACTCAAGATAGCCGGATAGACGAGGAAGAGTTGTGCGGACAAGCGCAGGCCAGGGATCTGAGTTTAAGGTGGGCGTAGGGTCTTCCTCGAAGTTTCCCTTGGAAGGTGTCCTCAGTTTGGAAGGCGCAAGGCGAGGCCAGATACATAGGGCCATATGAGATTATTGCCAGAGTGGGACTAGTAGCATATAGATTAGACCTTCCTCCAGAGTTGTCTAAGGTTCATAATGTGTTTCATGTATCCATGCTCCGCAAGTACATTCCAGATCCCTCCCATGTACTCAGAGATCAGCCAATTAGAACTTCTGGATAATTTGACCTAAGGAACGTAATGTAGATAGTAGATGTGACGATTTTGCGAATAAGGTCATTCATTTGGTCAAAGTTTTATGGGGGAATCATGGGATTAAGAAGGCTACGTGGGAGTCAGAGGCTCAGATGCACAGTCAATATCCTCAGTTGTTTTGATTAAAATTATCCTTTTTGTATTAGTTTGTTCATTTAAAGTGTGAAATGTTCCTAAAGGAGGAGGATTTGTAACGCTCGAGTCAGGGGGTGTGCGGTATGTGTAACCGTAATACGAGAGCCCCAGCCAATTATTTTTAGCGTCATGATCAAATTTTTGAAGAGTTGTTTTAAAGGGTGAAATTATAAAGTTTTCAAGAATTGTGGAACTTTGCAATTAAGGAAAGTGGAGGGTGGAATTCCAATTATGAAATTTTAAAGGATAATAATAATAATAAATTACCATAATATTTAGGGGAAGCTGAATTCTTTAGATCTTGGATGACAGTAGATAGCCGTTAAATTCGTCTCTTCGTCTCGCTGAGTCCTAGTGACCCAGAAAATTTTCTGAATTTTCGAGATACCGTGACATTTGCACTTTTCGTGAGGTTGCCAGACTTCAGTACGAGATTTATACAAAAAATCTCTAAGTCGTAGGCACACTTAAGTTCATTTACAATAAAGTAACCGAAAAGAAATAAAAAATGTGAAATAAACCATCAAGATAATAGAAATCATTTTTCTAAATAATAATAATAATAATTAAAGAAAAAGATAAAAAAAAACATAAAAGTCAAAAGGGTGTGAGAACAGACGGGAGAGAGATAGCGTAAGGAGTATTTTTATTTTCTTTTCTTCTCGCTTCTTTCATTTTATGAAAATTGATCAGATTGGTCGGTTACATAAGTAAAAAGTTGTCTACATAACAGATACGCCAGAGGTACCAAAACTTAGCATTTCACATACTTCAAGAGGGGTAGGAAATTTTCCTATTTGTGTTATTTGAGTCAAAGGCTATGTAATACTTGAAATTTTCTTAGAGACTGACAAAGTCTTAAAACTTCAGTCCCAAAAATTTTTAGACTGAGTTTAGGAATTTTTAGGAATTTTGACCTGTGTTCTATGGGGCCAAGGAATTTCTAACTATTTTCTGACAGCCAATAATTTCTGACTATTTTCTGACATTTCCCCGGATTGAAATTTCAAGATTGTAGTCTGACAGTCGGACATACCTTTCGTAAATGTTTTCTGGTGTTTTTGCACTCTACAGTCCCTCGAAATTAAAAGTCAAGCAAAACAGAGAAGGTTTTTATGGGGCATTTAATGTGGTAGGACATTTTGGTCAATTTCACATGATATTACTGATGTCCTTATCGAATGGGACTAGCACGTAAAGCTTGTTAGAATCAAGTTCGTTCTTAGTTATAGTTGTTTTGAAAGCCCTGTATGTTTTATGGTTAAAACGTTAACCGAGGCATTTCGCATTTGTATGGATTGTAGGCGACGAGCATCCGACGAGAATCTAGAGTGCTCGACAAGATTCAAAGAAATTAGTTGAGAAAAAGGTGAGTACTCGAAATCGTTTTCGAAAACGAAAGCTCGCTTAAATATGTTTGTAAAGTGCTTTGAAAATATAAATTTATAAAGTTTTTTTTTTACCTCCACTGTTATACTCAAAGTTAAAAGTCTCGATTTCAGTATTTAAGAAACAGCTTAACTGGTTTAGCAAAACCCTAGATGACACAAATTTACTTTTGGTCACTAGGCTCGGATTGTGCATGGCAAGGTTATGGGATATTATGATTAACTATATTGCCTGCCTGAATTTGGGGGTTAGATTCAGTATATATTTATATATGAGTCGCCTCCGCACATTCGGGTATATAGTTAAGCGCGACTTAGTACATGGCGAGATGAGGTGTTGGTTCCGAGGTTCCATCACGGCATTTTGTCTCGAGGTTCCATTATGTTATAGAGATCCCGCCGAGTTCACCGGACTATATTAGATTCGCATGCTCCAAGGTTCACTACCGAGCGCTGCTTCGACGCCTGGCATCACGCCTAGGGTATTTTAAATGGGCCACGTTATTGGTACTTGATTTACAAAGATGGTACTTTCGTATATTAACCACCACTCAACAATTTTTTGCAGAGTTAAATAGTTTTCGTAATCGCCGTGAAAGGTAAATAGTTTTCGCACGCCAGCAAAGCAGAATAGTTTTCAACACGCTGTAATGGTTTTATAGCAAAAACTCGCTTCTCATAAAACGCTTTACAACCATTTTGTACAGATTTTCTGGCTGGGAGGCATACAAAGGCATAACAAATATCAGAACTTATATAGTACTTACCGAGTCCGCTTCGCTCGCCTTTTTGTTTTTAAATAATTTTTCAGGTGCAAGTGCTGAAGTCGAAAGACCTTTCCAGGATCCTCAATCCTAGATGTTGTGTTGTGATTATATATAAGATAAGGTGTAAAGTAAAAGTAGTAAAAGTTAAAATGTGACATTTTGTATATGTAAATATCTTTTGTAAAATATGCATGCATGGTTTTGAGAAAAACAGATTGCGATGAAATTATGTCGATCGATTCTTATCTTATATTTTGATGAGGACCCGCAGGTCCTAGCTTTATGATTGTAGTTGGATTTCTTGGAAAATATCGAGTGTATTTTTTTATATACAGTGATTTGTATTTCTATTGATCACCGTGTACCGTTATGTCAAGCCGGATTTTCGTTAAATTTGATAGAAAAGTGAAAAATTTTATAACCCACGTTTCCAAAGACACGCTTCAAAGAGCTTTAACCTACTTAGCTTCATGGTAACTTGTCAGTCGAGCGAGCTTGGCTGGGAGGTTACTACGGAGTTGCCGGCAGATTTCCTGTCACTAGGAAGGGGGTCTGTCATGTCATGCTATGAAATGAGATGAGACTCACTCATGCACCATAACCCCAAGTCTTTACCGATCCCATCACACAATGTAATGCCAGTGTGTGATAAAATCCGTCATTGGTGGATTACATCCAATGATCATTTTTAAAACAAAATTCATTTGTTTACAAACCAAAACTTGTTGAATGTTACACCTCGAATGGTCATTTCATATTCAACCCATGTGTCTTTTGTGGGTAGTGAATTTTCGGGGTCTCACCGTAGGCTCGGGACGCCTTTCAACCCTTTTTAGACTTTCACCATTGGAGTGTTTGAACCAGTCTGGGTCTTTCACCTGAGGGGATATCTAGCCCTTCTTGCTATTACCCGACATAAGTTTTTACCATTTTATTCCACACAGGATCACTGGCTCTCGTCTAATCTGGGCATCAAGCCCACTCACCGATCACCAAGTGAGGTGATTAATTTTAATCATGCACTCACACCCATGTAATGTGATGTTTGTGATGCCCTAAAACCCGAGGGTCCTGTTGACTAACCGTCAACTTGAGGAATACCTGTGGGTATCGCATATCTCGATACCACACTATCGTGTCTCATTCACCGAGACTCATTTATGAGTAAAAGTAGCCCACCGGGCCTTTCAACCATACTCAAAATATTACGTAAGACTATGTTCTTTCATTAATAGTCTTCCCAAGAGTTTATTACAACACTTTTATGACAAAATCATATATTAAAACTATTTTGTTCTAATACATTTTACAAAATAAATATCAAGGCCACATGTCGAATTCTTCACACCACACGCTCTGACGAGCGCCATCCACCTGTTTGTCCTCAGACCAAATGTTTTTCCCATAAAGAGTGAGTCACGCCCAGTAGAGATAACTATACAAAGGCTACTCCCCACCTAAGTGCACATGTAATGGTTGCACACTCACCACAATCATTCAATGTAAAATGTAATTTCTACCATGGAATCCTACATGCCATGAAATGAGATGGCTAACTCATGTACCATGCCCCGAGTCCTCACACCGAATTCCCTCCACACAATGCACAGCCAATGTATGATAAACCATCATTGATGTTCTATCCAGTTGGATCATTTCAAAACAAAATTTTTTGTTTATAAACCAAACCCATTGGATATTGTACTCTCAAATGATCTTTTTATTAACAAAACTACTGCATTCCTTATGGGTAGCGAATTTTCTGTGGTTTTCACCGCAGTTCAAAAGACACCTTCCCACACTTTCACTCAAGCCACCATTGGACACATATGTATAACCAAAAATATTGGGGATTTCACCTGAGGGGGTATCTATCCCTCCTTGCTACTACTCGACCCAAGTTTTCATGCTTTGCAAATAGTGGAACTCTGCTTAACTTCGTTCAACGGTACACAGCCCACTCATCAACCACCAAGGATAGTGTGTTATGACACTATTTCATATTCTGTGAACAGCGAAACTCCGCTAAACTTCGTTCAACGTATCGAGCCCACTCATCAACCACCAAGGATGGTGTGTGATGGCACTATTCACTTACACCCATTCAATGCGATGTCCCCATGCATATGCAATGTATGCGCCATTGCCTATTTGTACCATGACACATATATGACGAATGCTATTTGGACAATTTTATCAAGCATGCATATCACCAATGCATCCTGGGCAATTATATCAAACATGCATATAATTTCCCTACATTAACTCATTCATGTCAATGTATCACACAAGCACATATCAGCATCACATACAAATCATTACTTAGTCAAGTCATGAAGCACTTTATCCTTTAGGTTAAATTACGACATAACATGTCCACAAAATAGCCTACAACATGTCATGTAATGGCCATGTCTACACATACAATTCATCACATGTCAATATATTAATACACATATCAACATTTCATCAAACAAGCATGTCATACCATGCAATTAGTACACTTGGTGTTATGATCAAAATTTCAGCAACGATGTGAGCACCAAATGTAACACCTCGAATTAGACTCTAGTAGTTTATGATATGTTTAGGGTATAATATAAGTAAAATTTTCATTTTTCGAAAATTAGAGTACTAAGGGTAAATTGGTAATTTGCACCTTGATAACTATGATAAGATGAAAATATTATATGCTAAGTTAGAATAATGATAAGTTGATTTTCAAATAATAGAAAGATAAAGGACCAAATGCAAAGGCTAAGGAATTAATCCAAAAGAGGATAAGGTCAAACATGGCCTTATGATAAGAGCAAAATATCTCATTTTGGGGATTATCCATTTTAGGGCTAAAGGAGAGCTAAGGCACGGTTTTGGGAGAGAAGCCATTCTAGGTTGCTTTTCTCCATTTACTCAAGGTTCTATTTAGCCTCAGCAAGAGAGAAGGAAATCAAGGTATGGAATTCATGTTTAGAACTCTCATATTTGTTAGTATGGAACCTATATGTATGGATTTGTTGGTTAGGAAACCCTCCTAACTCTCTCTTTGCCTATGTTTGGGTTAGAAGAACCCTGTCTTTGTATAAGAGTGATTTTTGTTGGTTTTAGTTCAGTTTTGTGGTTGGTTTTGGGTTTTGCTGAAATTTCAAAGTGGTATGAAACTCATAGAAATCGCAAGCCGAGTACGAGATCAAAGTTGAGTATCGGTACTCAAAGTTGAGTACCGGTAATCAAAGTTGTTTTTGGGTCTAGAGGATATTGAGTACCGGTACTGAAAGTTGAGTACCAGTACTCAAAGTTGTTTTTCGTTAAGAGGACATTGAGTACCAGTACTTAAAGTGGTTTAAGGTCCAGAGGATGTTAAGTACCTGCATCAAAGTCGAGCAATCGATTCAAAGTGGTTTAAGGTCCGTAGGTGTTAAGTACTAGTAATCGGTGCTGAGCACCTGCATTCAAAGTTGTTTAAGGTCCGAGTATCGGTCTTATAACCTTGTTTTTATTCTGTTCTTCCGTTATTCCGAATGAAAGGTCAGTACATGTATACAAGTTGTATGAAAAATGCTTTGTACCTCGTCGTCGAGGCGAAGCTTCAAACATTGTTTTTTGCCCTTATTTACTAATGTGAATAAGAATAAAATAACAAGTTCGAAAACACATATAATTGTATGCTTGTCGGAGACCATATAGTGAATGAATAGGCATGTCCTGCTCGCAACGCATCTCGCATCGTGCTACGACACCCCATTACGCAAGGCACGCCTCCTGCTCGCTGCTTCCTCTGCAAGACTTCGCCAGTGCCACGACACTCGCTACTCGGGGCGCACATGTCTCCTCGATCGCCAATACGACACTCCTGCTAGTGCTACGGCACTTCTATTACGTGGGCAGGCACATATTGTGCTTCATCACCTCTGTTAGTACCTTCGGGTACCTATTGTGCTACGTCCCTCTCATTCATTGTTACTAGTCTATACAGGCAAACATTTATATGATAAGAATATGAATAATGAACAATAAGAAAGCATAAGTAATCAGTTCTATCATGTTCTGTAATGTACCTACGAGTACCTTCCGTACAAGATCTCTATTCGTTCCTACTGAGATATGAAACCCGTTATAAGAATTAGTTATAAAACTCTGATAAGAATTAGGTTATTTTTTAAACTCTGACATATGCATTATGTTATATGTATCCTTTAATTATGGACCACTTCAAGTGGTCATATATGTTATCTGTTTCCCACTAAGCTGTAAGCTTAGCACGGGTGTTTCATCTATGTAGGTACTGAAAATGACATCTGAGGCATTCCGCATTCACCAAGGCCAACATAGCGATAGGAGTCCTTCTTATGTAGGTTTTGACTTTGTTTTGAGATGTAAATGTAATAGTGGAATTTGTTTATGTACAAGTAAATGGGACTTAGGAATATGTACAAGACAATTTAAACACAACTACAGTGGTAGGACTAGAAATTTTATTTCCTTATGAAATTATATATGAAATAAGCCCACCAATGTTCGAAAAGCATGTTAAGGAGTCCCAGTCCCATGTCGCGCCCCCTCTCTTCGCCCAGGTGGGGGTAGGGCCATGACACCAAATTCCAATCACTATCATATGGCTAGATTTTAGACTCAAAGAGCTTTTCATAGAGTCTAAGAACGCGTGAATCGGAGTTCGGACGAGAAAGATATGGTCGTCCGGGTCGAGTACACCAGAGCCACACGCATTAAGGCCAATCCATGCAATAGCGCACCGAGGGTCATATGAGTACTGGGCAACTCTCGTAAATGCAATTTTTCAACCCAAATTCACTTCGAAAGCAGTCCTTTAAACCGGCTACAAATCTGTCCCATGCCATTAACATGGCACAACACGGTTCCAAAATCAACCCAAAACAATAGCCCAAAGGCTAGAAATAAACCAAAGTATGAAGAATCCCTACCTCTTGAAGCGTAGCCCCTCGTCGAATCTCCAGACTTCACTCCTTAGTCCAACGAGTTTCGACCATTGGAATGCTAATAAACTGAGGAATAAATCGCCGGCCTCCTTCCTCTTTCTCTCTTTCTTTTCCTTTTCCTTTCTTTTCTTTCTTTCCTCTCTTTCTTTTCTCCTTTCCCTTTTTCTCCTTTCCTCCCTTTCGTTTTTCCTTTCTTGCTTCCCTCTCCTTCTATGAACACAACCCATTTATAGGCATGTCCATTGGCATGCATGTAGACAAGCCAAGTGTCACACATGCATTTGTCTTTGCATGCCTTGTGACACATGGCTTGCCATGTGTCACCCAACACTCGTTGCCTCAAAAAATGTGAAATTTTGATTGTCTCGGAATTTAACAAAATTTGCATGGGTAACTAGATTTCGCGAAACGAAGTCAACAATGAGGTCCGTTTTGTCATCCGAGATCTAGAAAAATTTCAAGTTTTCAACTTATATCGTAGCAGCAAGTTCACTGTGTTTGCCCTATTTTTTTGGAAAAGTTCAAATTTACCCGGGTTTTACAATGTTTCCCATGTATAATGCAATGTGATGCACCATTGCATGTATATGTCATTGTAGACCCTCAATTTTGCCCCTCAACACTTGCATTTATCCTATGGGTGTCACACTCACCCATCGTTCTCATATAACACCATTAGTGGGCCCCTTGAAGTGGCTGGCTCTCGAGCCTCAGCCAGATGTGGTCCTGAGTGCGGTGTGGCTCACTTTAGAGGGTCATGGCTTATTTTTTAGTTATTGGCATCATATGTGAAGCAAGTAGGGCCCTCGAGGTTTTAGCTCAATCAAAGTTTATTAGGAGTATGTCAAATTCGAAAGATTGGAAATTAAGCTTCGATCATATCTCCTCGTCCAACTCGGGTAATTGTTCTACTATTTGTTTTGTCAACCTTATTTTCTGCTGAGGTTTCTGTTAAAATTCATAATGTTTGTCAACCGTTTGACTAATTGGTTTGACCGTTCATCGTGGCAATACGCATACAACATTGTTGCGATTTTCGTGAGCACTCCGCTTTCGATCATATCTCCCTCTATCCCGATTTCTGAATGGTGTACCGTTGGTCTCCTTATTCTTCAGGGAACATTCTATCAAAATTTCAATTTTCCTCAATCGGATGGATCAAGCCGTATCCGTTCAACCTAAGTAGTCGGGCCGCCTAGTGTGGAGCGCCGTTTTTTGTGATTTCGGGAGCCCAAATCCTATATGGTTCGGGCCCATAAGCCCAAATGACCATGGGCAGTATTGTGGGTCCATTTTGGGCCTTGTCTTGTTACATGCAGCCCACCATGAATCCATATGGATACTTAGGCGGCTGTCGAAAAACTTAAGATATTCAAATACTTGCATGGAAAATGAGGAGAGGGAGTACCGGGGAAGTCAAGCTTCGAGACTGACGGGGCTCTTTTCAAAGCTTACAGAAATACCAGGTAGGCCTGGGAGCTGAGGTGGGGAATCAGCATAAAAGGAGAGAAAGATCAAAGTGGAAGCGGACCTTGAGGGATACTTTTCCGGGGCTCAAACGCACTACCGATTCTCGCTGATGCTTAGCTTGGTTTCTTTCTCGCGTTGAAGAGGTAAGAAACAGACACTGGCTCCTAATTTCATTCTCTTTAAGAGACATTCTGATCAAATTTGAGGTTTCTCCTCAACCATTTGAGCCGGTTTTCACGCCTATGACGTGAGAGCTCTGCTCAATGGGGCCGAAAGCCTAGGTTTTAGAGAACAAACGCGATTTTGGTTGGTTTCACCATCCGAGCCGAGAATCAATCACTGTTTGTTTTGTTAGATTCCCAACCTTTAGGAAGGTTCGAAAATTTTGAGAGACTCTCTCGAGATGGATTGGTTGGGAAACCATCACTTGGCCCATTTAGGTTAGGTTTGCAGAACCAGCTTGGGTGTTTGGTTTGTTTTTGTCAGGGTTCCCTTCCTCTCATCCGAGCTGGAGAATTGATCACCGCTTGTTCTGACCCTTTTAGGAAGGTTTGAAAACTTTGAGGGCCTCTCTCAACGAGATGGACTGGTTGGGAAACCAGATCAGTCCGGTTCATTTAGGTTGGGTTTGGGAGCAGTTGGGTAGTTTGGTTGGTTTGGTTGGTTCTCATCATCCAGACTGTGAGAATCCAATCACGTTTGTTTTGTTAGATTCCTGACTCCTTGAGGAAGGTTCTGACCTTTTTTAAGAATTGTTCCAACTTGGATCTTCTAGTTGGAAACCAGATCATTTGGTTCATAAAAGTTCAGTTTTTAGAAAAGCGGTTTAAAGTGGTTTAACATTTGTATTGGTTGCAGCGTGGAGTCGGAATTGAACTCAATTTGTCTTGTTGAATTCCTGACTTTGTAAGGAAGGTTCTGGAAAGTTTTGAGATCTTTTCTCAACCGGATATACCGGTTGGGAAACCGAACAAACAGTTCTTCAGGTTGGGTTTTCGGAATGGATTTAGGTGGTTGCTTTGTTTGTGTTGGTTTAGTTTCTTGGTCATTGAATTCGAATTGAACTCTGTTTGTCTTGTTAGATTCCGGAATCTGTGAGAAAAGTTCTGACAAGTTTTGAGATCTTTTCTCAACAGGCTGGGCTAGTTGGGAAACCGAACTAACCGGTTCATTGGGTTAGGTTTTCCGAAACGGCAGTTTGGGTACTTTGCTTTGTTTATATTGGTTCTTGGTCATTTGTAGTCAGAATTGCACTCTGTTTGTTTTTGGATTCCTGACTCTGTGAGGAATTTTTGACAAAGTTTCAAATTTTTGTCAATCGTTTGGACTTATCGAGAACCGATTCAACGGTTGTGCAAGGCGGCTCATACGTGACCCCTATTTTAGCATGTTTAGGTCCGAATCTATTATAGGGCTCTTAGTTTGCCCCAAGGAACCTGTAGGCTGCCTTTAGGGTCTGAGTTCAGTTTCGGTTTGAACAAAGTGGGGTTGTGGGCAATGTGGGATTTGTAAGTATGGTTTGGTTTGTGGGATTTTAAAAGGAATGTGTGTGCTAAAGTAAACAAACCACTTACCTCCTTTCAGCCTGCTTCCTTTCTTTTGGTATAGGATCCAATATTTGGTTTTAAATGCATGATGTATGATGTACTATTTGCCTACCTATTCCTGCTGTGCATGGCTAGGGACCTCAGGTACATGCTTAGGTGTTGGTATTTGTTTTCATATGCGTACATGGTGTTTGGATTTTGACATTTGTGATGCATTTGAGCCTTTTGACTGACCTCTTATGCAGCGCTTGGCTAGGGACCACAGGTATATGCTTTAATGTTGGGTAATGAATTTCACATGGATGCTTTGTGTTTAGGTGTCATGCATGCTTGCTATGTTTGTTAGCTAACCTTTGATGTAAGTAACGGCCGGGGACCACAAGTACGCTATTTGCCCTTTAGTTGAGTGTTTTTAATGCTAGATACCAATTAGGTTGAGTCGATCTAAGTTGTGTATTTAGCCTAGGAGACTATACGATCTGTGACCCATGTCTCCACATACCTGCCCAATTCACTAGTAGAGACAGAGTTCTGGGCCTAGAGGGGTGCTACCTCATATGAGGTACCTTCCCGATAGGTAATCTGACCCCCGGACCCAGAAATCTAGATTTTTCGCAGACCGCTTTTTCCATACTGGAGTCATTGGGGTTTTTTGTTCCTTGTAGTTTCCCCTTTATAAAATAACAACAAAAGTAAGTAGGCGACTCCAAGAAAAACTATCCTCCTCAGGGACGGATTTTCTAAAATTGAAAAATCAACCCACATTTCCTTCCATTTAAAAGCGAGTCGCGCCGGCCCATGGATCGGGTAGGGTCTAGGTGGCGACTCATTGGGGGCCAGAATCGAATCTACGGTTTCATAAGAGGATCAAGCTTGAACTTGAGTTGTGTATTGAAGCACATGGCTCTCGATCGGGGAGGCTCTTGGGTTCGTAGATAATTGATGATCATACACTTGATTAGTATTTAGCTTGCATTTGTGATTTGTTGATGCTTGTGTGTTCACCTGTCAAATTATAGCATGCTTTCTCATTATTAATTGGTATCTAGCTATAACATTTGGGATTAGGCTTAGAGGATCAGAATGTGTGTAGATTTTGTGATAGGCTTGCTCTTTGTGCATGATTGTTTACATTGCATGACCCCTCCTTCCCACTGCATATTTGCTTGCGCTTGTGTTTGTGGGGCATGTGTGTATCCCATATACGAGATCACGAGTCTTGAGTCGGCCATTCCTCGTGGATTGCTTATGTTGCTTAGGGAGTTATTCCCATTTGTTTGCCTTCGACCAAGCTAGGGGGTTTGGAATAGGAGTCTAACATAAGGGCTATATTGATGTATAGGAGCATTATGGAATGTGGATGTTCGAGCAGTAATGAAAAGACTGTATAGCTCCTAAGAAATTTAGATTTCATGGATACATGCATGGCGATTAATGTACTTTGATTGTTGATTAGGATCTCGAGGTTGTGTATCCTTGTGGAGTCACGATCGTATAGCCTTTTAGGACTTGCCTCTTCTCTTTATTGGCTTCTAAGCCATCTTACTAGGTATTACCATCATCGAATCCCTTCGCTCCTGCATGTGGAGCCATTTATCAGATTAGATGTTAACATCACATATCGACTCATTCCTTAGAGGATTTCCATTGCTTGGGGATTTGCATTCTTTTTAGTTGATTTCCGGATTGATAGTCATAGGGACTGAATTACCCCTTTCCTTTTAGAGGATTATTGATTAAGAGCGACTTGGGTTCCCGAGCTTGGATTCAGGTCGGAGGTAGACTTGTTAGAGATTGAGGATCCGCGCGGTCGATTAAGAACGGACATCAAATCCTTAGAGATATATGGACTCTCGATGCGCTACGTGACCAGCTAGCATTTGAGATTCTGGAAATACCATGGCATCTGCAGGATGCTATATTGGGGCTGAGACGGAGGATTGATGGGCATCGAGGCCCGACCATTTACCCGATTTAGGGGCACCCGCGCGGCTCTACCCGCCTCCACCCTGCCACCATCATGCGGACCCATTTATGCAATCGGGGACTACCGCAGTTCACCTCCACCACCACCCTTTGGTTCCAATCGGCCATAAGTTGGAGCTTTTGTTCTACATGGATTAGTGAGACCATGCCACGTGCATTGTGACCTTGATTATTGATGACACTTAGGCCCATTATCGATAGGATTGAAGGGCGAGGAGATGGGTCTACGCATGTTCCAGTGGGAGTTATAGGTTGAGAGGGATATGATGACCTTCCAGTGGCAGCCTTACCAGTTGAGTTCCGCATGCCGGGCATTGGGGAGGTACCTGCTTTGGGGATAGGGTGCCGCCTTTCACTTGCGATTATCGCGGGCGCTGTTATGCGCGGGCATAGATTGGATGAGGCACAGATGATCATGCTTTTTCCTCTGTCGCTAAGTGGTGCCACTCAGCGTTGGTTTGCATCATTAGACCCTTCGAGGCGTAGGACATGGGCTGATTTGGGACAAGAGTTTATAAGACAGTATTCTTTTAATACTGTAGTGGACGTATCCCGGAGAGAGTTAGAGGCTCTCGGGCGGTAGGATGGAGTCAATCACTTCATTTATCTCCTGATGGAGAGAGAGATGCACATATTAGATAGACCCTCGGGAGCGCGTAGATCGGCATGATTCGCAAGTCTTGAAACCCAGCTTTGTTAGGCATCTCTTGGGTTTCCACAGACCGGACTTTGGATCTGTTGGTTCGGGCCCTTTGTGGCATTGGGGAGGCATATCCCAGAGGATTGTGGGCGGACTCTTCCCCTTCGGACTCTAAGGGAAGAAGCCAGGGTCGGGACCCGGACCATCGAATGTTGGTGTCATTGGCATGGCGTGACGCGAGTCCCCACGTCACCCTCCGTTTGAGCGGTTTTTCGGACCTCGCACGGATGATAGGGGCGGGATGGTCACGGACCCGGCTCTCCTTCGGGCGGTTGGGCTACTTTTCTGATCGCCACCACAACCGTGCCATTGCCACGGGCGCCTCAGGAGGCACACGCCTGATGCCATCCCGGCCAATGATAGAGCGCCTCCGTGGCCGGCCGGGCGTTTACAGCCCAGGGATGCCCAGCTGAGCCAAGCATTTCGGAGGTGGTTGGAAGGGAGTTTGATTGTTCCTACCACCTAGACAACCACTCTGACCTACCCCTGGATTCGGGCGGGGATCTTCAGCATGTGCTTATCATCGAGACGGTCGTGATACATATAGTTGTCTTTTATAGTGAGGAACGCTATTCAGGATTTGATTGATCAGGGTTTGGTTGATTTAAGACGTCCTGCCGTGACTACAGACCCGCTACCCACTCATGACACTAGAATTTTGTGCCTCCGCCCCTCGGGGGGGGGGGGTGTACATTTGATTGAGTATTCGAGAGTGAGATATTCATGATGGGATGGGATGGAAGGCTCCTCAAACATTGATTTGTATCTGAGCTTCAGTTTTTAATGTATACACCGAAATTCGGCTGAGTCAGGGCCATTAGATTGATTCGGATGATGTTCCACGACGGGCTGACCAATATCGTGATAGTATACTTGCAACATGTTCACTCGCGGCACGCTTTCATTACTGTTCCCGGAAGGGTATGGGCGGTACATAGAGATGTTGATTGTTATAAGGAGTGGGAGGGTAGCTCAGCCCCTACCTGTTGATAGACCTTTTGTTGGCATTGATGCTGGGAGTAAGATTCGAGAAGATGTGTTGAAATTTCGCCAGTGCGCGCTCTCGGGCGCGTTCCATTTGGAGCTTATTGGCCTCATCCGGCCTACGTAGAATCGTTGATCGGGGCTCTTGAGCCAGTTAGGTTGACACTACTACCACCCCAGGGTGATCCACTTTTGCGTGGATAGGGCTACATGCATAACATTTCGACAATGATTTACCACACGAGGATTAAGCCATGTTAAGTCCCTTATTCATTGATGTTGCTTGTTCGGTCGAAGGAGTGCTCCAGTCTTCTTGGACACAACGGCTCGCCTAAACATTTGTCCGCGATTCGCCTTTGCTTTAGGATGGTTTTCACCTATGGAGTTTTGGGCCATCCATAGATCGTCAAAGATTATGATGGGACTCGGGAGGGACAGTTTAGGTACACTCGGCACACATGTCATGATTGGTCGGTCATATACTCCATACTCTTTCGGGTTTGGGGATCCAATCATCCTTTAACCTACTTCTTGGTGGCCTTGGATTCATGGCGGGTGCCCATGCTACATCTTCCACTTCATACGGAAGGTGGCAAGTTCATGCGAAGGCGCATTATCACGATCTGGGTGACCAAAGATGTTACCTCTTTTGAGCCCGATCTTTACAAATCAGTCACAGTGAGGACGACTTGCACTTGGCCGGGTTTGTTTTAAGAGTCGGGGTTGTCGAGTTTAGAGGATGTAGTAGGAGACATGGTACTATATCTTTTGATAATACGACAACACTTTGGTGTAGCATGATGAGAGGCATGTCTTATAGCCTGTGGTTTGGGATTATGGTGCCGCCAACAAGGGCCGCGAGTTTACTATTCTGGAGTTGATCACGGCGGCACCATATGGATTAGGTTACATCCTTAAGGGATGATGCACGACACATGGCGATGTTGCGTCGAGATAGGGTGAGCTCGCTTGTCCGGGGTTCCATTCGATTACCCCTTTCGCCCATACACTTTTCGGTTGACTATTTTGGAGGATCAGGAGGCGTACTTGCACGAGAAGGAGTTGACCATGGTTTGAGACTTCAGGGTTAGTGGAAGAATCTCCCTTTCGCATTGTGGGCTTATCGTACATCTTTTCGTACCTCAATTGGGGCTACACCTTACTCTTTGGTATATGGCATGGAGGCAGTGCTGCCTGTTGAAATTAAGATGGATCCTTGAGAGTAGCATTAGAGCATCAGATATCTAAAGATTAGTGGAAGCAGTCCGTTATGATCATTTCGAGGCGCTTTTGGATGAGGGAGGTGAGAACAACGGATCATGTTCAAGCTTATCAGGAGGAAGAAATGACCGTGCATTTGGAAGTCAAGCCTAGGAGTTTCAAGGCGACTTAGTCTTGAGAAAGTCCTTCGGGGATTGATCAACGACCTAGAGGTAAGTTGGGCCCGGGTGGAGCGGGCATATGTGTCATCGAGATCGGCTGAGAGGACGGCTGGTTGATGGGCTTGGACCAGATGAGTTCACGGGCAGTCAATGTGGATCAGCTGAAGAGGTTTTACGCTTGAGATCATGGTTAGAGGATGGGTGGCCATCATTTTGAGTAGCCCATATTCCTTTTTGCTTTTTATACATTGATATATCCACAATTGCCCCAGACCTTTGAGCCTCACGCGGTTTATTATAGCCCTATTCTTTCATTCGACCTTATGCTTTTTCTTACACAGTTTGGGGACACCTTACTGTGCGCTTTACATATTAATTGGATGCGCCCAGGCATTACAAACGTGTGTCATTCTTTGTTTGTTCTTTCTCGCATCATTGCTTGTTTCTTTTCTCCTCCATTTGCATCTTCCCTGCTTGGAAGTCTGCTGAGTCTAGTTTACATCATATCCTATTCATTTCACTTTTATCTCTCCTTTTGAGTGATGATGACGTGCTCTCATCCCAAAGCTACGGTCAGGTTGTCATGCCTTTATTCGCCTATAGGTTTTGATCCGAGATTTTTGAGTTGAGGGGACCATTTGACAGAAGGTTTGAGGTTCTTTCGGTTGAATTGTGCTAGTGTGGCATTCGGCCCTGTTGGTTGTTAACTTAAAGAAACAAAAAACAAAACAAAAAAACAAAACAAAAAAAAAAGAAAAAAATGTTTGTTTGATATTCTTTAATATGCCAGGATCATGAGGTCATTTAGGTTTGAGAGATTTATTATTCCTCACGAGGGTTGAGTAAACGTATGCGATCTTTCTCCATGGATTTGGGTAATACATTAGAGATAGAGTTTGAGTTTCTTAGTACTAGGTCACTGGATCATTGCACGCATCGCCTCCCGTCTTATAGTGACTTACTTTGACAGCGTTCTTGGGGCCGAGTTGTTCGTCGTTGGCACACATTGCCACATTTATATCGACTTGTTTCTTAAATTTTTGCTTTATCCATTCATCATTTTCTTATGCTTTCAGTCTTCTTCTACCTCTTATTGATCAGCGTCATTTTAGCGAAGCGTGTCCCTTTGGTACACTTCACTTATCATTTTGACGTGTTCATTGGATCTGGTTGAGTCACCTTATCGCATGATCCTTTGATATTTGACATTGCGGCGTACAAAGTTTGTGATGTTATTGGGTATTTGGAGCCTCCCGTTTCCCATCATGTCATTCACCTTTCACCTGGCCTGCATTCACGGTCCAAGTCGTAAAGGCCGCCACGAGACCATGAGATCGTGTTTTGCTTGAAGCATTTTATATGGAGCGGAGTTCTATCACCCGATTAGTCTGAGGATGGCCGACCAGTCTACATTCTTGGGAGTATGAGGATGCATATTGCTTCTCCATTTAGTTTGCTTGCCTCGGAGTCCATGATCTTAGATATAGATGATATGATCGGGACCATTGATAATATTATTGATGCTTTGACACGTTCACACTGGGGCATACCCCCATCCTTTCATGTTGGCATTGGCTCGTACGCATGTACACTAGCAGCCCATTTCACCTAGAGATATTTTGGCATCAAAGTTTGAGTGTGCTCCACATGCAGCTGGGTTTCTTCATACAGCAGAGTGCTTCTAAGGGCTAGCCTAGGGTAAGATTCTCTCATATTAAATCCAGCTCAATAAAGTGCACAGCAGGCGCACACCCCATGTATATTTATTGTTAAACACGGTAGACCCGATTGGTTCTTCAGAAATTTATTTCAGAGTTTTTTTCATCAAGGCACTTGCATATCATATGTGCACACTGGGGCATACCCTATATCAATTTTATGGAATGAAATGGATGATTTTTTCACGAATGAGTGATTGTGATGTTTTCAGCTCCTACTCGACTTTGGCCGCATGCGAGTTATGAGATTTTGACATGGCGTTGATACTTCGGTGCATAACCCTTTCTTTCACCCTTGTCACATTTCATGGAGATTTGGTCTCACAGGCATACCCTTTATTTCCATCTGCTATTAGTCTCGGGAGCCGCTTATCACTCAGGGTCTTCTCGACAGGCCACACACTGGGCATACCCTTTTGTCATCAAGGCCATCTCAAACTGCCATCCTAAGTTTCCCATTATGCTTGGGGAAGCTCGCTTTTAGTCATCCCTATCCAGCTTTAGTTCATTCAGAGCCTAGCTTTGGCATCCCCTATCCTTTAACTGGGTGGTTATCCCACTGGCCCGATTCTAAATTCCCTTCTCCGATCCTTCTCCTGATTCATCCGCCCTTCTTCTGGTACTCGCCTCGATCCCAATTTTCCACTCAACCCTGACACACTCACTGATCCCACCTTCCCTAAGATCCCACGGTACCTTTCCTGTGACTCACCCTGATTTTACCTTCCCTAAGATTCAGTCCTGGACCCACATTTCCCAGACTACTCGATCCCACATTTTCAGATCGCCCTAATCTCCCATTTCACTCCTCCTGATCCCAGGTCTTTTCTCCGATACAATCACCGGATTTTCCTCCTGCATCACCCTGATTTTACCTTTCCTAAGATCGCCTGATTCCACCCTTTCTGCAGACTCATCATCAGATTTACCTTTTCCAAAAGACTAAACCCATTCAACCTTTTTCTGCTCATTCTGACCTCTCTTCTATAGTTTGCTCCTGATTTCTCATCTTCCCGTGCATCATGCCTAGTTTTTTAAGTCCTTCAACCCAGTGACTCTCAGTTCGTTAGTCTTCTAAGATAAGTAAGGGAAAATGTCAATGTCTTTGGTTTTCACTAGAGTTCATTTCACTGCGACTTGCACTTCGCACCCACGACCACTGCTCATTCACTCTACCTAAGAAGGGCATATTTGTATCTCAATTTCGCTCTCAACACTTGCATTTATCCTATTGTCACACTCACCCATCGTTCTTCATATAACACCATTGGGCCCTTGTGCTTAGTCTGTCTCGAGCCCGGAGGGCTTGCATGTGGTCCGCTGAGTGCGTATGTAGTTCACTTTAGAGGTCATCATGGCTTATTTTTTTGTTATCGCATCATGCCATGTGAAGCAAGCTGGGCCCTCGAGGTTTTAATAATCTCAAAGTTTATTGTAGTATGTCAAATTGAGCATCGAGCTTGTTTCGATCATATCTCTCGTCCGAACTCGACTGTTCATCGCTTGTTTTGTTTGATTCTCATTTGCCAAGGAGGTTTCTCAATCAAAGTTTATTAGAGTATGTCAAATTCGAGCACCGAGCTCGTTTTTCGATCATATCTCCCTTGTCCGAACTCGTAATTGTTCGCAACGCTTGTTTTGCTGACTTCTTATTCGCCAAGGAGGCGTCACATAAAAATTCATACGTTTGTCAAACGTTGACTAATTGGTTTGACTGGTTCATCGTGGTAATACGTGATACAACATTGTTTTTCGGGTGATTTTCAAGAGCACCTCCTTTGTTTCATCATATCTCCCTCATCCTGGACTTAAATGGTGCACTGCTTTTTTGTTGGTCTTCTTATTCTTCAGGGAATATTCTATCAAAATTTCATAATTTTCCTCAACCATATCCAAGGGGTATCTGGTTCAATGTGTTATCTGGCCAAGATGTGTGGAGCCATTGCTTTTTGTGATTTCGAGCCCAAATCCTATATGGTTCGGGCCCATATCAGCCGACCATGGCTAAAGACAGGTCCGATTTTGGGCCTTGGCTTGTTACATGCAGCCCACCATGAATCCATATGGATTCTTGGTGGTGAAGTAAGCTGAAAAACTTAAGATATTCAAATACATGGAAAATGAGGAGGAGTTAATGGGAAGTCAGATCCTAGACCCGATTGCCTCTTCGCTTGGAAGGTGGAAAACACTGTGCAGGCCTGTGGCCGAGGTGGGGAATCAGTGACAAAAGGAGAAAGATCAAAGTGGAAGGGACCTGAGGGACACTCTTCCTGCTCAAACACACGTTTACCGATTCTCGCTTGATGCTGTAGCTTCTGCTTTCATGCCAGGAAGAGGTAAGAAATAGACCCCGGTTCCAATTTCTATTCTTTAAGAGACATTATGATCAAATTTGAGGTTTCTCCTCAACCATTTGAGTTTGCCACGCTCTCATACGTGAGAGCCTGCTCACGCTTCTCACAAGGGCCTAGGTTTTAGAGAACAACGGTTTGTTTTTGGTCGTTCTCACTCATCCAGCTGAGAATTGATCACCGCTGTTTTGTTAGTCCTCGACTCTTTTAGGAAGGTTCTGAAAATTTTGAGAGCCTCTCTCTCAGCGAGATGGATTGGCTGGGAAACCAGACGCTTGCCTACTTAAATAGGGCTCATAGAACTAGCTGGGGTAGTTTGGTTTGTTTTTTATTGGTTCTCACCATTCGAAATGAGAATTGATCACCGTTTGTTTTTTGCATTCCTGACTTTAGAAGTTCTGACAAATTTTGAGAGCCTCTCTCAACGAGATGGACTGGTTGGGAAACCGTGACGTTTGGCTCATTTAAAGTTAGGCTCACAGAACTGTGCTGGGGTAGTTTGTCGGGTTTTTGGTTGGTTCTCACTCATCCGAGCTGAGAATCAATAACCGTTTGTTTTGTTAGATTCCTGACTCCTTGAGGAAGGTTCTGACCATTTTAATAATTGTTCTCAACCGGATCAACTGGTTAGGAAACCGGATCATTTGGTTCATGAAGTTCAGTTTTTTAGAAAAGTGGGCTTGGGGGCTTGTTTTGTTTCAGGTTGTTCTCGCCATTCTGAGTCGACTGAACTCCCATTGTCTTGTTGAATTCCTGACTTTGTAAGGCGAAGGTTCTGAAAGTTTTGAGATCTTTCAACCTATTAGACTTGTCAAACCTAACGAACCGTTCATTAGGGGTTGTGGTCAGAATGGCGCTTGTGGCATTCATTTGCTTGTGTTGGTTCGGGTCATCTTAGCCTGAATTGCACCCGCTTGTCTTCATAGATTCTGTCCGTGAGAAAAGTTCTGACATTTTGAGATCTTTTCTCTCAACCGACCAATAGTTGGGAAACCGAACTAACCGGTTCATCAAGTAGGCTTCTTCCAAACTATAGCTTTTGGGTACTTTGCTTGTTTATATTGGTTCTTGACATTTGTATCGAATTGCACTCGTTTGTTTTGTCGATTCTGACCTTGAGGAATTTTCTGACAAAGTTTCAGAATTTTTCAATCGCTTGACTTGTTTCAGAGAACCGATTCAACCGGCACAGTAAGACAAATTTCATGGGCAATGCAGCATGTTTCAAATTCAATCTATTATGACGTGCTCTTGCTACTCCCAAGGAACCCGTAGGGCTTGACTTTAGGTCCGAAAGTTCGCTCTGCTTGAACAAAGTGGGGTAGTGGGCAATGGGATTTAGGTATGGTTTATTTGTGGGATTTTAAAGGAATAAAGAAGTACAAACCACTTACCTCCTTTCAACCGCTCTTTCTTTTCGTATGGGATCCAATATTTGGTTTTAAATGTACATGTATGATAGATATTTATCGTCACTCACAGCATAGTTAGACCTAGCACATGTTTAAAGGTATATTACTATACATACGGTAACATTGATATTTGCACGATTCGTTTTCGACCGAATTCTTATGCAAAGACTGGGCTAGGGACCAAGGTGGTAATGTGCTTTAATGTCGGTAATGAATTTCACATGGATGCTTTCAGGTTCGCGTCATGCATGTCATGGTGTTTGTCAAGTTAACCTTGACGTGAATGGCCAGCCGGACCACAGTACACACTATTCGCTTCGTCGAAAGTGTTCGCACTTAATCTGCAAATTCAGCTGCACGCTTTTCATACATCGAGTCATCGGGGTTTTGTTCTGCATCGTTTTCCCTTTATAAATAACAACAAAAAGTATAATCTAAAGAAAAATCGTTCTTCGAGATCTGATTTTCAAAATTCAAAATCAACCCACATTTTCCTTCCATTTAAAAGCTTAGTCGCGCCGCCTCGTGACGTAGTGGTCCACGCCATGCCACATATGTGATGAATGTCATATAGACAATTTATCTCATGCATTTAACTATGCATCATAGGACAATTATATTTCATGCATTTGGCAATTTTCACTAAACACTCATAACAATGTTAATACATTAGAACACATATATTAACATTCATCAATACACACAAGCATGTTACTTCATATATCAAACAACAAATACACTTAATCTTCAAGGAAAATGTGACATATGTGATGCCCACAAATAACAAAATTTCAATGTTCTTTAACTCAATCCTCGTAAATCAAGCATATGAAATCGGCTAAAACAAGCCTTTAAACATGCCACAATCCAGGCCAAACAAGCCCTTAGCAGTCCGAATTAATATTTTTAATCCAATCAATCCCTAAACACTTTTTTTGGACATATTACACACAATTCACAAAAAAATTCACACAACCAGCCACAACTGGGCCACAAAACGGCATTTAAAGCCGTTTTGGCATTGTCCAAACAGTCCTTAAGGGCAAGGATTTCAAATAAACAATTTAAACCATGCTTCGAAAGATGTCATGATTAATTTCACAACCGCTATGAAACTACCACAAATAAGCTATAAAATCACCTTGAATGTTTAAATCACCAACAAGGCCTTAGACCTCTACACCATATTCTTCCCTAAAATCACCTTTATGGTGGAAATAAACTTAGTAAGAATCCCTACCTCTTGAAACGTAGTAGCATGAGTAGGAAGCCCCTAACTCAAAATCCCACTTCCCTAAATCTCTCGATCTTCAAGAAATCTCTCCCTGTATATACGCAGAATGGTCGAAGAGATTTAACTTTCACTCTTAGCTCGACAAATCTCGATCTACGAACTCGAGGATCGAAGAGAGAAGCTCGGAAGCTCTCTTCCATTCTTCCTCCCTCACGTAAGAAAACAGAAAGGAAATGGATATTTTTTCGCTCTAGCCTCACTTAAGTTTGCGAGTGGCTCACGCCGCGCCACGTGCTCGCGACCGCTCGAACCGCTTTTTGCCCCAAACGATTTAGATTTCATTCCAACTTAAGCTCAATTTATTTTAAATTTAAATCTACTTAATTTATTTTCCACTTCGATATTTTTCTTGGGGGTCTCGTTGGGGTCACTTGTGACACTGACGTCCCAAAATCGTAAAATCCGATTGTCTCTGGGACCAACAAATTCGCTTCGTAGATCTAGATTTCGCCAGAAGAATCCAATGGTAAGGTCCGTTTCATCATCTGAGATCCAGAAAATTTCAAGTCTGCAACTTGTACTGTAGTGGCAATTTACCGTTTTGCCCTTTTTCGAAAAAATTCAAATTTATTCAAGTTTTACATAAGGCCTCTTAAGCCTTTATATAAAAGGGAAGAAGAAACATTTTTTTTTTGTAGAGTACAGCCACCAAGAGAGTGAGAGAAGGGGAGAGAACCACCGGATTTTGAGAGATAAAGAGAAGAAGAGAGAAAATTTGTGTTTTTCTCTTCATTGCCCAGATTTCATCAAAGGTATGATTCTGCTTTGTCTGTGGTCCGATCAACCTGAAATTTGGAAGAGAGGTTCTTGACTTATTGGTCTTCAATCTGAACGGTGGAGATCAAATTTGGAGTTCCGGACGGTAGTCCTTCAGTTCGAGAATAGTGCCTATATTTTGGTGATTTTTTCTACCCCAAAAGTTTTTGTTCATCAGCTCCGATCAAGGTCACTCCGTGGTCTGATTGAGTTGTTTTTGGGTAAGCATGTTCTTAAATTGTTGATCTTCTTTCTGAACGGTGGAGATTGGGGTTGGAGTTCGGAATAATAGCGTTTTTTTGTGTCCAGGAACAATGATTCCGATTGGTGAGATCTCTCCATTTGTTTTTATGAAAGTTTGTTGCATTTGCCAATCTTAATTTTCTTGAGATATGATTGATGTATGCTTCTAGTTTTATCTAGAGAGAATTGTGTAACCCATTAATTATATTAGTGGAGGTGTTAAGTGGCCTAAGGGTCTTGTGGTTTTTACTTCTCACATTGAGAAGGTTTTCCACGCTAAACCGTCTGCTCATATACTGTTGATTGGGAAAATTTGTCAAGCCTTATATTTGATTAGTTCCTCTTAGGTTCTCATAAGAAGGGATAAAATTGTCAGATAAGTTGTTTGTGCTTATATCCCATCAACTTGAATACATCATGGATGACACTTTGGGAAAGGATGCAAATTTCGATCACAGTGGAGGCAAATCAATTTCGATCAGAGGCAAATTCGAATTTTAATATTCAAAACTTGGGAAAGGATGCACCTATTGGGAAGAGACACTTTGGTCTATATAAAGACATTGTCTTCATTGTGGGAAAGGTCAACCAAGAGTTCCTTTCAGAATTGCAATCGTATTCAGATTTGGGAAGTGTTTCGCACACTCAATAGCTCAGGAATTCATTTATATCAGAATACAAGTTTTGATTGATTTCCTGTAAAATACTTAGTCTCATATATGTTGCCTTTAGTGAGACATTGTGTGGAAGGTTGACTAAGTTTGATAAGTTAACACCGTACACTGCAAGGAAAATTAGTGATTGGTTTTGTGGGTGTGACACCTAGCTAGGTATAAGGGTGTAACCGAGCCAAGTCGAGCCGAGTATTAGGCAGTGTTCCTACCGACTCTGCTTTAGCGAGTAGGCTCAGCTTATTCAATGAGCCTCAAGCACGAGCCACGAGCGAGTTTGAGGGTGCTGTGGCTCGACTCGCTTAATAACAGCCTGCTCATGAGCTCGTTCCACGATCCCGCTCACGAGCCTATTCACGAAGTCCGGTTAACGTGCCAAGCCACGAGCCCGGTTAAACGAAAGGAGCTTCGTCACGAGCCTGTTCACGAGCTTGTTCACGAGCCTATTTACGAGCTGACGAGCTGAGTTCAGGGGTTTCTGCTCTGGCCACTGCTTAACTTATGAGCCTCAAAAATGATGTTCGGAATTAAAGAAAATGTTCATCTAAAATACCTAACATACAACTAACCAAAAGAATAAGACAATAAAAGTTCAATTAACTTGATTGAAGTTCAAGAGTTAAAATATTCATCATGTTCATTTGTAGGAAAAATTTGTTATGCATCAAGCCTTCTCAATGTTCACGAGCCTATTCACGCAGCTTATTTCACTCTGTACTGCTCACGGTACCCCCAAGTAATCCAGCCTCGCTCACGAGCCTATTCACGGCCTATTTATTGAGCTCACCAGCCACGAAGCCTGAGGGTGCCTGCCTCGCTCATTTAACTTACGAGTCTCAAAATGATGTTCAGCTCGACTTGTTTAACTTAATAAACGTAGTTCAGCAGTTTAACGAGTCGACCTGAAAGAATTTCAAGTAGTCGCCTTGCACAAATTTGCCAGGTGTGGCTATTAGGTGGATGTGTTCCACACTCAATTTGAGTCAAAGTTAATGAAAAATAAAAAAATTCAGTCAATATTTGAAAAATAAAATATTTGAGGAGTGAACATAAAGCACCCCTCTAAGTAACAGCCAGGATTTCGTCTCAGTGCGGCCATTTTGAGTTATATGGGTTTGACAACCAATGTGGGCATATATAAAATTTTGTTGTTGATCCGCCCCTCCCAAGTCTTTATGCGATAACTTAATTAATGCAGTGTTCAAAGGAGGAGTGGGCATAAAATATTAAAACATCCTTTCTAAGTCAAAAAGTAGGAAGTTCGAAGGCCATCATTTGAATAATTAAAGAAATTAATGGAAGAAAATTAATACGCATGACTATTAGGCATTTGTGGCTAATTAAACCACAAATGTTACATCCCTTTAAATGCCCAAAAATAAAAGGTATTGGTTACACCATGAAGCTTATAAAGTCAAATGCCAAAAATAATGATAAAGCCTATAAAAAAACTCCTGAATTGGCAAGGATGGAAAGATATATGGTTGACTTCTCAAATATTTAATGTATCCTTCATAACTTAAAGATTCCAGGAGTGTTCCTAAGAGCAACCCGCGAGAGCCTTGAAGGATTAGTTGATATTGCATGCAAAATGATATGAGATCTTTTAGATACTAACACAAATTAAGTTGTCTCCTTTGAAGAGATTATTTTTTTCATAAGATTGAAGGGATAAAAGTATAATTTCTCTTATATTTGTCATTTAAACCAGAAATATAATCATGATCCTATGTATGTGTAGGGTCCAGCCCCATTATTATGGTTGATACATACCACCATGTTTGCATAAACAAAGAGAAAATTCTCTCACCGTCACAGTACCGCACAAGCACCTTTTCTATCCAGCAACATTTGGTCATTTCTTTAGACAATGGAACCTGCCTCCGAATGCTTCAATGGAAACCTTTCATTGGAACGAAAATTGCCTATAAATAGGCATTCAAGCCCCTCTTCTATCCAACAATATTTGGCCATTTCTTTAGCCAATGGAACCTGCCTCCGAATGCTCCAATGGAAACCTTTCTAGGAACGAAAATTGCCTATAAATAGGTATTTAAGGACCCATAAGCAAGGAGAACAGAGTAGAGAACAGAGAGACAATCTATAGAGAGTTGAAAGAAAGTGTGAAACATTTGAGGTTATCACACTAGGGAGAGTGGTGAGAAATATAGCACTTCACAAAGAGATTACTAGAGGTAAAATTGTGAGGATTGTAATCATATACTAGGTGTGTGACATCTTATGTCAACTGTACCTCATAGTGGATTTTTTTTAAGATTTGCCTCATAGAGGTTTCCCTTATTATGAGGGTTTTACCAAGTTATATCCGGTGTCATTATTATCTTGTCATTTAATGCTCTATTGTTGCACTTTCATTTTCTCAAATACTGGCCAGCCATCCACTTACACTTTCATTTCCTAAAGGTCATTTAATATTCACTCCTCGACACTTCTCAAAGGTCGATCACACCCAAATCATCAAGTTATCCCCGGATCGACACATATCCAATTACTAACATTTATAGTTGGTTGGCAAAGTCATCCAAATATTACTACAGGTGTCCTATAGTCTCTCTACAATCCCACAACTGTATTGTATGTGGTTCAGTTTTGTGGAATCATACAAAGTTATTCAGGGTCCCATGATTAAATTGAGAGGAACGAATTATTCATAATGAAAGTCCATGATAGAGGATCTCCTCAATTGTAAGGATTTATATGATCCTATTGAGGGAGATAATGCTAAGTCAAGTGACATGTCAAATGTCATCGAAGAAGTCAAGAAGAAACATTTCGTGTAATTGCCAATGGCACACGCTTCCCTACAATCATGTTGCTAAAAGACGCATTCTAACACCTCGGGAAGAACTGGAAACATACTGAGATGCAAAGATGCCAATAAACAAAGATTTTCTTGTCGCGAAGTCAATGGCTCAAGCCCAAGGAAGCGCCAATCAATCACGAAAGATCCAATGATTTACAGAATGATTGCAAAATTATCAGTTGCAGGTCTCTTTTTTGATGATGAGACTAAAGCATGCTTGCTACTTAGCTCATTACTAGATAGTTGGAACACTTTGGTGGTGTCTCTGAGAAATTCAGTCCCAAAAGGAAAAGTCACGTTGCCTATGGTCAGAAATAGCCTATTCAATGAAGATATTCGAATGAAGTACTTTGTGGACAATGACACACATGTCCTTATCATGGAGAATAGGGGACAAAGCAGAAGCCAAGATCATGTGGGCAAAATAAATCAAGTGTTCGATCCAAATCCAAAGAGAAGATAAAATGTTATCATTGTGGTAAATTAGGCAATATGAAAAGAAATTGTAAATTCCTTAAACAAGGAGTATTCAAGAGCCAGAATCAAGAAGACAACATAAATACTATTGTTACCACCTCTATAGTGATGATGAGGTGACCTTACTCTACAACCAAGAAGATTGCTTTCATGTAACAGACCAAGATGTCAAGTGGGTAGTGGATTCAGCAGCATCATACCACACTGTGTCCCCAAAAAGGAATATTTCTCAACATACAAGGCATGAGACTTTGGCATCATGAAAATGGGAAACAAAAGTGTTTCACAGATTGTGGGGATTGTCAACATTTTCATATAGACAAGTATAGGGTGAACATTAACATTGAAAGATGTGCGACACATTCCATATTTGCGTCTGAACCAGATTTATGTGCATATATTATACAAGGATGCATACAACCACTCAATCAGCAATGAGAATTGGAACCTCACTAAGGAATCATTGGTGGTGATACGAGGAAAATTATGTTGCTCATTGTACAAGACACAAGTGAAGGTGTGTGGAAGTCAACTAAATGCAATTGACGATGATACTTCTCTAAATTTGTAGAACATGCGACTAAATTTGTAGAACAGGCGACTAGCACATATGAGCGAGAAGGGGTTACAACTTTTGGCCAAGAAGTCCCTCAATCCAATGGCCAAAGGAAAATTATCAAACCCTTGTGATTATTGCTTATTTGGGAAGCAACACAAAGTGTCATTTCACAAGAACTCCACTCAAAATTGGATAAATTGGAAGTAGTATATTCTGATGTTTGCAGGCCCATCGAGGTAGATTCACTAGGTGGTAACAGATACTTTGTTTTATTCATTGACGATGCTTCACGAAAGACATGGATATACCTATTGCGGACCAAAAGTAAGGTATTCTAGTATTTTCATAAATTTCATGTCATGGTGGAAAGAGAGACGGGAAATCCTCTAAGACGTCTTTGAACTGACAATGGTGGAGAATATATCTCTAGAGAGTTCAAAGAATATTGCTACAAGCATGAAATCAAGCATAAGAAGACGGTTCTTGGTATACCATAGCATAATGGTGCTATAAAGAGGATGAATTGGACCATTGTGGAAAAAGTTCGATGCATATTAAAGTTGGCTAAAACTTCTAAAGTCATTTTGGGGTGAAGCTGTTAACATTGTAGTCTACCTGATCAACACATCACCATCAGTTTCTTTGGACTTTGATATTCCTCAAAGAATTTGAACAGAGAAAGATGTTTCATACTCTCACTTGAATGTATTTAGCTACAAAACTTTCATGCATGTTTCAAAGGAGTAGATATCGAAGCTCGATGATAAAGCAATTCCTTGCATCTTTGTCGGATATGGAGATGAAGAGTTTAGCTACAAGCTATGGAATTCGAAAAAGCAGAAAATACTCAAAAGCATAGGTGTTGTGTTTCATGAACACAACACCATGGAGGAAAATGTGAAAGGTACAAAAACTCACATTTGAAGGTGTTGCAAACTTGACACATGTACAGATTTCATCATAAAGTATCATTGATGATGTAGGGATACTTGAATCAGAACAAGGGACGGAAAGTGAAGAACTAGTCATTAGGGAGGAAGAAAATGGAGATGATGATAGTACATGAGGCTTTGATAAGAGGGAGAAGATGTCTCCACAAAAAGAAGGACCTCTCAGTAATACATGAGGTATTGATCAGGGGGAGCCGATTCTTTCACAAGAAGAAGGACATCAATTGAGACAATCAACTAGAGAACATCGTCCATCTACAAGGTATCCATGTTCTGAGTATATTCTAATTGCTAATAAGGGGGAGCTTGAAAGATTTCCAGAAGTACAGTCTCAGAAAGATAAAGGATGTTGGATAAAAGTCATGAAAGAATTGTGGAATGCAAAGTGTATCCTAAAAATGACGATCCTACGAGGAAGGAGAGCTAGCTTGGGATCCTACAAAGGATCGAAAAGACTCCCACTTTCAATTGATGCATGGGTCTGGAGGCGAAGATTTTTGTGGGGTCTAACCCCATTATTATGGTTGATACATACAACCATGCTTGCATAAACAAAGAGAAAATTCTCTCACCGCCATATTGCTGCACAAGCCCCTTTTCTATCCAACAATATTTGACCATTTCTTTAGCCAATGGAACCTGCCTCTGAATGATCCAATGGAAGCCTTTCATGGGAACAAAAATTGCCTATAAATAGGCATTCAAGGAACAATAGTAGGGAGATCAAAGTAGAGAATAGAGAGACAACAAATTAACTTTCAACAACAAAGAGTTAAAAAAAGTGTGAAACATTTGGGGTTATCACATTGGAGAGAGTGGTGAGAAATATAATACTTCACAATGAGAGTACTAAGTGGTAGAACTACGAGGATTATGATTATATCTTGGATGTGTGACATCTTATCCATCTTTATCTCATAGTGGAATTTCTCGGATTTGCCCTGTGGAGGTTTCCTTCATTTTGAGGGTTTTACCATGTTATATCGGGTGTCATTATTATCTTGTCATTTCATTTCCTGAAGATTGATTTAGTCATCCAGCTACACTTTCATTTCTTAAAGATTGGCTTATCCATCCACTTACACTTTCATTTCTTAAAGGTTGGCTTAGCCACCTAACTATTGATTAATTTCTTGAAGGTTTGACATTGCCACCCAACTAATATTTTATCCCATGGGTTGTCATTGCCATCAAATTGCTAACGTTTATAATAGATTGGTAGAGTCATCCAAATATTACTTATTATAATATCCCATAGGTCACTCACAATTCCAACATGATGGTCTTCTTTTAGTCCTTACTCAATCTTTCCGATGGGCCTATATCTATGTTTCCCCAGCTATGTTAAAATCATATTAATTTTAGCTCTAAATAAAAGTATAAGATTGTTACTAGGTCCTCAACTAAGGGTCTACTTCCAATAGTATGAGGCTAAAACTCCAAAATTTATTTCCATTCTTCGTTTGGAGAGTTAAAACAAATCAATACAAGGATTTTATATAAAAGTAACTCAAATCCACGACCTTTTGATGAGTCCAAAAACTCATTTGATTTTTAATCCATTTTTCTCGAAGATATTTATAAGATAAATGTTGATTCAGATATTTAAACGTGATATTTTACTCAAATTTAATTTTGCAAAAAAGTACAGCAAAAGCAAAATCCTTAAAGAAAATCCAAGAGATCAAATTTAATATGTGGGGTGTCGAAGTCATAATGAAAAATTGGAGTTCATGACAGTAGCTCATTCGTTCAGCTATTTCCAAGTCACGACATCACCAAGATCGCCTTGTGAATAAATAAGACCTTAGCAAGTTTAAGTCGTGGACTAAGTCGAGCCATGCAATTTAATGACCAAAGCAACAAGTTAAAGAGGTCGCGATTGTGCTAGTGGCTGACTAAAAGGAATTATTCAGCAATCTTTCGCCGCGACATCATTACCGATATCATACGCCAATCAAGATAACTGGAGGTCGCGACGTGATCCGCAATAAAGCCACACAAGGAGGTCTCTCTACAAGAAAATGAAGCAAAACTAGTTTTTAAACGAAGGGGCTCCAGATTTGAGGTCGCGACGCCACGCTGAGGTTTTACATGAAACGGAACCGGAGTCTCACAGAGAGATTCAGTTGCAACCAAACCAAGAGTTGAAGAAAAAGGAGGTCGCGAACTGGCCGGCCAAACGGCTCGCTTAAGAAACCAAGTCATGTAATTACTTATTAATCAAGGACCACAAACGATGTCGTTCACTCTATTCAGTCGCGAACCTCAAGAAGAATCGAAAGGTAGTGAAATCCAGTCGCAACTACTTTAGAGCACCGGGACTACATGCAAACTTAAAAGTAGCATTACAGGTCGCGACATAACCTCGAGGTCGCGAATTCTAATAAGGCTTAGTGATAAACCGTTGCAACAAAGAATTGAGGTTGCAACCAGAAAAAGGAAGTCCCAACCTAGAACTTAGGCAGTTGAAATAGAAATATAGTTACAACCTAAGATTGAGGTCGCGATGTGCAGCGCAACAAGGAAGAGAAGTCCTTACTCATAACTGAGGTCGTAACTCAGAATTGCAGAAGAAAGGAAAGACAACGAGGTCGCGACGTGAAACCGTGGTCGCGACATCAACTCTTGAGAACCAATGAGCCAAGGTCATTGACCATGCAAACGTATGTCGCGAATCTATTAAAATGGGGCCAGTAAGGAACCCGGTTGCAACATAAATAAGGTTGCAATCGAACAAGTGAGCAAAATAAGGGAAATCCAGTGTCGCGACACCAGCCGAGGTCACGCACCAGACAAGAACCGGGCTTTCTGGGAATTCCACCGAGCTTTTGCATTAGGCCCATTTTCTTTCTGAGCGCTATAAAATGGGGACAAAGTGTTAGAATAGTAAAGAGCTTCCTCCGTCTCACTACCCAAAAGCGGAACTAAGAGGAACTCAAAGGTATAGTTGTGAGTAGAATTCTTATTTTTTTCATTTTATTTTTATTCTTAGTAAATTCTTTTCCGGATCTCGAATCTATGAACTATGCGTAAACGATCGAAATGGATTTTTATTTATGCTATTTTCTTCTAACATTATCACCGAAAATTCTAGCTAAATCTAGACAAATTTCTAATCGTTTTTTTTAGTTTCATTGCGATTATAGTAGATGTACGTTGATCTGGCTCTCTATTTTTAATCGTAATGCACTAAACTACCATTGATTTGGAGTATATAGTTAGTTACAAATTTTTCGCAAAAATCCAAAAGTTAGGTTGGGTGGATTTACTTACTTCGTGTCAAGTTAATCGATAAGCTCCCAATGGTAGTACCACGCTTAAGGAGTGTATCTCGTCTGATTTCAAGACGCTCTCTCATGCGACACAGAGATGAGATTCCTAAGAGCGAGAGCATTCCCCTTACTGTGTATTGCTAGATCACTATCAACATTTAATCGTCGAGCCTAAAAGTTCATTTTCGATAAATCCCCACTCGCCTCATATATCAATATACATAATCGCAGCTTCACCTCAATCTAAAGTAGTCTCACCCCGCGCGTCACCAGCATCTAATCGCGAAAGCGACGAACTAATGACCGGGCTGACGCCACCATCAGGCGGTGTGAACTTTGCAAAAATCCCCGAGAAGCGAAAGCAAAGCCTACTACCATCAAGAAACGCGCCAAGATCGGTAGTTAAAATACCTTATCTTGCAAAAAGGAAAAGCAAATACAAGTAATCGGTTCGATTCTCACTTCGAGGAAGCAAGAGCTTCAACCAGAATATGGAGAAAACCAACCGCACATTTAGGTAACTAGACAAATCCGCATCCATCAATACAATAACACCGCACTTTCAGAGACCACTATTTCATCAGAATTCACTCGATGGCTATTTCACAGTAACATATTGGGATCCAAAGATTTTGTTCTTTTTATTTTTGGTTGTTTTCATGTTATTCCATTTTCTATTTTTAGTTAATAGTCTAGGATCTATTTTTTTTTTTTAGATAAACTTTCATTATCAATTCTTTTTAGTCCAAATAGCATGTAACTCGCAGTTTAGGTACTAATCTCATCTTGTAAATATCCGTGGGAAAATGATATCTGATTCTACATTCAGATTTACTACTAGGCACCCGCACTTCAGAATGCCATAAGATCAAACCCACTTTAAAATCCTAAACAATCAAGAAAATTTATTAATCACAAAATTATCCAGCTATATGGTGTGCAGGAGCCAGCGCCTGTAACTATGCTATAATTTTACGCTAGTCTATATAGAAAAAGGCAAACACCTTTGTTAAACATTGTTAGACTATTTTTTTTTATATTTATTCACTTTGCATATTATATAATACTTTGCTTTTAAAAGATTTGAATATGAGATCTCATAACCTTCTTCGTCTTTACCCCTTTATCACTGAAAAGTTTTAAAAGCTATTATATACCATTTTTTTTTTATTTCTATTATCTTTCAGATTACATCACAGATTACTCTACTCTCTTAAATTCAAACCTAATATCTCTCATAAATCATCGCACTCCAATTGAACTACGCCTCAAGGACATAGCTATGCCATGTTAAACAACTATTTTCACTAAAAACTCAAGCTCAGGAAAATGTAAGCAGTTTAATATGAATATTATACTTTAAACAAGGAGATCATGATGGCATTTTTTTTTTTATTGTTTTTTCATGTAAATCTGTACTGAATGAACACTCATTTACCCACTAGAAATAAATTGAGTGGCTGAAGTTGTTTAGCCCCTAAAATTGAGCTTCCCATTCGACCATCGTAAGCCAGTCGGGTTCCGGGGTAAGGTTTATATGGTATCTGTTATTCCCAGCAAGACCTCCACATCCACGCATGGCCAGCACCCACTTGTGCCACCAGATTTCCCGGCCACCCCAAGGCCGGACCGTCTCTTTCCGCCGACTTACTGCCGCCAAACCCGCCGGAATTTCTCTTCCGACCCACAAACATGTCGGAAATAACAGAAGCCTAGCCGTCGGAACACAGACACATTTGAAGTGGGCACTTAGACTAAGCATAGTAGATCAAAGCCCGCCGACTTCAACGATTGACATGAAACATTTGGTGAATTTCCTGTACGATGATCTCCCTCATCTTTTCGATGACCAAGGAATTGATCGAACGGCGTATGACGATCAGGTGAAGTTCCGGGACCCAATCACCAAGCATGACAGCATTGGTGGGTATCTCTTCAACATAAGCCTCTTGAAGAATCTCTTTAGGCCAGATTTTCAGTTGCATTGGGTGAAACAGGTATTGTTCTATTCAGTTAGAGCTCTTCAGAAGACGACCCAATTTCTCTATACGCTAAATTGGATGGTTTTCAATACCACAGATATAGGGCTTATATCTGTATTTCAGACAGACATTTGTATTTCTGTCAGAGCATTGTTTTGCATTTACTGAAAGAACTGTGATTTTGCATATTGGGTTGTGCATTTTATTTCTTTCATGTGCTTTTCTTTTTATATAATCATTGTAAAGAAATTGCAAGGACAAAAGAAAAAAAAAAGCAGACCAGTGGATTTTGTGCTCTTTCTTACTTTTTATCTCTTGGTTTCTAGTTTTGTTTTCATTTATGATGGAAGTTGGGTATTTTATTTATGTAATTTTGATTTTTGATGAACTTAGGGCCTGTTTGGCTATGGTTTTTTAAACTATTTTTTGTTCTGAAAAACAAGAAGAACAAGGAAAACATGGATAACATGTTTGGTTCCCTTTTTTTTTTTCTTGTTCTGTTAAACATGGGGAACATAGAAAACACTAAATTCGGATGACAAGAACAGTTTCTAGAAAACACCAAAATGGTATTCTTTATGTTTTCAAAAACAGGAACCAAACAGGCCCTTATTTATTTTTATAGTTTCTTGACTGCTTGAATTGCTATAGACAGGAACCTATGAAATTACCTCAAGGTGGACTATGGTAATGAGCTTCATTCTCCTGCCATGGAAACCAGAATTGGTGTTTACAGGAACCTCTGTTATGGGTATCAACCCAGCCACTGGGAAGTTTTGCAGCCATTTGGTAAGGTCCTGTTGTTTTCCACAGAAAGGAACCAATGATAGGACATGCAATAAAAAGCAACACTAGTAAGTTTCATTCTTTATCTGCAGGACTTTTGGGATTCTATACAGAAAAATGAATATTTTTCTCTAGAAGGATTGTGGGATGTAATAAAGCAGGTACTAGTTTCATTCTTTCAAAAGGAAGAAAAAGCAAGTCATTAAATTGTCAAAGTTGTGTGTTCTCAATGCAAGTGACTGCTCTTATATGTAGATTCTTATTCTCTGCAGTTACGGATTTACAAGACTCCAGACCTTGAAACACCCAAATACCAAATATTGAAAAGGACTGCAAATTATGAGGTAGGTTCAGTATTTTTTTCTCTTTTTTCTTTTCCTTCTGTATCAATCTCCTTCCAGAGCAAATATTCTTCAATTCTATTACATTTGTAGGCATTTTCATGATCAGACTCGTATATGATCACCACCTTGGTGTTGTTAAATTCGTATCCTGAGTCTTCGAGAGGACTATTGGAGCATAAACATAAGGGTCTTTATGACACAATCAATAATTTGATTCATTTCAATTAGGCCTTGCTCTAGCCTTGTTAGGGTTATTACATGTTGGTAGCTTGACTCAATTATTTGGTAGAAAAACTTAATTAACGGCATCCGGCTGAGACCTTTCGAACAAATATGAAAGAAGACCAGGGTATGGGATTCTCAATCTACTGAAAGATGACAACTGAAGCTGAATCTTACCATCTTTCTCCATCTACCTGAGTTCAGGATATTGTACTCTTTGAGTTCATGGAAATGTTTCCCTTATTGTTTAGTGCGGGCTCTGTATTCAACAATATATATATTATCATTCCCTTCTCTAAACTTGTAAAGCCCTCAGTAAAGCGCTTGTGACTACTCAACAATGACTTATCCTACTAGCATGTTTTTTTTCAAATTCATTAGTTAAGGAATTTTGTATGATTTTGATCATATTCCCAAATGAATCTGCAGGTAAGAAAGTACAGCCCATTTATAGTTGTGGAAACAAATGGAGACAGGTTGTCTGGGTCATCTGGCTTTAATGATGTTGCCGGGTGAGCATTCTTCAGAATCCAATTCTGTCATGTTTCTTTTGCTTTTCCTTCAGATCAATTTGAGAGATTCAATCGGTATAGGTATATTTTTGGAAAGAATTCTGCAATGGAAAAGATTCCAATGACTACCCCTGTCTTCACTCAAGCATTTGATGCTGACAAGTCCAAAGTATCCATCCAAGTAGTTCTTCCCCTAGAGAAAGAAATGAGCAGGTGACCCTAAATTTACTGAAATTGATATTACTGAACATGAATTCTTCAATTTCTGCAGCTGATTCCAGCTGAGAAATTAATAATCGATAAAACTGCTTGAGAACTTGCATAGTATCATCAATTAAGGAATATATATATATATATGTTTTTCAGTCTACCAGATCCTGACCAAGAAGGCATTAGCTTGAGGAAGGTGGAAGGAGGCATTGCTGCAGTGTCAAAGTTCAGTGGTAAACCTATGGAGGATGTCGTGCAAGAGAAAGAGAAAGTACTTCGCTCTAATCTTATTAGAGATGGTCTTAAACCTAAAATGGGTTGTTTGCTTGCTCGTTACAATGATCCAGGCCGAACGTGGAGTTTTATAATGGTATGTAACATGATACTCAATCATCCCAATTCCTTAAGCTGCTTCTCCAACCTGGTGGATTTTTCTTCCTTTTTTTCCCCCCCTCAGGATATTTGATCAACCCTTTGGCTAATATAGGCACACAGAAATAGAACAAAGAGGCAAAAATATCTTCAAAACTGGGTTTCTAAAGATTGAAACCTTGGTTTGAGATTAGCCATTAAAGCTAGATTAACTTGGAACCATGTTTGAACAGAACTTCAAATTAGAAAACCTTGTACAATCCTTTTCTTTGCTAGAAGGACACGATTGAAGAAAAATTACTTTGATAACAATGAGTTGGGGGGGGGGGAGGAATTTGTAGCTGTGAAATCCTAGCTATTCCTCTTTTTCCTTCATCTCTTATTAACCAAACAGAACAGTAAGAAAATCCTTGATAACAAAGCAAAGGTTGTGGTCATTCAGGCTAGACTCCTTGTATCACAAAATTTGACTTAGTTATGTTTCAGTCGCAGGTGGTGCTTTGTATATCAGACATTTCTCAGTGAATGTTTGATCATATATGGGATCCTTTGAGGATTTCAATTCTTGTATTAGGATGCACTAAGGAATGTAAAGATGGAATGATTTACTTTTATTTAAATCTTAAAATATTTTTTATTTTAGTTTAAGAAGAACACCATTAGTGAGGTTTTTTGTTAGTAATAAGATTAAAATAATATTTACGGAAAGATTAACTAAAAAAATCTAATAAAAATGTAGGGGGAGAATAACCATCCTAAAATGTTTTATATCATTTCTCACTAAATGAAAAAAGTGTTAGTCTATTGGAGATCAATTAAAATCCCAGTTATTAGTAGAACATTGATTTTAAAGGACAATGATTTGTTTTTCTTAACCTATGAAATTTAGCGGTATACGAAACTCGTATTGATACCAAGCACATCTAGCCGCCCCTTTGGACTGCTATGATGTTGTGAAAGTCACTGCTTAAACTATTCTTCCCTACTGCTAATACACATTCTTTGCCTTTTAATTCTTCATATTTAGTTACTGAATATTTACTTTGTTGTTAATTGCATTGAAGAGGAACGAAGTACTAATATGGCTGGAGGAGTTTTCGCTGGACTAGTGCCTTAAATGAAGTCTTTCTTTGGCTAGCATCCATAGCTGTTGGACAGTCTTGTCTCCTTCCAAATTATGAGAAAAGACAAACGTTGGAAAGTAAGATGAAACATAGAAGCTCATAATTCATTGAAAGCTTATCCATTCATCCATGAGAGTGAACAGATAACTGTAATGAACCTTAAATGAACTTTTAAAAAGTTGTATACTTGGCTTCTTCTTCTTCTTCTTTTTCTTTTTATTTTTTATTTTTTGGGGTTAAATATCTCTTCTATGACTTTGGCTGTTGCAGTTCAATCTCAACCAATAATGAAGAGGAATCCTATGACAAGAAGTTACAGTTGCGTATGAAGACTGAAACACATGTTTGTTAGGACTAAATTCAGTCAAACTATTCCTGAATTAAACCATTACTGTTGTAATCGTTGATTGCCAACCAGTTTAGACTGAAAGGACAGTTGGGAGCTCATGTTTCTGTTCTTGGTCTTCAATAAGAGCTCCATTTGAACCCGTCTTAATATCAAACAAACTAAATGTCATTAAGAGAAATCTTCCCACGAATTCAGCAGAAAATTTCAGTACAAACACTTGGATTTGAAAGCAATGCCAATCTACCATCACCAGTTAAGGCCACATACAAGTTACGAAATTTGGAATTTGCGAGATGTTACAATAATCAGAAGTTCAATCAAAATTCTAAACGAACAACTTTGATAGTCCAGCATTTTCATTTCATTTGAAACAAAGAGATGATTACACAAGAGCCATGCCTTACCCTTTGTTGATATTTCACTATTCAGGATACCCAGTTGGCTGCAACAGCACCTCCTCCTAAAAAAGTAATTTTCCTTTCACTTTTTTTGGATTCTAGAAGCAAATAAAACACACACCATGTGGTTCAAGTTCAACACAAGAAAAGTGTTATCATCTGGGTGTAAAGTGGTTTCAAAAAACGTTGTTGGGGGAGAGAGCTCGAACCATAAGAATTGAAAATTAAATTGCTGAAGCACCCAAGATCCTGTTTGTTTATAGCCCTGAAATTGCTTATTCCTCGAAAATTGCACACGTTAAAAAATAAGAAGAAAAGTTTTGATTTTTATTTTATTTTTTAAAACATTGAATCGGGAGCACAAATGTAAATTCACAACACCAAACGATATTTTCTCAGATTTTCAAAAAATTATTTTTAATTAGCTTTTCAAAAACATAACCCTAATTCTACAACCTCAAATTGGCCCCATGGTTCCAGCTTTAAAATCGCTCTCTAAAACAAATTTCTATTCTCAAATTTAATTTCTTGTGTTTAACCAAACTTCATATTCCATGCTTTTCTTGCTTTTATACCAAAAAAAAACATGTTTAAAAAACTATAAACAAACGGCTCGGAACCAAGTTAAAAAGATAAACCTTTTCATACTTGAATTTTGAGGATAAAAGCAAGAAGTTACCTCTAAATTTGCAGAGATTCAGAGCAAATATGAACGAGAGAAGGAGAGTGCGAGTCGACGTAGGAAACGAGTACAGTAGATAAGAAGAAATTTCCCTCAAAGGTATCGCCACGAAGTTCCCCAAAAGAAGCCAAAAGGAGGAGGAATACAATATACAAGCAGGACCGTTTATTTCTGCCAAAAAACAAACAACCACCGAGAAACCGACATGCTCTACAGGCCAAACAGTCAAAACTCCAGCGGAGTTTCAAACCCAGTAGGCGCCGTCTCCAATCTCTCCCCTTTGAACGCGTTCCCCCTCACTATTATAATCTATGGCTTCGCATTTCTTTTCTTCATATTTATTTAAATATATTCCTACTTCGGGGCACACCCATTTGAAAATTCTTAGTTTATTGCGGTTCCCATTTTCTTTCTTTATGTGTTCCCATATATAGATATTATTTATTCCGCTCCCTGCCTCTCGTTCCTCTCCTCGGCTCCTCAGGCCCGATTGAACTTTGGGAGGATCAGTAGAGGGTTTCGCCTTTCAGGTTTGTGTTTTCGATCTTGGTTTTTCTCTATTCGTTGTTTTCTGCTTATAGTTTCTTTCAAGTGCTTGAGAAAATATCTGTTTTTTTGTGCGGATTTTAATTTGGGTTTGTTGTTTCTCTGCAATTGATTTTCTTTCGTCTACAAAGATGGGTTTTTGGTTTGAATTCCGATCTGGGTTTCTTTTTTCTTTCTTTTTTTCTCTTTTTGTATAATTGATATTGAAATGTATTAAAAATGTGTTTCTGTTCATGGGAATTTAGATCCGTGGATAATATTTAGTTGGTTTGATCTACGAAGTATTGGAAGAAGGGTTTTGAAGGGATTAAAATTGAAATGATTCTTCTGTTTTTTTTAAACTCTTTTTTTCATACTGTATATTTGAGATTTTCTGGACCTGCGGTGCCATACAATCCATTTCTTCAATCTATCATAGAAGAGTCTGCAACCTTAAATTGGTTAAAACGGGGTTTTCAGAGCCTGACGTTGGAAAACATTTATAGTCCAACTTAACAATTTTGGGGCTTGAAAAGCACATATCTATTGTACATTTGGTAGCATTTTTCAATAATCAACTCCAATTTTGTTTCTTAGCATTTAATCTGACCGAAGGATTTGATTTTTGACAGCGGAAAATGACAGAGACCAAGGTAGACACGCCATTGATCCCACCATCATCGTCTCGAAATCTCCCTGATTTCAAACAGTCTGTTAAATTAAAGTATGTAAAGCTTGGTTACCATTATTTGATCACCCATGGAATGTTCCTCTTTCTTTCCCCTCTTGTTGTTGTAATTGCCGCTCAGCTCTCTACGTTTTCTCTCCAAGATCTACATGATCTCTGGGACCATCTTCGATTCAACCTCATATCCGTTATTCTTTGTTCAACTCTCCTTGTTTTCCTCTCAACCCTTTACTTCCTCACTCGTCCTCGCCCAGTGTATCTTGTGGATTTTGCCTGCTACAAGCCTGAAGAATCTCGGAAATGCACAAGGAAGATTTTTATGCATCGGTCTCATATGGCTGGTACATTTACAGAGTCGAGCCTTGAGTTCCAGCGCAAGATCCTTGAGAGATCTGGCCTTGGGGAGTCAACTTACCTTCCTGAGGCTGTTATCAATATCCCTCCAAACCCATCAATGCAAGAAGCTAGAAAAGAAGCGGAGTTGGTAATGTTTGGTGCACTTGATCAGCTTTTTGCAAAGACATCTTTGAAACCTAAGGACATTGGAATTCTGATCGTGAATTGTAGCTTGTTCAATCCAACTCCATCCCTTTCTGCTATGATCATCAACCATTACAAGCTTAGAGGTAATATAATTAGTTACAATTTGGGTGGGATGGGTTGCAGTGCTGGTTTAATCTCAATTGATCTGGCTAAAGACCTTCTTCAAGTCCATCCCAACTCCTACGCATTGGTTATTAGCATGGAGAACATCACTTTGAACTGGTATTTTGGGAACAACAGGTCCATGCTTGTTTCAAATTGTTTATTCAGGATGGGAGGAGCTGCTATGTTGCTTTCTAATAGAAGCTCTGACAGAAGGAGGTCTAAATACCGATTGGTGCATACTGTCCGAACCCACAAGGGTGCAGATGATAAGTGCTTCGCCTGTGTTACACAAGAAGAAGATCCTGATGGAAAGGTCGGTGTTTCTTTGTCTAAGGATCTTATGGGAGTTGCTGGCGATGCTTTGAAGACCAACATCACTACCTTAGGTCCTCTGGTTCTGCCAATGTCTGAACAATTGCTCTTCTTTGCTACATTAATTGGGAGGAAACTTTTCAAGATGAAACTGAAACCTTATATTCCAGATTTCAAACTAGCTTTTGAGCACTTCTGTATCCATGCTGGGGGAAGAGCTGTTCTGGATGAATTAGAGAAGAACTTGCAGCTCTCTGAGTGGCACATGGAGCCATCAAGGATGACACTTTATCGATTTGGCAACACCTCGAGCAGTTCCCTCTGGTACGAATTGGCCTATACCGAAGCCAAGGGCCGAATTAAGAAGGGGGATAGGACATGGCAGATTGCATTTGGATCGGGGTTCAAGTGCAATAGTGCAGTGTGGAAGGCTTTAAGGACCATAAACCCTGCAAAGGAGAAGAACCCATGGATGGAAGAAATAGAAAGTTTCCCAGTGGATGTTCCAAAGGTATCAGCCTTCTAAAGCCAGAATTTTTAATTCCCCATTAGAATGGTAAAATCCTTGATTCTTTTTTTTTTTTTCAGACTGGAAATGTCTGGGTCCTCCATGAGGAGGGATGGTTGTTAGCCTTTTAATGTTCTTTTCATTGTGGTTTTGAAGCAGATGGAAGATAGCTTCTTGTTGGAGGGAAGGATTATTAGTATCGAAGAGATCTAGTAATTGCTGTGAGGTTCTTTGTTCATTACTAGGGATTAACGTGATTCGATTTGGAATTTCGAACTAATTTTTAGTGACATTCTTTGGAACTGTGTTTTGAATATCTTCTCTTGCCACTCTCACTGGTATCAGTTTGCTTCTCACAATGGCATATTATTTTGGAACAGGATTATTATTTTTACGATTGATCCAGAACATAAAAAAGAAAAAAAAAATTGATAGATAAGAAAGAACAGCTAGACTGGCAAGGAAATGGAGTTTCGGATTAAATTTTTTTTTTTTTTTAAATTACAAAAATAATTTAGTTTTGAAACTATTGCCCAATCTGATTTGTTTGAGAGAGGCAATTGAGGACAATGGCTTTATAATTTTTTTTTAATGCCCAAGTGGTATTTTAATTTTGAATATTAATATTGGATAGTTTATATATATATATTTGAATTCTGTAACTTGAAAATGTAAAATGAAAGGTTTATTTATTTCAGGCTAGATAAAGCCTTAATAGTATCTACTTGAGACGACTAACAAATAAAAATCATGAACCCACTAATTAAATAAACCTAAAAACTAGCACATTATCTAATTAATAAAATAAAATTATTGGTATTGGACTAAAAAACTAACAATTTATCTTCAATTAACAACGTGGTTTCTCACCTATTTATTGACTAATTCTCTCATACGATTTAATTTTATTAAACTCTTCTATCCTGACTTGATAGCATTCAAAGTTTAATACAAATAAAAATCATGAACCCACTAATTAAATAATCTAAAAGCTAGCACATTATCTAATTGATAAAATAAAATAATACGAACTAAAAAATTAACAATTCATCTCCAACTAACAACGTGGTTTCTCACCCCTTTATTGACTAATTCTTTAAGTATTGCACGTCCTCATTATCTCCAATCAAAAAATAATCTCTTTGTGATTTTATTAAAATCAGAATTCAAATATATATATATATATATATATATATATATATATGTAATCTATTCAATATTAATATTTATCATTACTTTTTATTTTTATATATTTGCTCCCTCTATGTGGTCAAACGAATTAGATTGGACAATAGTTTCAAAACTAAATTATTTTTGTAATTATTTTTTTTCAAAATATTACTTTAATCCAAAACCCGAGGAAATGCATGCTTTGGAAGTTCATTGGATAACCTTTGTTCAAATAAAATTTGTTAAGAATCTGTGACTGCCAGCTTTTCTTTAATAATCCTTGAAGCATTTGCATGTGGAGCAGCTGGAGCAATTCAAAGTTGGAATCATGCACTGTCATCAGTCACATGCAACTTTTGTGGATTTTACATTATTAAGCAAGGCTGTACCCGTGGGGCCAAGCCATGAGCCAGCCATGCTCCTATGGAGCACATGGGTAGGCCCATAGGCAGGCCCGTGGGCCTACCCTGTAGTGAGAATGATATTTATGCTACTCAAGGGGAAAACATTAAAAATGTACCTTTGTCTCAAAGTGAAATATCAACCACCTTTTTGGGTGGGGTTATTACTTATTATGAGAGTTTAGGATCAAACAATCTTGAATCTTCTGCCAGCTGATACACTAAAAAGATGCTAAGCCAGAAGTCATGTGACATGTCAGATGTCTCCCACAAGAATTAAGGAAACTTTGAGTACTTAGCAGTGTCAATAATCAATTAAATTATTTGGAGGGCTGCTTACAGGCAGAGGGTAGTGCACTCAATGCCAAAGGTAACAAGAAATTTTACAAATTCAGATTATCAAGGTTGCTCAATGGGCAATTAAAAGGTGTCCAAGACGGATAATACTACTACTACTACTACTAATACTACTAGGGTCACACTTGATAGTGTCCATATATCTCTGTAATGGAGTAATTGTCCAAGAAAAAACAGCATTATATATATGGCTATAGGCAAACTGGTAAAGCAAGGGCAAACAAAATTAATTAGCAACCCTCAAGCAGTCCCTGCCTCCTCTCCAACTTTCCCTCCTTCATCTGCAATGTGAAAACCCTCAATCTTGCATGACACCTCTTCTGCAGCCACCTTCACCTTTCCAGTCAATCCATTTGCCCTGAGCGTCTCACTGTTATCATGTGTCAAAGGGCTGCTTGTCTGCCAAATTCTGATGGTTCCATCCTCCGATCCGGAAGCATATGATTCTCCTCCAGGTGAGAAACGTACACAATGAACAGGACCATGGTGGCCTTTGTTGCATGCTGCAGCCAACATTAAACACACTCAGACCTACACTTCAAATTCTCCAGCACCATATAACCGACAACACCCCGAAAGACCGATTATCTGAACTTCAGTACCAAACAAGAACACTATCTTACATATATATTCAAGAATATGACAGGTTGCTTCAATAAAAAGAAGTTGAGCATTTATGCCTCCTCCTCAAAGATTTAGAATATGACAGGTTGCTTCAATATAAAGAAGTTTAGCATTTATGCCGCCTCCTCAAAGATTTAGAATATGACAGGTTGCTTCAATAAAAAGAAGTTGAGCATTTATGCCTCCTCCTCAAAGATTTTTCTAATTTTTCTTTTACATTATTATGGGGGCCGCACTTACCAATCTCTTCCCGGTATGAAAATCAAATAAACGAATCCACATATCTTCTCCCCCTGCAATGAACTTATCCCCATTTTTTGGTTCCAATGATGCTGATTCTACAGTACAAGGCATCTCGTAGCTTTTCACCAACCCAAAACTGGAAGGGGGAAAAAAAAAGCAAATAAATAAACACATGCATTAATTCTGGAAAGAGAAACTGCCCAATATTGCTTTTAACTTACTGATTAGCATCCCAAAATTTAACACTGGACCCATCAGCAGTTGTGATATAACGGCCATCTTGACTCACTTCAGCACTGGTTACAGAAGAGTTAGTCTCAAGTGTCTGGACTATTTTACCACTTCTTACGTCCCATAATCTGTACAAATTACCAGTAACATATTAATAAAGCTTCAAGTTATCATTGACCCATTATGCAAACCCTGAGTAAATTCAATGTTTATGTACATGTTTTCGAAAAGAATGAGATCTGACCATTACAGGCAAGCATCCTCAGGAAATTGGCTTAGACAGTGTAAGAATTGTGATAGTAGCAAACCAGTTCCAAAATTTATATAAAACAAAAATGTGAATTTTCAGCCAAGATTATCAGAACAACCAAAACATTCCATAGGGCATGTTTCCCATCCTACTGGCAACCTCATACATGAGTTCTTGTCCATGAAAATTCTGATCCTCAAGAGAAAAAGGTTTCGTTTTTCCCCACAAACATATGGAAGGGGAGCTACGAAAGTAGCAAACCAGTTTTCAGTAAAACAAAGATGTGAACTTTCAGCCAAGATTATTAGAACAAATGTTCCATAGGGAATGGTTCCTATCCTACAGGCAACCTCATCCATGCGTTCTTGTCCATGAAAATTCTGATCCTCAAGAGAAAAAGGTTTTGTTTTTCCCCACAAACATATGAAAGGGGGGCTATGAAAGTAGCAAACCAGTTTTCAGTAAAACAAAGACGTGAATTTTCAGTCAAGATTATTAGAACAAAAATGTTCCATAGGGCATGGTTCCTATCCTACAGGCAACCTCATCCATGCATTCTTGTCCATGAAAATTCTGAACATCAAGAGAAAAAGGTTTCGTTTTTACCCACAAACATATGAAAGGGGGGCTATGAAAGTAGCAAACCAGTTTTCAGTAAAACAAAGATGTGAATTGTACAAGATCATTAGAACAAACGATTGGCATGGTTCCTATCCTACAGGCAACTTCATCCATGTGTTCTTGTCCATGAAAATTCTGATCCTCAAGAGAAAAAAGTTTTGATTTTCCCACAAGCATAGGAAAGGGGGCTCTCCAAACTCTCCTCTGGCCTTCTGCTTCTCTCTCTTCTCCACCATCTTGACCTTTTCAGCATAAAGGGAAAAAGCCCAAGCAACAACATATTTCTCTTTTTTGATAGGTAAAAGAAGTTGTATTAAAAACATCAAACATAGAGTGGAAAGTATACACAATGTATACAAGGAACAATGTTGTTGTCCTTTTCTTTGATAGGTAAAACGGTGGTTTCATAAGCAACTAAAGTAGGGTACATAAAAGTATACACGGTATATACAAGGCACCAAAGGCCAAAAGAGACAAAAAATCTTACTACTTTTGAAATTTTTTTTATAGGTAAATAATTTCTAACTTTTCATTTTTTGTCCCCAATGGGACTTAAAAGCTGGAATCTCCCATTACCCACCCAACCCCATAGCACTAGAGCCAAGCCTCAAGGGCTTTGAATATTAGAAGACCATGAAGGTTAACTTACACTTAGTCATTCAAATTGCTGTCAACAACTCTCACTAGTCATCTTCAGTCATTTGTTACCTTTTTTGTATAATTTTAGTGTACTACATGCACATTTTCACAAGATAACTTCTCGTTTATATAGTTTTTATTTCCTTCGAAATATAAAGCCTTTGGAAGAATATTACCGCATTTGCAGTTTACAACTTCAGATCTCAGAAATATAATACATTATCTCATTTAAACCAAGCTACTTCACAATGACAGCCAGCACCAAGTAGTTGATATTAAGTTGACTTGCTTCCTAATTGTGATTAATCAATTATTCCAACTCATTATCCTATTACAATGTCACCGATTTCTGCTAAATTTTACAGGCTGTAAATATTCCAGCAAGTCTAGGATTGCATGCACATTCATGCAACATATACAGCAAAGATTTCCAGTAATTTGATAACCAACCAAAAGAGCAGTTCCAGAGAGAAAGATCAATATTGGAGGGCAAGAGTTCAAACAGAACAAGAATCCAGAAAGGAAGAAGCAAACTTTCCTACTGAAATATCGATTTAAAAGAAAAAAGAAAAAAAAATCTGTCTCTTGCCCAAGAGAAGACATTAAATGGGAAACATAGTAAAGCTATTTCAATTTAGGATATATGAGACGGTCATATAAAGTTCACATTAAAAAGTAAAATGAAGAAAGCATAAACAACTTGTAAAAGCATATGATTTCATAAGAAATGCTACCTGACACCCCCAATATCTGTACATGAACTTAATATAGTTTGATCACTATGGAGCCATGCAACAGTTCTCACTGAACCAGGAGAATTATCCACTTCTCTAGGAGGTGCATCTGGGCGATTCAAGTCAAATATACGAAGGATTTTCTCAATTCCTCCAGTAAGCAGGAAGTGGGTATCCTGTATCCAGAAGAATAGAAATCGGTCCATTACTACAAATAAGCAATAATGAGGAAGAAGCATATTTCTTTTCCTTCTAAAGTGTAAAGAGAAAGAATATGCAGTGTGATTAATTGCCTGCATTTATGAATATATGAGAAAACAAAGGTCTACCTCTGAAAAAGCGCAAGCTCGAACAATGTGTTTGTGTTCAAATGAATGCAATTCATCCCCTGTTAAAGCATCCCAAATTTTCCTACATACACAAAAATGTGAAATGTTGGCAAATTCTATTGGTAATCAATGAAATGCCACTTGTGGATTCTTAAATACTAATGAACACTACCCAGTACTATATCCAAACACCATCATCACCACCCCAAAAAAATCCACCCTCATACCCAACCAAAAAGGGGTAAAAAAAACACATAAGGAGGAACAAGCAACACACACTAATAGTAAGAAAAAAGCATTACAACATATGATGTAAGACTACATGCATTTCTACAAAAAAAATCCTCCATAATCCATCTTTTCAGAAATAGAAATTCACCAAGTATCCAAACAAACCAACTCCCAAGACCACCAGCTTGGTTTTATACAATATTACCTATAAAATGGTGTTTTTGGTAGTGGGGATGAGGGAATGGCGAGGACAAAACTTTTTATAACTACAAAAGAACCTAGTAAATTATGAATTACTCAAAGAATATCAGTTTTAAAAGCCAGGTTGAAAACATCACTTTATTCACCTCAGTAGGAAAAAGGGAACAGGGAAAAAGAAAACAAGCATTGATTACATGTTTATAGCATTAGCCAGAAAATGTCACTGAGATAGATGGAGCAGATCTTTAAATCCAGGCAAATGATATGCTACCATTACCCACACATCTAATGAATTTATCACCCAGAGTACCAAAATTCTGCTGCAAGTTCCATAACCAGAATATTTTGGAAGGAAAGATAAGTTTATTAGAAGAAGCTCCTAACAAAAGAGCCCACAACACACATACATCAGAAACATATAAGGAGCACTTACGAGACCAGCAAACCAACAATGGAAGTCTTAGTAAGGTCACATCAGTGGACCGGCTGAAAACATAGGATCTGAATCCAAAGACATCTCAGACCACAAGAAAAGAGAATAAGTAAAGACTCTTTTAAAGCTTTAACCAGATGTTCCAAGTCTTCCAAGAATCCATGTCATTCCCTCCAAAAAGTCCAAAACAAGCAAAAGGAAGCTGTTTTGCAAACAATTTTTTCTTATTCTTTCCAACAAATTTGTCCACCGATCCTAATAAAAACCTCTTTTGACTGACCAAGGAAGAACTAAAGAAAGCCACAAAGAAAGAAAGAAATGTCAAAGAGCACAAGCAAGACTAAACTGGAGCTGGATGTAATTGTTTGCCTCTTTCTCACTCTTATACACACACAAAGAATTCACCAAAGGTCATCCTCTTCTCATCTTAGTTCCCCAGTCAAATTTACCTATTAAAAAAAATCTAAGTCCCCAGTTAAAATCTTCCCTGAGTGTACTTTCCAAGCAAAGAAACCACTTGTAATAAAGTTTCATTTCCCCAAATTACCTAGGCTGAATCCTGTCCTGTGGTCAAGACCAGAGGCTAATAAACAGATTTAAGTTTTAAAGAAAAAACCGATCCTTGGGAGTGCTCTGAGATCACCCATTCTCAATATTCTTCATCACAGCTACCTTCAATATCTGATCAAGGAATCAGACCATATCCTAACCCTGCAAATGCTTTACAGAACAAGGATTCCAAAGCCCAGATCCCTCCAACTCTACCCATACATCTACACCCCATTCCTCCAATAGATTGCTACCATAAACACCTCAGGAAAGTAGGTAATCAATTGATTAGCCCTCAGATATACATGACACTAGAACCTAACTCTCCTCCCACCTTCCATTGCTAAGAAAATCTCAGCTTGAAAGTCCTACCAGCTACTCATTGATTTCCACCCAAACCTATCTCTACCAACCCCAGAATATCATTCCCCAACCTCCTCACCAAAACGTTCCTGAGATGACTTACCTCTACAAGTTGTTCTCCACCTTAAAAAAATCTCCAATACCACTTCCAAAGAAGAGCCATCTTGATGAGGAAAAGCTTTCTAATGTCCAAGCCCCCGTGTATTATTTGTAGGGCTGTAGGAAATATGCATGCTGAAATGTAGGCTATAAATTCTCCTAGAATAATAGCTAGATATATATTGTAATCTCATTATTCGTATAATGAAATTCAAGTTTCTTCACAGAAACAGTAGTCCAAGTCACTATATGAGGCTTTTTATCCTAGTTAGCAGCCCATAAACGAACAAAAAAAGAAAAGAAAACCTTTTCCAACCTCAAACTCACTACTCTTGCAGTAGCTTAAGTATGACAAATAGGCAAGCTGGAAAGTCACTCTTAACGAGGGTTAACCTCCCACCTTCAAACAAATACAAATGCTTCCCCAAGGCGAGTCTTTTTCCGAACCTTTCTTCCGCTGCATCCTAAACTGCTGCAGATTCGTACAAAGCACCAAGAAGGAGGCCTAAGCAAGTGAATGATAACTCTCTCACACCACAACCCAGGATTGGTATCAAAGGCTACCTCTTGGGAACCTTCCCTACTACTTTTACCAAGTTAATATTATAGCCTGAGATGACCTCTAAATCTCTAACCAAAGTAGCATTCACCTGAAATACAAAAGTACCTCCTGATTAGCTTCACAGATGAATATTGCAAAAAAGGCATATTGAAGCACGAACAAAGGGTACCTCTACCTCAATCCCCTCACCTTCAGAAAAAAACCTATTGAAGTCTCATGTACAATCACTGCAAGCCCCATGGATGAAATGCAAAAGTTTCTCAGTCAATCCAAGTCAAGCCAAATTCCCTCCTTGCCATCAGTAACAGAAAGAATTTCCAACTCATATGATCGTTGACTTTCTTAAAGTACAACATGCACAACAACACATCTCAGTGGCTTCATTTGCCAACCTTTCGGAGGCAAATTGGGAATAAGAGACCACTTTCGTAAGCCTATTGGAAAAACTTCCAGCAGGTTATACACATCTCCAACCAGACTAATGGGCCTAAAATCCTAAAGATCCTCTACACCACCTTTCTACAGGATCAAAGGCAGAAAAGCAGCATTTAGGCATATATGCAATCTCATAAATTGCTAACGTGGGGAAGGACACACAACATATGAGAAGTTAATAAGAAGACTTATCAAAATAAATAAATAAATAAGGAAACACAGCCCTATGAGAAATGAGATCATCAAAGTTTTTATATAAAGGACACAAGGTCTGAATTACTTTTCTAGATGAACCAGCAGTGCAAAAAGATGCTAAAGAGGGTGCAAGCCAAATATATGGAAGAATACATGATATGTCAACAATCAAAACCTTGTAAAGAAAAATAAATCTGAAATAAAGTAGACAAATTGCATACACCAATTTAGCCCCTCAATTTAACTGAAAGGAACAGAGATTTGAGCTTTGTGCCCCTTTGAACCACTATAAAATATTAGTGCAGTCCTCATAATTTTAATTTTGCACGACACAATATTTGTTTCTGTCCAAGCTCTAGCAGATTCCAATCTGTAAAATTACTACAGATTCATTATCAAACATCCTGGTGACTAGAAAATAATCAGAATGGCTGGGAGAGACATGAGGCATCTAAGGAGAGACCCGAATAAGCAAAGTAAGAAAAAGAACGCCTAAACAAGGAAAATTTTGACATTTTCATAAACAATAAGACAAATACTTTGAAAACAATCTCAGTAAAAAATAAACCTATAATAAAGTTCCCTAGGAAATAAGCATAGTATAAAGTTCTCCACAAAAATATCAACAGTTCACAATACATTCAAATTCCATACAGATTTCATTCCTGATACAAAATACATATTTCTTTACTCATATTACACTTATTTTTTCTCCTAACTCTTGTGAGAAGATCTTCCAACAAGTATGGAAATAACCATTTTCATGTCTTTCCAGGATGACATAAAGATTATGTTTGGTTCCTAGAAAATACTAAGAAAAGGGGAAAAAAATAAGGAAAATGATTTTCTCATTTTTGGTTTTGACACGAAAAATATGAAAGAAAGTTAATAAAATGATAACTAGTTATAATTTTATACATTTTTAAATTATTCAATTTTTATATAGAAAGGGAAAAATAAGTTAAATGAATTTAAAGTAGCATATGAAATGATTTATTAATTTCATATTTATTTTTTTGTTTTCTTTCACTTTTTTACTCGTTCCACTTTTTCTCTTTCTTTCTTTCCCTCACATTTTCTGGGAACCGAAGATAGTCAAAGGAAAATAGTTTTCTGGAGGTTGGTTTGACCATGAAAAATATAAAAAGAAAAATCAAATATAATTAAAATTAGCAAGAAATGTATGTATTTTAAATTATTTGTTCTTCATAATAATCGAGGGAAATAAGTAAAATGAGTTTGAGTAAGTACATATAAACAACTTTAAAACCTTTTTTTTTTTTTAATCAGTACTTTAAAACCATATTTTATTTTCCCTTGCTTTTTCTGTCCTACTATTTTTCCTCCCCAATTTCTTTCCTTCAATTTTTCCTGGAAACAAACATACCCAAAAAGTGATATACCAACTATCCAAATGCATTATATAAATGATTAAAAAGGGTTTTATATGCATACGCAGTGAAGTCCGCTGAGCCAGATGCAGAGCGTAAAGCATTCGTATCCAAGCAGCAACTCCACACTGCGCCCTTGTGCCCTTCAAATGTTCCAATCCAATCTCCAGTCTCTCCATTTCTAAGCATGGGGCTAGAATCTGAACATCATAAATGAAAATGGTATATCCAATAAAGAGCACTGCAATATACCCCAGCAATAATTTGACTCCAAAACCAACAAAACAATCAACCAAAGCCATCAATTCGTAAACAAAAAATGAGGCAAATACACGTCAAATTTCAAAATTACTTTCCTTCCCATCGAAAACCCACATAGAAAATTGACATTGATGAGAAATGCACGCATACCCTTGCTGGCGCTGATAAGAAAGAACCCATCAGGGGTTATGGGACTGTAAAACAAATCCACAACCGGCCGGGAATGGCCATGGCACACGAGAGGAACAGCCACCCTTTTCTTCTCCATGATTCTAGAAAATTCTAGAATTCCCAAAACCAAATAATAGAAAACGTTTGCACAATATGCAAAATAGTACAACAAATCAAGATTTAAAAACCCTAATTTCGCTAAATCTACAGACAATCTACACCAACAGAGATACAGAAGTCTTTTCTTCTCGTGTCTAAACGGGATTAATAGTGGAATTTTCCGTCTGCAACGTATCTTATGGGCCTATCTCGGCCCGTTGATACTGGGCTCTTAAATGGAACTGTTATTTACTTACCCATTAAAAAAACATATGAAAGGCTGAAAACGGCTAGATGGGCTTTATTAAGTCCATCAAAAATTTTGGGAGGCGTGGCCTTCAAAGTGAGAGGCTAAATCCTAAATGTAGAGCAATTTGATTACATTTTTGGAAACAATACTATTTAAATGTTGAACTTTTGGTGCTTTTACATTTTTATCCTAGAGATTTTTTTTTTTTTCTAAATATACCAACTTTCATTTTAATTATACTTTAAAACAACCTGCTTTTGATCTCATATATCTTCCCTTAAGCCTTCGTCCATGGAATCTGGTAGGAGACCATGGAATGCTACATCTTGTCTTCGTGGATTTATATGAAGAAGATCTTCACTTCCAAACCTTGTACGGATAAGTATGGACATGCACAGCGATAACAATGGTATATTTCGCCCGATCCTCCTCCTAACACTCTGCCTAAAACAATGGTACTTAGCACAATGTGGTTGATACTCCGACACAATTGGTGGCAGACCTAGAAAATAAATCAGAAGATTGCAAAACGCGTTAGTGCTATTTTCATATTTAATCGACTACAAAGAAATTGCCAAACCATATTCACTTAATGATTAAAATGACGTAGACAAGAAATGACGTCACTTTGATAGAATATAATACTACAACGTTTGTAATTTCCGTCAATAAATGTGAAAAAAGCGTTATATTTCGCTTTTGGAAAATATTTATTGGGCGAAAGTTAAAAATATTAAAGAAAATAAATTTCATGTTTGATTATATTTATACCTTTTTAAGAAAATTATATATAAATAAAATTACTTAAAAATTTAAATATTTTAAAATTATTTAATCTTTATAATGATGAGTTTTCAAATATTCAGAACTAGAAATGGACGTCAATGGGCATTTTAACATAATGATATGGTATTTATGGGATTTGAGGGGTGAATATTTTCCTTCCAAAAAAAAAAAATTGAAATTATTTTTTTCAAACCCAACCACCCCCTACGTCTACCCCCTGGACACAACCATTGTTTCAGGGGATGATGGTCGGTGTTCCGCTGGCTAAAGCTAGAATTCAGTCGAACCTAATGGTCGGTGTTCCGCTGGCTAAAGCTAGAATTCAGTCGAACCTAAGAATAAAGGTCCTCGACCAACATCAAGCAGACGCCACGAAGAGCATTATTACACAAAGGATCAAAATATCTATGAATAATCTGGTTATCCGACACTTTGACTTTTTACTGATATATCGAATACTCCATTTTATTTCTTCGACAAAATATCGTCGACATTTCGACAAAATATCTAGTGTCGAAAACGAACAAAACATTTCAAATCACTTAACACTGGTTAAAATATAAAGACATAAAATAACAAATATATACCGCAAAAAGATAATACCTTATTAATTTATCGGTAAATTACATTACAATCGGCCTTTAAAACAAAATAAAAAGACCGACGCGACTCCATCACATTATTCACACAGACTTCACTCGCTGAAAGGACGTGATCTCGTCAAAGACAATAGTCCAAACCAAGATCTTCAAAATATCGGTGATAAATCATTAAAAGAAAACGATTCGAGAAACAAACGGAAATGACGCGATTAATGAATAGAAAATATCAGACGATTTAAGTATGATTTATATAATTTTTCGGAATGTATTACCATCGATTGTCAAACATATCGATGACCAACTCTTGATTGATGGCTTATATCCGACCGCGATCATCATATATTTATCGTGAATCAATCTAAACCATTAAATCGTTCTTCAAATTTAAATCAACCGTCGATCCAAATATGTTCTTGGACGCTTAAAAAACGCATTTAAATTCGTGACATTTGGATCAAAGCAAGAACTGATCCGCGCCATCGATCACGGGTCATAGTCTTTACAAGAAGGCCGATATTTCAAAATATCAATATATCTACGACATTTATCGATATCTCTAATATTTACCGATATTTGCAATTGTTATTTTATCATTTTACTTGGAGCATTTCACCATATTTTTCCGAATTCCAACCCACGCACACGCTAAAAGTACTTAGAGCTGTTAAATATCGACATTTTAAGATATTTCGTCGAAATATCCACGATTTTCTCGATATTATACCGATTTTTAGACCAACCAACTATTTACGTTGCTATCAGGTTCGGATATCACCCATATCCATATATTCGAAGGGAGATATCAATGTAATGAATATTACCTGTCACGCTTAGTAGCAGAAGAGACCAATCGAGTATCCAAACCCGACTACTAACCTCGGCATTAGAAAACAAGAAACCACCTCCGAGGCTTCCTGCGAAACTCGAAGATGAATTTAGAAGCTCGTTTAAGGTAAAACAATTGATGTGATGCCACATGAAACTCTTGTAGTCGTACGACACCTCCATGGAACATGCCAACATGACCAATCAGGCACTGAGGGTATGGGAGCCTGCTGTAACCACTCAACCACAACCGAGTATCATACGAACTATCACCCTAACACTCTCTAATTCCCATCAGCTTGACCCGACACGTGGACCCAAAGACCACCTAAAAAAGAGACGCTCCACGCCCCCAATAAAGGATCAAAAAAAATTCATAAATAAGGGGAAAAGTGCTTTTGTGAATCCCTCCTATGCCCTTGTTCCTTTCAGGAAGGATTTAGGGGAACACATAGTCGTTGCCATCGGTTGCGTGTCCATACTTGTCGTACAAGGCTTGAAAGTGAAGATCTTCTTCCAATAAACCCACAAAGACGATAGGATTTCGCCGTCTTCTACGAGATTCTATTGGCGAAGGCTGAAGCGAAGACACCAAAGATGAAATGACGTCATTCCGGCTTTTGGTTACTAAACAAATCAAAACAACGTTTTGCCACGTAAGACGTGGTCCAGCTTCAGTGTTAGGTTCGGGTTATCCGAGGCTAGAAGTACAATTAAATTGAAAGTTGGTATATTTAAAAAGCAAGTTTCTTTTTAGGATAAAAATGCCAAATTCCCAAAAGTTCCAGAATTTAAACAGTATTTTTCCCTACATTTTTTTTTTTTGAAAAAACAACTTTTAATTATCTTATATTATTTTTACTTATTTTCTAAGCATTATGTTAAAAAATATTTATTTATGAATAATTAAAAATAAAACATCATATATTAAAATTATTTTCAAAATATTTATTTTTATCTTGATTCCATAGTAACCGATTTTATCAATTTATTTTTCACAGCAACAAATAGATAGTAAAAATCAGTAAGAAGGAAATGATGATATTATATTAAAGATCATTTAAGTAATTTAATTATATTTAGGGAAAAATAATGTTTAAATCTTGAATTTTGCATCCATCATGTCTAACTCATATGGTAGAGTGCTTAACATTTCAAAAAGGCAAGGCATGGGGAAGGGAGGGTCCCGGGTTTGAGTTCAAGTGAGAACAGTTTACTACATGATGGTTAAAGTGTTTAGCTATAAAAAAAATCCTAAACTTTTCCGAACTTTTCTAATTATATCCTGAACAAAAAAACTTGTTATTTAAATGTATCAACTTTCATTTTAATTGATTTTCTAACCTCAGTATCAACTCAAATCTAGTTCCAAACCTAGACAACCTCCTACATGTCAAATAACAAGTTTTTTTTGTTCTTGATTTAAACTATATTTTTCCCTTATCTTTATATGATGTGGAATTTTGGGAGTTAAAAAAAATCAAAAGGTTGAGACATCATTTATATAATTAATACTAAAAAAATAAAAAGAAAAAGTTGAGACACAATTTATATAATTAATACTTTAAGATAATTAATTTTCTTTTAAATGAAATATTACTTTCAAATCACAATATCAAAAATGGTTATAACATTTAGCACAAAATTTTGACAAGGAGGGAGGTTTAATTCGTCCTTAAGTTTTTTTTATGCCAATTCATCCGTAAATTTAAAAAAAAAAGTAAAATGCATTTTTGACTATTGTTTTATGAATGGGTGATAATAAATGAGAAAGAAAAATGGTAATCCGTTTAAAAGGGACAAATAAAGATAAAAATTGCAAATGTGACCCCTTTTGTTAAAATCCAAAAAGGAAATATAAAAATGCTACAATTTGGACAAGTTTATCCCTCTAACCACCCATAGCTCACTCTCATTTCCTTCCATCATTTTCATCTCCTCCTTCTCACCATTCTCTGTAGCGCCTGGAATTCAGCCGCGATCGTCTTCATTCACCAGCTTACTAGTCAAGAACCAAACAACAAGAAGACGATAAAGTGGTGTTCCATCGTCCGATGACAAAGTTAGCTTTTTTTGGAAAACCAATGTTATAATTGTAAGTATCTCAATCGAGAATGCCGTACTTCATTTGCAGGATTTTGTCTTTTACGGAGGAGAAAGAGATCCACCTTTCATGGAGAGTGACTGAGATTTCTTCCATAAAAGTAGGAAGCGGTGGCTCTCATTTTTGGGCTGACACGACTCGTTTTTACGAACCGCTTCCCAAATCTGCAAACAGTTGGGAACGCCTTCCGTCTGCCGGAGAAGGCGATCGATTCCTTTAACATATACTTATATCATGGAGAGCCGGCTGATGGGTCTGCTTGGTAAAGCTCCGATCGGGAAAGGAAGCATCCGGGAAGAGGTATCCGTAATGCATGACGGGAAAGGAGGCGTCCGGATAAGAGGCGCCGAGCACTCCTGGCTGACACCCGCGTTCTCGGGCCTATTCACTATCCCGTCCGACCGGGCGAGGGCCTCTGGTCCCACTCCGGGGCCCTCGGGCCGGGCCGGCTGGCTGTGGGAACGCAGCCCGGCCCAGACCCACAACGCCCCTCATTTTTCCCGCCGGAGTGCTTATCTCCCTAAGAAAACAACAAGCCACCGGCTACATCACGGGGAACGCACCATCAATGTTGCTGGAATTTCAATGTGAATTTTGTAACTTTTTTTCAAACCGTGACATGCTATAAGGTTGCTTAAGAACCCGAGATCGTATAAAAAGGCTGTAGAAAGTGACGAGGTTCATTGCTCTAATGGGTTATCCATGTCTTCAGCGCAGTAAGGATACAATCAACGCTGTCGAGACTCAATCGGGATCATGATGAATGATGATCGCGGATTGATTATTTGAGCGCGTTTCCAAACATGGATCGCTGACCGTATGGTTTCACAGCTTAATTGTTCTCGTGGTTCATAGCGTTTCTAAACTTTGAATGAACTTAAGACACCTCAAGTTAACTCATGATCTTGGGACTCTCCCTCCCTAAGCTTCCACTTCTTTCAACCCCATCTCCATATTTTCCTCCTTCTTAGCCTCTGCAGCAGCTTCTTTCTTGGTTCTGACGGTGGATGCTTTGCCTATATTTCTTTCAGATTTCTAAAAAGTTTGTAAATTTGAATGTTAGTTTGGACGATTGAAGGACGTTGGTAACAAGCATCACAGCAAATACCAACACCTTTTTGGTGTAATTAATGAAATCGCAGTTCCTTAACGACTTGTTTTGGTTGCACTCGCGGTATGACGTATTCGTACATCCCGCCCCACCGGGGCCGATCGGAAAGTATTATATAGTTTATTAACACGGCCATACCTTAATCGCTCGAGCCGGCGCTTCCCGCTTCGCCATCTTCATCTACTCGCCCTAGTCGCGAAGGCCGCGGATTTAAATCACCGCAGAATGTTAGTCATCGATGCATTAAATGGCACCGCAGCCCTAGGCGTCGATATATATATAGATAGGCACTACAAGTCGTACTCTTTCCTTCATTACTCGGTTGATCTGTTTTCCTCTCTGCGACCATCCTCTCGCAAATACGCCTGGGTTTAACGTGGCATCTGCTCTCACAGGAGCCATATTTGAGCACTCTTCATTTCATATAGGTAATCGGCTGCCATCCTTAGTACGCGGATCTTAATAACGCCATAGTTTATGGCCGTAAGGAACCCTCGGGAGGCGATGAACCCATTCGCCCGGCGATCCCCGCCGGCGATCCCCTTCCGGCATGGGTATGCCTTCGCACTCGGTATATGGTTTGAGTCTAATATTCTTCTCTCTTCCTCTAATCGCTTGTAGAATGGCGAGGAAGAAACTTCCACAAGTGGTCGCTGCGAGGGCGCACCCCAGCCGCGCCTTCTACAAGCATCACTGTTCCTAACGAGCAGGAGCAGCTTACCGCGAGGTGCCCGAGCAATGTCGACCTCAAGTTGATGGGATTGCATGGATGAGTCCACCTTGGATGGAGAACTCAACGGTGTGTTTTTTACTCAGGACTCGCAACCATGAGGCAGCGATGACCAAGTTAGAGATTGAAGGGGCTGTTAATGCCCGAGCACAGATGGAGTTCAGTCATCAGTTCACCATGCCTTGGCCGGCCATGAAAGTGCTTGCCCTACATGAGTCCGAGCGTGAAGTCAGCCGTAAGGCATTGCGGAGGAGCCAGAGGGCGCTGAGAGAGGAAGAAAAACAATGTTTGACTGGACGAGCGATTTTCCTTGATTTTGGAGCTTGGGACCATAAAGGATGATTTCGCCGCCCTCCGGGAAAAGGTCGTTGCTGATAGAGAGGCGATGGAGGCCGAGATCGATGCAAGCGACTACACGCTGTTCAACTATGTTTTTACACACAACATATGCGAGAACAAGCCTCAGATCCCGGATGGCATGTCGGATCCTTCAATTCCAAGTGAACTCCGCAGTTCCTTTACAACCCCACACTCTCAAGGCTCTGGGCCGTCTAACCCCGATCCACTGCTAGCAGAGAGAAACACTCCTGAGAATGTACCACCACGCTGAGAGGAGGCGACTCTTCTCCGATGGATTCTAAACTCGTCTGACGGCAAGGAGATGCCGCCACAACCAGGCCTCGAGGGCCGTGGAGGCGAGACTCACTATTTGTGCGTTTTTACACCAAACAATTTACATCCCTTCTCTTTCTTCGCTACTTTTTGTTTAATGCTCGTCAGACGCTTTGATACCGCGACGCTTGGGTTTGTATTGATTTTTTTAAGCACCATTGTGACGCGCATGTGGCGGTAGAAATCATACGTATGGAGCGGAAGGCGATCACATTGTGTTGCCCGAATAGGTCATTCACTATGCCATCGGGGCTTTGCATTTTGACCCGGCTAGATCATTGCTCCCATGTTGATTGGATAGTTCATTTGCTGCGTCATCAGGGCTTTTAAATTCAGCCAAATAGATATGCTCACATCTTTGGGCGAATGGAATCATTTTACTACGCCATCCGGGCTTTGAAATTGGACCAGCTAGATGTTATCTACGCTAGAGTAAGATGGGTCGTGCTAGCAGCCATCAGGAACTTAAATTTGACAGTTAGATGTTATCTCTGTTTGGCAGGATAGGTCGTTTTCTTTGCTGTAGTAGAACTTAAATTTGACCTGGCTAGAATGTTATCACGTTAGTAGGATGGAGTCATTTCTTTGCGCCATTGGACTTCAATTTGACTTGCTAAATATTATCTATGTTGAAGTAGGATAAATTCGTTTCTTTGTGCCATCCGGGCTTTGAAATCGAATCCTGTATAATGAAAAAATATGCGAAGACATGTAAGTAGGCAAAAATAAAGATATTCTTTTATTGATAATACCTTCTCAAGTGCATGGTTATTCCATTCTAAATGCAGGTTCCATCTGTTTATCTATAAGCGTAGGACCCGGCTTCATAGGTTCGCGTCACGAAACGTAAGGTCAGCCCGAGTTGGGTTAGATTTCCTGGGTAGTCTGCGGTATTCTCGAAAACTTTCCTCGAACCGGATGCCGGTCGAAACACTGGAACTGCGTCTGCTATAACAGTTCGCGGCGGTGTTGAAGCGTTATGCAGTTGCTCACGGCTTCATGACTGCGTGCTGAAATCTGTAACTCCACTGTTTGTGATTAAGCGTTTCGACTCGGGCGTAAATTTGTTCGGATGGTGGGCGGTAATTTGATGGGGATAAACGGCTTCCATCCAGTAAGTGAGCACAAAGGAGATCTTAGGTTTGCTTTCGGGCGGTGGTTACGTAGGCCTAGAGCACACGGGAGTTCTCACCCCATTTCCACTTTAAGCGAGTCAGCCGACTTTCAAAGCGTCGGGTTTTGTTGGGCTTGCTTGGCCATTGCTTCACGGATGCGAGGGGTAGAGTATAAATTTTTTATCTTCAATTCTGGCAAAGTCCGTAGACTGGGTACATGTTGCATCGTTATCGGATCGATTGATCTTGGGATGCGAGCCGGCGGAGACGATGTTTTCGGATAAGCCCAGAGTAACATCTCTATCTTTGATTGTGAGAAAGTGTCGACCTCATCCATTTCTTGGAAATAATCGGTGGCGACCCGATAATAAGTTTCTTTTGGCCAGATTGCAATGGGAAGCGGATCGACTATATCAATTCCCCATTGAGCGAATGGCCACGGACTAGAGATGGAGACCAAGTCTTGCACCGATGATTTCAAGATAGGGGACATTCAACGCGGCGGTCGCATTTCTTGACATAGTGCCAGCGTGTCGAACGCCATGGATTGGCGATAATACCCATGAGTGTGAGCCGGTGTCTTGAGTTCTTCCCTGAGTGGTCTGTATATGTCTTCATCACCCTGGTCGACTAATATCTGGCCTTGCTTTCGGGGTTAGACACATCAGGTATGGCCCGCCCAGGGATTGATTGTATAGCTGCTCGTCTATCATGGAGAATCTAGCCGATTGAATCTAAACCTTGTGAGCCTTGTCTATGTCATTAAGTAGTTCCCCCGTGGCTATGTATAGTCGTATGGGGTCCATCCAGGACGGGGGAACTTCCTCTATCACAATTTTACTTGGGCATACGTGTGAAGTGGTTGATAGTAGATAGGGAGAAATCGGTTTCCCTTATCGCCAATGGAAGCAGCCTGGCCAGCAGGCATGACCTCTATTTCAGTCCCGAGGGACATGTTCAGTTTCTAGGCTGAGGGTGTTTAATTTACCTTGTAGGGAAGCATACGCCGCGTTCGGGATCCTGGGCTAAGTGCTGCGTTAACTGTCAGGCAACTAGTTGTGAATCGCTCTGAGCCAGAAGGCGCCGATTGCCGCAGTGATGCGAGCTCGATTCCGGCTATCATGGCCTAGTACTCTGATTCATTGTTGGTGGCGGCTGAAACTGCTTAAATCTTTGCACATTCAATCCTCTCCCCGATTAGGAGGTTAATTCTGAATCGATACGCCTGGTTTGTTGGAAGCCCCATCTTCGCAGTGTCCACCGGCTGTTTTATCGGGGCGGGTGTAAGTATAGTTTCTACGATGAAGTCGAGTAGAAACGCCTTTCTTTGAAAGTCTCGAAGCATGCTGGATGCCATACTCGCTTAACTCCATTTACCCGATGGGCGTCCCTTCCGAACATATCGGTTTTATGGATTGTGCCGGTGGAAGATCGATTCTTCCTGACGGGATGAGCCTAGAAGTATGGGCGGAGCTTTTGGGCGGCTGTCCGGAGGGCTAAGGCAGCTCGTTCAAGGTGGCTATATCTGGTCTCCTTTGTCCCTCGGTTAAGTTCTTGACAAAGAACACATGTGACTTCGCATCCCCACATTCTTTGAATAAGGCGGCGCTTACTGCTATATCAGAGGTTGTTAGGTAGAGTGGGTGTGTCACCGGCTTAGGGCTCCACAAGAATTAGGGACTCATTAGGTATTTGCTTGATTTCGGGAATGCGGTCGCATTCCTCATTCCGGTCGACCGGTTGGCTCCCCTCAAGGTAAGCGAAGAAAGGGTTTTTCAAGCGGTCAGTGGTCGGGAAATAAGCGCTGGGCGACTGTGGTGATCGATTCTTGGATCCCCTTCTTGGAGTTAGGGGCCGGTGATTGCAAGATGGCCTTAAGCTGCTCAAGATTAGCCTCTATTCCCCTTTGGGTTACCATAAGTAAAAATTGGCCGTGACCGAGAAGGCACATTTTAAGGGTTGGTTTACCATGCCATACTCTTTGAGGAGGTCGAATATGCATTGGAGATGCCTTGGCGTGATCAGTGGCCTTGGATTTTACCGGCTATATCATCAATATAGACTTCATTGTGCTCATAGAGGTAATGGTGAAACATCTTAGTCACTAACCTCCCAATGGTGGCCCCAACATTCTTTAAGCCTAAAGGCATCACATTGTAACAATTGAGTCCATAGGGAGTGATGAAGATGTTTTTGCATCGGGGTGCATGGGGATCTGGTGATATCGAAGGCATCGAAAGATAGCATCGAGTGCGGTGAAGAGCCTGATCGGTTATGCGGGGCGGGAGGAAGTTGTCTTTTGAATGACGTCATTAAGGTCCATGTAATCCACATACTCTCCATTTGTTCCCTTCTTTGGGACTGACCACCACGTTGTGACCATTCTAGGTATAGCGCTCTGATAAATCCATTATGCAAAAAGATTATCGGCCTCGATCTGGATGACAAGTGGTATCTAGGTGAAGCGCCTCACTTTTGTCACGGCTGAGCTTGGCGGATGGGCGACATTTAATACATGTGAGGGCATGCATGGGGCTTTTATTAGTTCATATCTTGCATGTAAGGTCAGCCGAGCCATCATCGTTCAACTACATCACATGGCATAATCGGGCCTTCTCCTCCTCGGAGAGGAAGTGCTTTATAGATGCATATGTCGGAGTAATTGTGATTGCTATTCTTGGGGTTGATCTCGAGGATGGTCGGCTGGGCCTCCCTTTGTTCGCGATCCACGTTGGGCGATAAGCATTTGGAGTGCGGCTAAGCGGCTTCCTTGAAGGTGGGACTTGCCGGGACGGTCGGGTAGGCTGATTGTTTGGTGGTGCGTGGAAATTCTGCTTTCATGGCGTGTGGCCGGGCCCAGACCAGGATGGCATTGTATGTGGAATATCACCAGGAACGTTACTTGTTGAATTATGGGACCATACGGCCAGAGCGATGTCCCCGACTATTAATGTGAGTAGCCTATTAAGCTTAGAACAAAACCTTGCCAACGGAACTGAGATGATCAAGCGGGACTCTCATCTCCTTAAAGAATTTAAGGAGGAGTGTAGTAAATGTCAATTTGCCTTTGCTGGATCGGCGAGGACCTGTGCACATCAAAGCGTATACACACGGTAGTACAAGTGCGTAATGTGAGGGGTAATGACACGGGTAGGAGTTAATAGGGAAAGGATATCGGGCCATTAGCACGTGAGTTGCTGTAATTCTCGGGTGCTAACGGTGTTTACCACTGGCTCGTAGAGCGGCCGGATATTTTCTCCTCTTTGCAGGCCCGATGCGGCTGCTTCGGCCGATCCCCTAGTATAAAGTTGATGGCTGGCGGGGGCCCGAGGCATGCTCAATATCAACAACGACCACAGCATCGGTTTACGTGGGAAGCGATTCTTTACCCGTAGTTGACTCTGGGAGCTGCACCGAGGTGCGGCCCGGGAATCGGTTTACCTGCTTAGAATTTCGGCTTTGGCAGTTGTTGGTTTAGTGGCCTTGGTCCTTATGATAATCACACCTTAGGGATCTGTTGCGCTGGTCCGGACCCACCCTTATAGGTGGGGGCCACTTGAAATCGGGGAGGTCCAGAATAAGGGGTAGGAGCTGGTCATAGGCGATGTTGAGAAGAGTGAACTGGAGGGGCTCCTTCCTCTTTTGATTTGCCCTTCGAGCGCTCTGACCCTTGTTTTGGTTGTCATACATTCGGTGAGCCTTTGGTGGTGACTGCCACTGCAGGTGGTTATCATTACGATCACACTTGGCCGGCCGAATGTTGTCTTCAGTGTGGAACTTATGCGCCGCCGTCTGATTCTTCCATAGTTGCGCGGGGGATCTAGGGATAAGATTGGAAGAGCGGGGTGGCCCCAAGCTTCTTGAAAGTTTTGCGGGGGCCGCATCCATCTTTGTAAATATCAATTTCTTTGGGTAACATGCGAACTTAAGTGTGAGTCCCCGGATGGATTGTCTTTTGTTTAGAGAGATGGCACGGAGGAGGCGATGTCCCTTTACTTTGTGAGCCACGAATGCACTAGGAGACGAACGCGGCCCACAACTCACCAAATGAGTTTATTGACTCTCTCGAGTTTATGGAACTGATCAGTCGGGCCCTTGAAATTTGTAGGGAACACTTTACGAGGGTCGATCCATCCTCGGCGTTGAGGATCATCGCTAGTTGAAATCTGATATGTGATCGTATAGATCGGAAGAGCGTCGTACATGAAGGCGATATAAGAGCGCGGGGAGGATTAATCCAGGAATATGTTGGCCAGGGGAGAGGAGAGCATGTGTTGTGGTCCTTGGAGGGTGGAGGAAAAAACATGTGTGGGCGGTGCAACCGGAAGGGAGGGTGCATGGATGAATGCCGGTGGGGCGATGCCCCCGGGTCGTTCGGGCACATATTCACGGCATCTCTTCTTAGCGTCGGTCTGTGATGGCTTCTCCGTGATGCCGGTGTTGCGCGAAGTGCGATGGATCGGCGGGTCGGCCAGGTGGGCCACTCTGGTGGGAGCCTGCGGTCGGGGGATGGTGAATCTGGAGTGGGAGCGAGATCTGTCTCGGAGATAACTCGTCATCGGCCGGTGGGTGATGTCGTCGGGTGGCCGACCTCGTGCTTTGTCAGGAAGGATGGGAGTGGCGAGAGGTCCCAGTGTTTCTCGGCATGGTTGGCCTCCAACCGGGTTCGCAGGCGCTCATTATCCTCCATCGTGGGTTTGCGATGTTCGTACCTTCGGCGTGCTGGCACGCTCCTCTTGTCTTGCCTCGTCTCTTGGCGCTAGAGGCGGTCTTGGGGGATGGTTTGTGGGTTCTTTGGACATGGCAGGTGGGTTAGTGGTCGGTGGGATGTCGAATGTGAGAGCAGGATCGGGAGATCCTTGGGAGCGAGGTGTACTGGCTCTCACGTGTACGCCTCTGCGAGATTTCTTGCTCGATGTTTCCCACGGATGGCGCGGTGTAGTCTCACAGGAATTCTGGAGTCGGTGGATCGTCCGGGGCATTCACTAGTCACGATCGGCTACAGCACACCAAAACAAACAAGAAGGCAGTGATATTCAAAGTCGTCCCTCAGATAACAAAGTTAGCTTTTTTTGGAAGCGGGGCGTCGGGCGTAGTTATCTCGATAGAGAATCATCGTACCTGCGTTTGGTGTGATTATTTTCTCTTTTATGGAGGGAGAAAGGGGATCCACCTTTCATGGAGAGTGGACGATTTCTTCCCATAAAGGTAGGGAAGGTGACTCTCATTTCGGGAAGGATGAGCTGTTTTCTTTTTTATGTAGCAGCTTTCCCGAATGGAGTTCTTTGTTGGGAACGCCTTCTTATTCCGTTAGAGGCAGGGTGACTGATTCTTAGGAGAACATATACATATCGGGAGGCCCAGGTTGGTAGTAGTTTCGTTTAGTAAAGTCGCCCGGTCGGGGGAAAGGAAGCATCGAGGTGAAAGGCATCGGGCACCCGGGCGCATGTCGGGGGTGCGGGATAAGGCGCTGGGCCGGGCCTGTGGCTGAGAGTCTTCCATGCCTGGCCTATTCACTGCCCTGGCCGACTCATGTGGCCTCGGTCTCATCTGGGGCCCTTGGTCGCTTCATTGCTAGTGGGAACCGAGCCTCGCCCGGTACCCACACGTTCAACTCTTTTCATTATTCCAACTACTTCCTTTCATAGATTTTCTTTAGATTTGATCCTCCACATCTCTCCAATTTAAAATCCATTAATATAGAGACATCCCAAGTACATTCATTATGCATTCATTTGGAGCTTCATTTGTTTTGTTGTTTAGTGAGAACACTAAAGACCAAAAATTTGTTTTTGTTGAAATAGGTTGCCTTGCATATTTTGCTCTTTTTTGCCCTCCATATCTAAAATAGATTTGATACTAAAGTGGAATTTATTCTTGTTTGTGTTTTTATTTTATTTTATTTTATTTTATTTTACTTTTGTTTATTTCTTTTCGTCATTGGTTTTTTTTTCTTAGGTTGGTTTCCTTATGACATAAATTATAACAACTAGTTTGAGATTCATTAGGACTATCTTTCTTAATCATTATTCTATCTTGTAAAATGCCTTAAGGGTCTTTTTTAGTTGAAATAATTTGTAATGTTTTTTATTTGTCATGTCTTCACCCACTATTTTGAATTTGTCTTCTCTACAAGTGGCATGTGGGCTTATCTTCATATGACATACTAGATATGTGAAAGTGCTTAGACATTTTATTGTAAGAAAATGTTCTATGTAAAATGAGTTAGTAATATAACAATACTTAGATCAAATAGGAGACATATTCTTACAAAATACAAATAATAAAATGGAACATGTTTCCATGGCATGTGTTGTTGGTATCTTACATGAATTTCACGTTAAATTGATAGAGAAAATGTTGTTATTTTTGTTAGCCACCTAAGGCAAAATCAAAGTAAAAGAGAAGACAAAAAGGAAAAGGAAACTGACCTACAATAACAAATATAGGTAGATTAACAATATGTTTGTTGTTTCTGTTTTTATGTTCTATTTATTTAAGTTTATTATAAACGTTTAAACATTTAATGAGATGTATTAAATATTTGGATAGTTTGAATCATTATAATTTTTTTCACATTATTTGCACTCATAAAAAAAAAAAGAGCAAAGCAGTTAAGAACAAATTAAAAAGGGTGGAGAAACATTATCATATGGAAAAATTAAATGACTATAAGTAATAAATTTATGAAATTTTATTATGGTTTGCTTATTGTTTACATTTTTTATAGATATAAAATTATTAAAATATATTCGATGATAGGATCTAAAATTCTAATATTATATGTTGGTGTAATTCATTGTTATTGTTTTAGTGTTTTAGTTGTGGATAAAGTTGGAATAATGCTTATATATGAAGGAGAATTGATACAATAAGAAAATTCTTTCTACTTCAAGGGAAGCAAAGGTAAAGACATTAAGGTTTTAAAGACTATTTTATATGAAGATTTATTAGAGGTGATCTATTGTATCTTGAAGCTAGATCCAACAAACTATTCTATTTCGATAAATTATGTATTCAATGCCAATATACTCACATGTCCAATAGAGCTAATTGACGATGGGCATATGAATTCTTTATTGGTTTAAATTCCACAAGTGGTAAGTTCCATGTTCCATTGTTTATCACAATTGAAAAAATAATTGAGAACGATACTCATAAATCATTCTCCAATGCTTATCATGAGTGTCGTTTCTAATTTGAGACTGATAAAGAATCGGATGAGAATTTAATGATAATGTAGAAAATAAGACACAATCACTATGAGTTAGTTGAAACTTTTAATGTTCAAGGTGAAGATGGATCAAGATGTCAATGAGCCAATTTTGAAAATGTAATAATGGCACTAAAATATGAACGTTCACTATTCGTATGGCGGTGATACTTGATGCTAACTCAACTCGTACTTTTTATATTTATATCCTAAATGAAAAAAAATTGTTTTTTTAAATATATTAACTTTCATTTTAATTGTACTTTAAAATGATGTGCTTTTGATCTCATGTAACACCCCGAAATATACCCTAATTGTTTTCAACATGTTTAGGGTATTTTGTAAGCATAATTGAATTTTTCGTAAATTTAATTCGAAAATATGGAAAGTTAGAAACCTAAAATTTTATACAACCTAAGGACAAAATCGTAAATTGTCCAAAAGGGGCATCAAAGACATGGATTAATAGGATTAGAGCCACAAATAAGAATTTGTATGTGTAATTAATGGAAGTTGAAGGACAAAAAGGCAAATATGAAAAACTTAAATGGTAGGATGAGGAGACCAAAATGAGTTATTTTGGTTCCAAACAAGGCTTACGAAGAAGAGGAGGAGGAAGGAGAAGAAGAGGAAGAAGGAGAGAGATCAGCTTCAAGGTATGGATTTCAGATGGATACATGACTTCAAATGGAATTTAGGATTTTGGTATGATTTTTGTACATGAATTACTGGGTATGATTTGCTGTGGTTTTCCTTGAAGATTAAATTGGTTCCCTTTTCTAGGTTTTGTTAGTGAAGACATCCTAACTCTAGATTTATGGAAGTTTGGTTGAAAATCCTAGTTGATAATGCTAGATATTTAATCCTTCACACCTAAGGCTTGCAGGAATCGGGAGAACTCGGGTATGAATCCTTGATTCTTTGACTAAATTTAAAGTAATCAGGAGGGATTTTATGTTGACTTTAATGAGGAGGAAATAGAAGTGAATTGTGGAAGAAAGTGTATGAAAATGGTGAAATCACCATTTCTCGGGCAAGGTGTACCTGGCGCCTGATGCAAGATAAATCAGCTCCAGATCTTTTCCTTAAACCCGTAATCTGCATAACCCTCCAGAACCGAACTCAGACGTAAGATAAGTCGAGCTGATTTCCGCATGTGTGGTCCCGATGACTCGTTTTTATCGTTTTTACCGTTTTATCGTAATGGGAGCAAAGGTCATTCCCCGATACAAGGAGATAGGAAGTTTTAACACATACACTGCAGGAATGCCTAAGACTAAGTATTAAATGACACGACATTCTCTATCACGACAAAGGATGTGCACGCCCCGATTAGTACTTCAGATCTCCGATTAGTGCTCCCAAGACTTCCGATTAGCACGGCATTCTGACAGTGCCCTGACTCCCGATTAGTGCCCTGACTCCCGACAGGTTTCAGACTCCGATAAGGCGGCACCTGGCCATGATAGTGCCACGTCATCGCCGGGTCCTGTTAGTGCTACGACACTCCCGTCCCGCTTGCTACAAGACCTGCCCCGATTAGTGCTACGACACTCTGTCTGCAGATCCTAAGAATCTCGCCAGGCACAAGACTTCCATACCGGTAGTATCTTGGGTACTTACCAGGTCGTGTCTTACACTTTATTAGCACCGGCCCAGTATTCCCATACTATGGCTGATAATAACCTGAATAATGAATAAGAGGAAACGAAGGTGTATTGTTCTAATCTGTAATATCTATGGATATTTCTGAATACGAATAAGCTCTGTAACTCCTATGGAAGTCCCGAATAAACATAAGTCTGTTATAAGTATAAGTTCTGAATACAAATAAGCTCTGTAACTCCTACGGGGGTCCCGAATCAACATAAGTCTGTTATAAGTATAGTCTCCGCGATAAGAATAAGCTCAGAATTCCTACTTCGAGATCCGAATAAGCATATAAGTCCGTTATAAGCATAACTACTGTGATAAGTCCATGATATGAATATTACGCAATCAATGGCTCGTTATCATATATGCTTATTATAACCTGTGCATATGCATATTACCTAATGTTTCCACTGTTGGTGAAACTTAAAGACGGTTTTTAATCCGTAGGCACAGTAAGAAAGCAGATGCTATATTCCCGCATTCTCGCCGGCCACCACACGAAAGTAAGGGTTCATCACTCTAGGTTCCACTCCGATAAGAAAATGTAAATGTATACTAATATGTAAACGAGACTTAGTAATCAGACATATGATTAATCAAACACCACTACTTGGGTGGTAGTTTTATTTCGACTTTTGTTTATGATATGCTGATAATATAAGACTCGGGATATACTAATGTCCGATTAATCGTGAAGAGTCACAAGATATGTCTCTCGCGCCCGAACCCGCTTCTGATCCGCCAATCTGCGACCGAACTCCGGTGTGACATCCATATGTCTTCCCTTAAGCCTTCTCGTGAGATATAAAATCCTGAGACAACAAAAGAGACCATCTTCGTGGATTTATATGAATAAATCTTCACTTCCAAACTTTGTACGGGTAAGTATGGACACACAACTGACGACTACTTGTGTTCTCGCTAGATCCCAACGCCAGGTCTCTTGTCAGCTTCCGCTTGAAATCCATGGCACTTAGTCACGATTGGTTGATGTTAAATTATTTTAAACTTATATATTTATTTGAGTCTAAAACAATTGATCAACAATCAATAATACCTAATAAATACATCACAAAATAAAATTTTCAATTGTTCAAATAAGCATATCAATTCTTAGCATGTAGAAAACATACCTGACACAGATATGGAATTGTTGGCTACCATTTGTCTCTCAAATCTACAAGGGATGAGATCAAAGAAAAGCTAGAGTTGAAGATGATTTTTTCCTTCTTCCCAAAGTGTGTCCTACAACCCCTTATAAAATTATAGGGCTCTATTTACTTATATATAGAGAACATAAGGGAGTAATTGAGCTTTGGTCCAATGAGCTTACCAAAGTAAGGGAAAAGATAAAATCATGGGTCCATAGCTAGTTAATATTAAATCATTCCATAAATGCCCCATAATTAACATTCACAATTACACAATTAAAATTGTAATATGATTATGCTTGGTTCTTAATTAATAAATTAATCCAACATTGTCCTACTTAGACGACATAATCATAACTCAAATGTTTTCACAATAGTTTTACATAGACATAACTAATCATCTACAATTAATACACCAAGAGGATGTATAAATCATACATAATCAAGCACTACTAATCAAAATCATAACTCAAATGCTTACACAAGAGACTTACATAACCATAACCAATCATATACAATTAATACACCAAAAGGATGCATAAATCGTACATAATCAAGCGCTACTAATATAAAAGTGTTACAATGACAAGAGTATTGATTCAATAGAAAGAAAACACATCATTTTGTCATTCATCTGGTCAAAATGACATAAAATCATGAGATAATGACAAACGTCAAAATGTGCATGTAATAATGAAAAAGCATGAGCTTTCCTTATAAAATATATGAAAAGGCAAAACTCCCACTAAAACAAAGAGCTCAGTTCCTAACAATCCCTATGTGACATATTCAAAACACAATAAATAGGTAAGTCTCGCAGGGCTTACCAACATGCAGTCGTAGGCATGTGCTCAATTGAAATGAGGGACTCTGCAACTTTTTCTTTAACAAGAAATGAACTTCACATAAATGTGCTTTGAGCGATAAGTGCTCCTAATGTTTCTATAGAAAGATACAATCAGGAAATTATCACAAACAATTTTCAAATTTGCCTAGAAAATGGAGGAACAACCCCTCAAGTCGAAATGAAGTTTCAGAATCATACTGCATGACAAGTAGCCTCACAACATGCCACAGCAACTCAGAGTAGTGTAATAGCAAGCCGTAGGCGTCTAGTTGACAATTTTCCATGAAACAACTCCTTTAGTCATCATAAAGATATAACCAGAAGTGGACTTTTTATCATCCACATAGCCTGTATAATCGGAATCACTAAAACCAACCACCTTAAGAGTGTCAATATGCCGATATGTCAACATGAGATCCTTGGTACCCTAAAGATACCTCAAAACTTTCTTAGTCGCTTTCCAATGACTTTGACCAGGATCACTAAAATACCACCACTTAATAACAAAAGCGATAGCATGTATGGCTGCTCGAAAGCATACACCTGCTTCTACACAGCATCTAGTTGAACCTCTTTGCATTCTCACTTAGAATGCTTCGCATAAAAAAGATTCCTCCATATGATTCTTCATGATCATCAAACAACAACTATTAGAATACTCCTAGTCCTCATAGAACTTTTTTTCATTTGTTGAACTCTCAGTAGTGAGTTTTAGAGGAGCTTCAACTTTCAAGGCTATGTTTAGTTTCACAATTGTCAAATTTATCATGAGAGATTTAACCTATTGCTTGTAATTAGTCCCATTAAGTTTCAGGATAAGAGAATCGATAAAGCCTAAAGCTAAAGAATAAATAAGAGCAATCAGAATACCCCAAAAATATGCCCTAAATGGGGCTTTATAACATGTTTAGGTAGATGGCAGTATAATTTGAATTTTCAGAATTATAATTTGCTGGTGAGAAAATTTCGAACCCTAATTTGTACAAGATAAGTAAGGGTATATTAGAAATTTTTCAAAAAGGATATGAAAGGCATAATATGAGAAGAGGATATGCCATTATAGAAATAAGAAATATTGAGTTGCAAATAGAAGAGAGTACAAGGACTGAAAAGTAATAAAGGAAAATTTAAAAAACATCATGCGGATAAAGACTCAAATTTGGTCTCACATTCTGTGGCTTCACGCTTGAAGCAAAGAAGAGAAAATAAAAGAAGAAGCAAGAGGGAAGGTTAAGGAAGAGGAAGAGAAAAGCATGGAAATCCAGATTTCAGAGTGGAAGTCTAGTTTTTTTAGTATGGATTAAGTGATACGCCTCGGGTTTTCACTCTGATATGTTCATGCTCCGTTTGATTTTTATGCATTTTTACTGGAGAAAATTGAACCACTAGGCTTTATTTCTTTCCCAACGAAAGTTCCTGGAAAGATTTTATGTGGAAATGATTTTTAATCTTCGTGGGCTTGTTAGAATGAAACTGAGGAGTAATTATATAACGTATCCTTTTATTTTAGTTTGTGGGTGAGAAATCATTTTCTTTACAATCGATTTATTTTGTTTTTCGGGAAAAAATCTAGCAGGTATAAAATGAGCATAAATGAATTTAAATTTTTTTGGAGAAAGTGATATAGAAAATGGATCAATGATGTACGAGAAAATAAACCATAAGATTGAAGTTTGCACCCGAAAAAGCAAGATTGTTCGATTTTCGCATTCTTCTCTATAGCATCCAAGAGGAGTATATATCTATTTTCACATCATAAAACACATATAAATTTTGCCTTTTTTTTTTTTTTTGATGAATTCGGGGCCTTAAAAACCTACTTGATATATCGTGGTGTTTTTGCCCTGTAGTTTGGTTGATTGTAATCCTCAATTGAGGAATATTTGTATTAAGGAAATATCAGTTTTATGAGACATTGCAAATTTCTTCAAACCCATATGTTTTTGTTTTCGTTTGACCTAGCCATCACTCATTCGGGAATCGAGTTTATTCAAATTTGCAGAACTAGATTTATAGAGAATATATATCCTGAAATAGGTGAGTATCCAAATTTCGAACCCTTTGTGCTCGTAAATTCATCCAAAGAGCAGCAACAACACGCTTATGGTGTGCAAGAGTCCGTGTACACTATTTTTTTATCATTGGCCTCCAACTTTGATGACCATAACTTCTTCGGCCTCGAACTCCGCTTCGGATGTTCAATCCTATGGAAAGAACTTGAGTCTGTGACCATCATCCAGATGTCGACATATCGAACCTATTTAGTCTGAATCAATAAAACTGCAGTTCAGTGCTGCCGTCATCTGTCATGGAATCCTTCCAATTTTATGATCGGCACTTTCGTCCTTGACTGTCGGTGTTTTAGACTCATAAACCCTCGAGCTCCAGAATCCACCACATAGAGTAGATTAATAAAGATTGAAAGATCATCCTAACGACGAAAAACAAAGAGGTTTACCGATATGTTCATAATTCATCTCGTCATGCATCTTCCTAATGGATGATCATAATTTCTTCATAACTCCGTTTGCGTTTTAATTTGGCGAAAGTCCTTGAGTCGCATAGAATCACCATATAGATTGATAAAACTATTCAATATCATCCAAAATCATGAAAGTACAGTAGTCTTACCGGATATGCCTGTAATCACCTGTTTCATGAACTCAATTTCTGACTGATCATAATTTTTCATCCCAACTTGTCTCAAAATTTTAGACTACTAAAGCCCTTGTTCAGAACTAATCACATGTTATTAATAAACAAACACACGCTACTTTAAATATAATAAATGTTGAAACATGTATTAATCGCCATGAAATGAGAAACACATGATAATATAATGATTTACTTAAGGATTATGAATTATATATGATAGAAATGGGTATTATATATAATTATACATGGATTACATGAATGATAGAGTATACTATTAATAGAATGATGAGGAAACACATGGAACAATAACTTGATTAAAACGTATTAAACATAAATGGATATGAATAGATGTTATATGTTAAATTATGCATATACAACATAGGAACGCTAAGAAATGCATGATGCACATACTGATATGATGTTAGGATCAGCATATGACACAAGACACTAATTTAAACGATGAAAAAGACAGAACATATACAAAGCAATAAGATAAATGCTAATGCTGCCATGATATGAGAACTAATCAAACTAAAGTAATGACAAAGAATAACTAAAGATATGATTATCTGATAATAAGAATAATTTATTCTAAATATGATATATTGAAAATCAATGTTAATTTGATTATCCACAGAACCCGTAGAGATGATGGCAATGCCTATTGTAGAAAAATAAGTCCAAAGATACCCATCAATGGTCATGTTTGGTCAATATGTACTTAATTTTTATAGATAACATTGTTCAGATAATGATAACAAATGTCTTCTACCTGATAGATATCATTATCTCTACATGAAGGCCTTCAATCTTTGATAAACTGTTATAAAGAGCATAACGCTGCCCTGATAAATTTCCTTGATTCACTCTCAAGGTTTCAAACCAAAACGATGATTTAAAACAACTTTTTATGATAAATTGATCTAAAATGATACACATGATATGATATATAAAGTATAATACTGTTAAGATGATATAAACAAGGATAACATATACTCATTAGAATCAATAAAAATTGTAAACAATCTAAATTAATATTGATATGATAATGATAGTATGTAAGACGGTATGTTATGTAAATCATGATATGGAACATATATGGCGCACAGATGGCGACGGCGACGCTGTCCTTCCAGCGATTAGAGAATTCGTCGATCTCCACAGAACCTCCACCGGTCGCCACCATGGTTATCGTTAGTTGTTTAAAATCATCAACCGATTTTGAAAACGGTTATAAAATTTACTATCAAACGCACCTAATTAACCAACCAAGATAACAATCTTCACTGCGGTCGGTTCAACAAAATCACCTGAGAACAAACATGACCTTAATATTTTCCGCAAATCCAACAATCATAAAAGATCTCGTCCCTCTCGGTACGATAAGATATTAACAATCGTAAACATAATTTCACAGAACTGTTTTTCAAAACCAGCGTACGCAATATTTACAACGATTATATTATACAAAATGCCAGATTTTGACCTTTACTATTTTGAATTTCTAACTATCTATATTATAATCGCGAACGAAATGTCAAGATCGATGATCCGAGTGTTCTTCGTCAACACCGCATCGGAAAATTATTTTAAAATTAAACGAGAGTCAACCGTCAAGAGTACTATGGCGTCAACGTCGTTCGGCCACGCGATCTCAATATGGTAACCAGATATAATGCTATAAACTGCTATGAGGAACCAGTTTTGCCAGAAACCATTTGAAAACTCGTTTAAACTATTTCGTCATTAAAACTGCTTTCGGTCATTAACTGTTTAAAATCCGACTATCATTTAACCGACCAAAAACTATTTCATCACAAACCGGTTTCGTCGGTATGATGATCCGAACGCGATATTCGGAATCCGGCATCAACCACCTCGTGGTTCATTTCGAAATTTCATTCGAGACGCGATGCTGCACCAACTCGAATTTTATGATTCGAGGAACCTAACGGTCTTACCAGATGATCCGAAACACGACGGATCTTGGCAAAGATGATGGAAACTTTAATCAAATGCCAGGTGATGGAACTTAACCAACAATTTCATCACGGCGGTATTTGGTCACGCACGAATTATGATATTCTGAATGCAAGAGGGCATCACTGATATAAGAGATATTTATCGAACCTAATTCGCCAACCAGTAATATAAATGAATATGACGATCCCCATAACATTACTACACTAACCAATGATATGATCTAACCATCGCCATTCAGGTTTTTGCCAAACCCAGCCAACTGTTTTAAATATCTAAACTGAACTTTCTCATTATATAATGAATTTAGATAAAAAATGTTTATAAATTATATTTCAAAACACTTTACAACTGGTAATTTTAAAAGACTTTAGCTTAGGAAGGATTTTATACCAATCTTTTCAATTTAATTATTTCAACTAGTCATAATTTAGATTCTTTGCCTGATGTTCTGAATCGCCACACAATTTTATCAATATTTAAAATGTTCTACGAACGCTTAATCCACAAAACATTACATATATTTGTATGACTGATATCAACAACTTGATTCTAACGAAACTTTACGCTATATACTGATCTGATACTAATATCTTGATAATATGATGAATTAACAAAACCACAACATCAATGTCTTGATGAAAACTATTGTTTTAAATTAACTTTGACTAAAAGCACTTCCACAGATCAAAATAATCTAAATGATTTAAAATCTTGTCCACTTATCCACCACTCCTGAAATTTCAACCTATCCATCAAAACAATCCAATTCAGTCCCTGATCATCCAGAATCATTAAATCTTACATCTTAAAATCTTAACTGAATCAAAAATTTAGATCAAAGTTTACTAATCTTTCATCTTACAAGAAAATTTCCCGCCATTATGGTGAAGATTTAGGTCTCAACACCATTTATGAGGTAATTTCAATCTTTAAAGTTTAATAAAAACATAAGATGATTATAATTCATGCGAGTTTCGCCACAAGATACCACTTGCAATTTCACCTTTAATTAATTTACCATCCCATTTAATCGGAGAAAAAGAACCAAAGAGAAAATAAAAATCGAAAAACAATTTCTTCTGACTTTTCGTTCAGATGTCCAAGATTTAACTTTGATTTTAATCCTTTGCTTTTTATTTTTATTTTATTTTTCTTACTATTATTATTTTTTGAGATAACATTTATCGCTTCTTCCATTTGGCCTATTTTACTCCAAACAATTATTTGTCCGCTTCAATTTCTTTATCTCTAACAAATATTTTAATAATACTAATGGCATTCTTCAACCTATATCGTCCTCCAATTTGTCGCTGTAATCATGAATATTCTCAACATCCTTAAATTTTAACCAACTTTTCAGGTCACCAGATTCTCGCAGATCAATTTAACTACTTAAAATTATTTTCATCCAGATTCAGATAATTTCAGTTTCCAACCATTTTATAATTATTATATTATTATTATCCTTTGTACCTGACACTGGAATTTCTAATTTCCACTTTTAATTGCAAAAGAACACAAATTTTAAACTTTATAATTTCAAACTTTTTGAAACGAATTTCAAAAAATTATTATGTCAATTTAATTAAGAAGCCTTGAAATATGCTACGCTACATATAACGTATAACTTCTTACGTATGTTACAAACAAAGTGATAGATCATGAGATAAGATATGATATGTTATATGTATATTGCAATGCAAAGTTGAGATGATCTTTACTGAAGGTCGCCCATCATTTATTCTCACTCGCTCAAAGCCACACTGAGTTTCATCCAGGCACCGGCTATGACGCGACAAGATTAATCAGATCACCCATTCACATCATTAGGCGCTTCACTGAAGACCCTTATCATTTGGCATACGAATGATCCTTCATTATTGAAACAACTGGCCAATGCAAATATTTGAACATGAACACTTCACATGGAGTTTGTAATATTTTATAATCCATCATTACGATGATAATACGTTGGCGGCGACGATATGATCAACGTTTGAAGGCCATGTTCAATAAAATGGCATCCGGCTAACGACCATACCAACAATACCAACACTGAACGCCAAAATGATAAACAAAGATACGCAATCATTATTTACATCAATGACCACAAAAAAAAACGGCCGTAAATACACAAACGTTTGAGTCGCAAAATACAAAAAGACTCCATACACAGTAACAAACACCACCAGCCATCACAACCAAATGCGCACTTCCTTCATCACATACAGAGGTACAGGTCGTTCGACATCAATTATAAAGAAACTTCAACAAACCAAGCATCGGCACCAAACTGTTTCGTCAATAGGACAACTTTACTCATCGCTGGTGAATGATGAATACACATTTGAAAGTGATAATTATAATAGAATTGGGCAATATCTAAATACAATTTACCCACATTTGGCAAAGAACGTACTTCTAATTTCTTCTATATGTTTTCGCCAGGTGTCTTTCGTGTTTAAAACGAAGCTTATTGCGATGTTCGCCTCGAAGCCAATATGAAGCAATGGATGTGGGTGAGCAATTGACAAAGTCTCGAACTCCAAGAAAGCAAGGAGCACCAAGTGATATCGACGGTGACAACTTAAAGTTCTACCGGTACAACTTGCCGGAAAATTGCAGGAATATATTCACTCCATAACTTAAAGTCTCTAATTCTACATTAAATCCTGCTGAAAATCAACAAAGAGTGAAATTGCACTCTGGCATAAATTTAAAGTTCTACCGGTATAACTGCATGGAACTTACGGGATTTGTCCAAGAATTCGATCCGTACGCGAGGGCACTTTCGTTAACGGGCCAAAATGGGAAAATCACATTGGAGATTGCTATAAAAGGAGGAGGACACAAGTAATAGGGGCTCAATTTCTAGGTTTAGGTTTTGATAAGACAAGAGTTTTCTCCATTTTCTAGGCAAATTTCAGGATCCGCATTTCAGATTTCCATTCTTTTAGAAGTTTTGGATTCAAGAGTTTGTAATCTTTCAAAGATAAATATTCATTCTCGCTTTTAAATCTTAGCATTCCATATTCTTTCATTCTCGCTTTACAAGTGTTAATTCCGATTTCTTCAAGGCATCGTTTTTATGATTAATTGTTCCTCAACTTTAATTGTTCATATAAATTTTATGGAGTTCTAAACCTCGACTGCTGGGATCCTACGGGGAAACTCACCTCGATCAAGGTAAAGTCCCTCAATTCCTCTTTGATCTTCAATGGATTGCGTATATTAATCACTTGTGCAGAAAAGTTGTAACTTGTCACATATTCTTGACAACGTGTTAACGAGATATTCCTTTTCTGACATCACAGGCTTGATCATGAATGCAAGCTAAGGGTCTCAGATACTGGAGAACAAGTGTTTAGTATTATTCGATCATCTTTATTTTCCAAAGAGCACTAAAGATAAATCCTCCATCAAAGACCATTTATCAATGGTTCCTAGATGAGTTTATAAAATAAGAGGTGGGACTTACCTAATGAAGGAGCGGAACCCTAAAAAAATCCCAAGATTCGTCTTTCCATTTTAAAACATTCTAAAACCAATCATCCATTCGGGGCCTACCAACACAACATTACAATTTCGTTTAGTCATACTTTAAAGGAGAATAGCCCTATTGATCACCAAATCGACCACTGCGGAGAGATGAATCATGGATTCCCACAGATACAATGCTGTATTTCCACTACAATCTTACGCTGAATAGAATTCGCATACTAATCGATCGGCACTAGCGCCAAGGCCGGGATGGGCGCACTAACTAAGTCGACCAAGAGAGTTAGAGGTAATTTGCAATTGCATTTCTCAAATCCTCCCAGACAAGCCCATTTATCTTTTATTTTGTTTTGTTTTAGTTAGAAATCTCTAAGTGTTTCGACAGAGGCTGCAAGGCATGTCACTCAAGCCGTAACGAAACAATCGACTAGTCGAATCAGATCCCTAGAAACCCCGAAATCCATTATGTCAAGTGTCTCAAGATAACATTTTACCTCAAATGGATAACTCGAGAATCGCCAGTGACTCTATGAGCCTCCACAACATGGGGCAATGCTACGCTCCCAATAAACCCAAGTAGAGGTGGGAAATGGTAATCTTCATTAAAATCAAGATAGAGTTCCCTGCCTTGCCCAATGTAGAAAAGAACCTTCGAGAAATTCTACAACCTCAAAGGACCACAACCACTTAGATTCGCCTCCCGATGAAGCCAACTCCAATTCCCGATGAAGCTCTGAATGATCCTATTCCTACCGTCACCAAGGGTTTGAATCGAGAACCCTTACTCATTCATGAGGGACTACATGTCCTGCAGCAGCATTCCTCTCCACCCCGCTTCAATTTCCACATAACTGTTTGTCTATTTCTTTTTTCTTTAAAGGAGAAAGCCAAAATCGGGTTCCATTCCTCGCACCTAATTCGATCTTTACGGGAAACATGCTAATGAATTCCTCAATAAGTTTTTCTCTCCCGCACGCACCAATGCCCTCATGCGAGCACCGTAACTTTTCCAAAGCCGTGAACCCTTCGCAAATGTACGGAAAGATATATGATCTCCTCCATGCTATCCCTCATCATGGGTTAGATGTCAGACAATCATATGCATACTTCCATCAATACTGTCTTTAAGTAATAAACAATACATCCAAATGATGTGTGCAGAGGAATTTTACAAGAGTGCTAGGGAGGCAATCTCAACTTTTGACACTATAGCAGAATGCTCGAATCCTCGGGGAGATCAACACCCTTAGACACCGCTAAAAGTGCACAAAGACATCCACCGGCGGCTTAATCCACCACCTAAGAGAGAATGATGAGTCAGAAGTCAAAATTGCCAATTTAACAAGGAAATTGGGGAGGCCATAGAGATGAAAAAGTGAACGAGGTAACGAGTGTGCCTCAACCACTCCTCGCACCAAATGGACTCTTGGGAGTAGGAGCCATGCATTAGTATGCGATGATCCCATACCACTCGACCATTAACCCGCCAAATCTTCCTGCTAAGTGGAGCCATTCAAATTGAACAAGCCAACGCCTTAACTACCAAAGGAAACCTTCAACTCCCATACTCAAACCTCAACCCCGGGGGTGGGGTAAGCATCCTAATTTTAATGGAGAAATGAGGAGGACCACATAATCCGCCAACAACCAAGGCTCCCACCATTCAAAACCAAGGTTTTCCAAATTCCATTCTCCATTTTTAATCAAGTGCCCCCATGATTTCGTGGAAACTCTAATCAAGGTCATCATCCACCGAACCAAGGGAATCAAAACCACAATTCTTGCAGCCAACTCCACATAAGAGAAGTCTGGAAGATATAGTTACACAGTTTGTACAAACCCAACAATCCACAAACACAGTAACTCCCGAACTCGGCTTCTCCGAATGATGTGAGAGATCCCGTATAATCCAGCACCTCAGGTTTATAGGTAACCTTCAACAAGAGAAAGGGAAATCCATCCCAACCCATCCAAACCCACAAGGTCAAACAAAGTGGAAGTTTAGGTTCATGGAGGGTACCTGAAAGACCAGAAGGCTACTACCCTTCGGCGGTAAGGTAGTTGACAAACTATTCCAAACTCAAGGACCATCACAAGAGTCACAAGAATCGGCCAGGAGGATGAAGAATTGCACACACCTCATGTCCCTAGTACAAAGGAATCTCGATGATCACCTGTAGGGAAGACAAGTCCACCCATATCCCTCCGCCCCATACCCACATAGATTGAGAGCACCAAAGAAAGTGAATAAGCCATTCTGGAGATTTATGAGTCACTCAAACAAGTCAAACCGAACATTCCCTTAGATGCCATTAAACAAATCCCATCATATGCCAAATTTTTATGATTTATGCACCCAGAAACTTAAACTATGTGTCAAACAAGGAGGCATTCATGACTCGAACAATCTACTTCCCTAATCTGAACAACAACTTACCTAAAATACAAAGATTCCAGAAGTCCTACTATTTCTATAGTAGTAGAAATTCAAAGTCATGTTTAAAGGGACTTAGGAGTCGAAAGTGTTAAATTTGTCGCCTTTATTCAAGATACGTGACCTGTGGTTAGGAGACAGAGCTCCACCATCATCACCCTTCAATTAGCCGACCAGAACAGAAAATCTTGTGTGGGAATAAGTGATGATGTCTCGTCCATGACACCCTTATTTCCTACCGATTCAGGTGCTTGGACACTCAACCCGTGGTGAATCCAAGGAACCCGCTCCCGCACTTTCGTCTAATCATTCGCAACCGCTAATGCCATCATACATCGTAGGGGAGGCCTAATGACACTTTCGCTTTGAAACATGGATCGTTAATCAATATTTTCAATGTACTCAAAGGAAATTCGGGGATGAAGAAGATATTGGTGAAATTAATGGTTGATTCCGTGGTACAAAAATACCGGATAATGTCTCACATGATGATCCCCTAAGTCATGTTCGTCACCGAGTCGGGATGAGGAAGTGACCACATCAGAGTCGAGTTTACACTCTATAATCGAGCATAATGATATATTGGAAGTTAATGGGCGGGCACCTAAATTTGAACCATTGCCACCAAATGAGGGTCAAGGCATTGCCTTCGAGGAGAGGCCACCTAAGCTGAGCTAAAACCCTACCAACACATCTCAAATATGCATTTTTAGGGAGGAGGACACTTTTCCAAAGAATCATATCTCCTCCTTGACGTGACTCAAGAAACTCAACTTTTTGGAAATATTGAAAACCCACAGGATCGCTAGCCGGATAATCAAGTATATTATGGGAATTAGTCCCTTGATCTCGCACACATGTAATTCACTTCAGAAGAGGAGCAAACCTTCAGCAAACTACGTAGACGCTTCGAACCCAATAATGAAGAATGCGGTTAAGGGAAGTTTTAAAACTTCGATGTAGGGTTATTTACTTATTGCGTGATAAGAAGGGTTAGTCCAACACAGGTAGTTCCTAAGAAGTCGGGAGTCACGGTAGTTGCCAATGAAAATAATGAACTCATTCCCACTCGTGTCACTTCGTGATGGAGGTGTGCATGTATTGTGAAGCTTAACGCGTACTAGAAAGACCATTTTCCTTCCGCTTTATTGATCAAATGCTGAGAGTCACAGGCATGAATTTTTATCGCTTTGATGGGTACTGTGGTACAATCAAATTGAGATAGCCTTGGAAGATCAAGAAAACTACATTCACTCGCTCTTTTGGCATTTCGCCTAGGAAAATGCCCTTAGACTATGCACGCAATCCTAACTTTCCAACGATGCATGATGGGAATCTTCGCGACATGATAGGAAATCATATTGGAAATCTTCATGATGATTTCTCGCCAGACTCGCTCGGGAGCTTCAGAGAACTTCACGCAAAGTTTCGAGAGGTGTCAAGAGAAAATCTGCGGTTAAATCGGGAAAATATCATTTCATGGTAACACAAGGAATCCGTCTTGTGCCACATTGTATCAAAAGATGGAATCGGTTGATAAGGCCAAAGTTGAACCGATTTCCAACCTCCCTACTCCTAAGTGTGCTAGGAGACATAAGGTCATTCGGGGCCATGCCGGTTTCATAAAGGTTTATAAAAGATTTGAAGTATATAAATTCTACTTCTTTATGTACTCGGGCTGCAAAGATGTCCTTTTCACATGGTCACAAGCTTAGACAATGCTTTTACTAAGCTCAAAACATGCTATGTCACCACCAATCACGCGCCTCCCAATCGGGACCTTCCTCAGATCAGCCGTATGACGCTGATTATGCCATAAAATGTGTCGGACAGAGGGAAGACAAAAGGCTTGTCATTTACTATGCCAAGAAGACACTAGACTCGCACGTGCCACTACACACCACGTAAAAGAGTTCCTCGTTGTTTTGCTCTAGAAAAATTCGTGTCGTGATATCACGGCCGTCCCGTGACCATCTTCTGCCGCATCATGCGTACCAAGTAGCTTCGGCTTCAAACAGATACAAACCCCGCTAACTAGGTGGATTTTGCTATGTCAAGAATTCAATTTGACCCATAAAGATAAAAAGTGGTTGGAACGCTGTCACGACCATTTATCTCGATTAGTTCTGTATTCCAACTCTCATGGCATACCCATAGGTGATAGCTTCTGATGAGCAACTCGCTTCTGCTCACGCCCGCGGGTATGCCGACATTGTGAACTACCGAAACGATTCCAACTCCAATGGACTTCAACAAAAAGAGAAAATTCTTGGAAGATATTAAGAAAATACTATTTTGATGATCCTATTCCACAACACTCGTCTTATCAAATAACGAGAAGATGTGTGCCACGATGAATGCACTTGATTTTTTAACTTTTGCCATTCTCGAAGCCCTCGTGGAGGACATTCTCCTGCCTAAAAATAGCAAGACAAGATTTTAAATGTGGGTTTACCGGGCCCATCTATTTAAAGATCGCTTGATTTTTGAACTCAGACTTAAGTACAATGAATCAGAGGGGTCACAAAACGAAACATGATGCCCTTACCCCCAATTTTAATTATTGAAATTTTGACTCGTTGGGGCATGTACTCATGGCTCTTCTCCCCTTCGTATTATCTCTACATTTGTTGGTCTGATTACGTGCCTGTGTGGGTCAGAGGCAATCTAACGAGAACCAATGACCAGCGCTGTTGTTTTGGAAATTCATAAAGGAACATATTTTTCTCAAGCTTAACCTCGTAATTATTAGTGATGGTGGACTCCATTTTCGCAATCGTATCTTTTTGAAAATCATAAAAAATATGGAGTCACCCATAAAGATCCACAGCCTACCAACGCATGCACTAATGGTCGGGCTGCTGAGTTGAGCCAATGTGAGATAAACACATTTAGAAAAGACGGTCAGCCTGAATCGAAAAAAGATCGTCACTCCGCCTTACCGATGCTCGGGGCATACCGCATCGCCTTTAAAATCGTTTCGTATAGTTCCCTATAGGCTAGCTTACGCAAAGCTTGCCATTTTCCGCAGAGATGGAACATCCCTGCCATCAAGGTTCGAACTTTTAATTTTGATCTAACTCAAGCAGGTAAGCAGCGTTTATCAGAATTAAATGAACTCAAGAGTCATGAGGAATCGTATGAAAGTCTAAAATTTACAAGGAGCGCTTCAAGTTATTCCATGACAGAATTCCATTCGCTGTGAAAAACTTTCGAACCCAATCAGAAAGTACTGCTGTACAGCTCCCGTTTGCATCTATTTCCTGGAAAGCTCCGCTCTCGTTGGATCGGCCTTTCATCGCAAGGTGGTTTATCCATACTGAGCCGTGAAATTGAAAATCCTAACAATGGTAACTCTTCAAGGTGAATGGCCAACGCCAAGCCATTCCTGAGCATTTCTCTCCTCACGAAGAGATCAGGGGATTTGCAGGACCCGCTCTACCAAAACCCTCTTTCCAAGTAACCCATTCCACCGTCAGAATAGTTTTGCTTTTATTTTTGTTCTTGCTTTCTATTTTTATTGTTTTACTTCTTTTGCTTTATTTCATTCGCTTTTCAATAACTTAGAAAATAAAAATCATGGGGCTCTTGTTTCTATGACTCCTTCAATTTTGTTGTGGGGGTACACTTAGTTCAAAGCATTGGGGACAATGCTTGTTTCATTGTGGGGGTAGGTGTACACTGGTCAACGTAACTACGGGCTAGCCGTTATATGTTCAAGCAATAAATATTTCAAATTTGCTTCTTTTTGAAAGTATTATGTTTTAATTCCGCACCGTATATACCTCAAGATGATCTCATACACTCTCCACATCATCTTATCGCATGTACATCTTAACAAGCACACACAACAAGCCTCTCGAAGCCTCGCGTGGATTAGTTTCGCATTCTACCTACCTTACCTCACACAAACCACAGACTTACTTGGCCAAAATTTCTCCATCACTGCTTTTTGCTTCCATTTCAGGCATCAATTTAGCTTAGTCATGTTAACTTCATGCATCATAGTCTTATAACATCTTGCATAATTGGAAATGATTAGAGGCCATTATTTTTGCATACCCGTGAGTCAGAGTATCTCATTCCTTGCACCCATTTTGAAAGCTTAAAGTTGTCGTTTATTCGAACCTTAGTGAATCCGTGATTTATGGGAATGCGAAAGGGTTCTGCGGAGAGCTCAAGATATCCCAAGAATGAATTACAATACTAAGTCTACGAATGCAATCAGTTGTGGAATTTGAACAAGAGAAAAAGTGAACATACGTAAAAACCCGATGAAAGGCGCTTGAATGTGTCAAGATGTATAACAAGACTAATTTGCTCCAAAAGTGAAAAATATATATATATTCAAAAAAAAGAAAAAAAAAAAGAGAGAAAAATCAGTTTGAAACAGTCAATTCCGCGACAACTTAATGTTCTACCTAAGACAACCCGTCAAACGTGAAGTAGCAAAGTTCCCACCTAAGACACTCTAAAGTTCTTCCCTACACCTAACAAAACATGGCAAGGGGTAGGCCTGCACGGCATTAACTCAAAGTTCTACCTAAGACAACCGGCTCTGAATTGGACGTAAAGGGCTTTAAACCGAAATTCACCTTTTCTACATTCCATTTGCTTTTGCCATCCCACAAGAAGAGCCCTAGCCGCTTGCCTCCTCCCTACAAGCTTCAAGACTGGGCCGCTTGCCGTGGCTCTCGGGTGTCCGGGCTCCTGATTGGTCGCCCGTAATTTGCTCACAGCCGTAAGCCCCGCAACTTTTTACTAGCATTGTCGATCTTCTCGCTTATACGGATTTGTTTGATTGATTTGGGGTGATGTTATTTTGTGATTTGGCTGGTCGGGAGGTTCGCGCAAGATGCAGGAGACTATTATTCGATGTGCACAGGCCACTGTTGTTTCAAATGTGGTTTTGGGACCTGGGATGAATGTGTCCGCTATCCGGGCCATTATTACATTGCCATTTCCATGGCACGCTCTAAGGAATACTGGAAGTGGGAAGGCATCGAAGTTCCTCTATGAACAAGCAAGAAGAAGCAGAAAGCCCGATGCCTCCCAACCTGAAAAGAAAAAGAAACAAGTCGCATCATCTTCGTAGCGAGGAATTATCGATGGTTGATGAAGAAAATAGAGGCTATGTTTGCCGAGGATGAGGGTGAGCACGAAAATGGACCCAGGCAATGGCAAATAGGGGTTTCCAATGCGAGAGGGGCGTTAATTTGAGACGCCTTATATTCTCATCCCATCAGGGAATTATCCAGAACGTAATATGCACTTCGCGGCACACCAGATCGCTGGATATTTACCGCAAGAAGGCTTATTCTACACCAACTTGAAGGAAAATCACGCTGACACCGTATTGGTCTCTGATGGGAAAGCAACTTGTGTCACTCCGACTCGATACATGCTCAGACTCATATTCACTTCGACGCCGGACTACCATATCCACCAAATTATTATCGATTTCGATGCCCGCGCTATTCATCGAGGTTGCGCGCACCCATCCCGCACCCATGATGATTTATGAAAAAGAATTCGCTCCTCGAAAGCAGTTCTGAATACGCCCGATGAATAAGATCATTCACAACTTGACGGTCAAGGGTTATAAAAGTCTCCTACCAAGAAACGTATCTCGTTGTTGCACGAGGTTATGATCAAGTCACTGACTATGCACTAGTCATATGGTGCGCGATGAGGGAGTTTCATAACATTCAAGGCAAGCCAGATATTCTGCTTCCTCACTTCTGTGACTAGTATTGTAGAAGTTAAGTCGGGGATGAGGAATGAAGTAAAGAAAAGCAGGTGATACCTGGGGATCGAGCGTAGATCACGAATAAGACTGAGGCCAAGAGTCGAATAAAGATCCACTAGACCACGCTCTGGCAGGCTCAGCACTCTCCTCCCAGACCACTTCATCCACGCCGCCCCAAAGACCATCGAAAGCACATCGCTTTCAAGAGGATGGAGCGCGATCGCGGTGTTCGCGCATTTCGAAGCGTATACCGGACCGACGCCTCTCCAGCTTGAGGGCCACATCTTCGTGGGAGCCAGATAACATGCTATCTGCATTTGTAGGGGGAATAAGAAGAATGCTATTAGATGATCAGGCGGACGAGGAATGCAGATTCTCTTCCTCGACGAGGATGAGATCACACAAGATAGTCGTGGTTAGGCTGCATTAGGCAGGGTTGGCACGGTAGTAGACCTTAGCCATGTTATGCCAACACCGCTTTGATCTTTTTACCTTTTCTTCATTTAGCTCTACTCGCCATTACAAACTTTTAAGACCTCTTTCATTCTACTATGTTTGTCGCTCCTTTCTGACATTATGCATGGTTACATGTTCTACGTTATAGTGATCGCTACCTTATATCATTCATTACAACATCGCATGCATGACTACTCGACATTTCTAAATCCATAACTCATATCCGAATAACCAATTTTGTGTTAGCCAAGATAATGTTCATCGTAAGAATGTGGTCGGGTCTAATCGAAATATCATGTCGTGCTATACTAAAGTAAGTGGAAATGTTCATTCCATAATTGCTATTTTTGAGATTCTTGTAAAGCTCGACTATACCGAAATACTTTGTTGCACCACTAGTGTAGTTCCATCTAAACTTGTTGGATCAGCAAGACTGCGTCGGTGTAATACTACACATCTGAAAGATAATTATAACAATTGGCTATTATCTAAATCAAAGTAATTTCATTCACATTTGGCAAAAAGAAATTAAAATTTTTAATTTCTTCTATGTTTTCGTGCTTGTGCGTGTCTTTTCTGTGTTTAAAACGTAAGTGCACAAGGATGTTTGCCCGAAGCCAATATGAAGCAATGTGGATGTAAGAGCAATTGACAGTCTCGAACTCCGTAAAGAAAGCAAGGAAAGTACCAAGGGACTTGCACAAGAGACAACTTTAAAGTTCTACCTAAGACAACTTGTCGAAAATCGGGTATCGGACATATTGAAAAATTTGAAACTTAAAAGTTCTACCGGCATAACTTGCTTGAAAATCAACAAGAGGAAATTGTACCTGACAAACTTAAAGTTCTACCCCAAGATAAATCGCATGGAACTTACTTATTTGTCCAAGAATTCGATCCGTACGCGAGGGCACTTTCGTCAACGAGCCAAAATGGGAAAATCACATTGGAGATGGCTATAAAAGGAGGAGGACACAAGTAATAGGGGCTCTGGACTTCTAGGGTTTAGGTTTTGATAGAATAAGAGTTTTTCTCCATTTTTTGAGTGGTACTTGTGATCCGCATTTCGTATTTCCATTCTTTAGAAGTTTTGGATTCAAGAGTTTGTAATCTTTCAGATAAATATTCATTCCGCTTTTAAATCTTAGCATTCCATATTCTTCGTCCCGCTTTACAAGTTAATTCCGATTTCTTCAAGGTACCGTTTATGATTAATCGTTCAACTTTAATTGTTCATATAAATTTTTGGCGGAGTTCTAAACCTTACCGCTGATCCTAATGGGAAACTCACCCCGATCAAGGTAAAGTCCTCAATTCCTCTTGATCTTCAATGGATTGTGTGATATTAATCACTTGTGCAGAAAGTTGTAAATCCTTAGTTGGAGTATATTCTCGACAACGTGTTAACGATACCCTATGACACGTCAGGTTTCGATCATGAATGCCAAGGGTCTCAGATAATCGAGAACAAGTGTTTAGTATTATTCGATCATCTTTATTTTCCAAAGAGCACTTAAAGATAAATCCCTCCATCAAAGACCATTTATCAATGGTTCCTAGATGAGTTTATAAAATAAGAGGTGGGACTTAACTGATCGAAGTGAGCGAACCAAAAATCCCAAAGATTTGTCTTCTTTCCATTTTAAAACATTCAAACCAATCAACCATTCACCACCAACACAACATTGCCACTCGTTTAAGTCATACTTTGGGCGGAGAATAGCTCCTATTGATCACCAAATCGAATTAATTGAGATGACCCGTGGATTCCCACGTATTACAATGCTGTGATTTCCACCATAATTCCTACGCTGGGGAATGTAATTAGCATACTAATCGTGACGGCAGCAATCTTAGCAAAATTGATGCTAAAGACGGAAGAATTACAAATTTTTATAAAAGATCAATCTAAAAATATTCGAAGATGCTCGTATTCACGAGAGATAAGTTCATAAGCATTCAATATTTCTTAATTTTCACTAAAATTCATAAGCATTCAATCTTATTCACAATATGATGCTATAAATAATCACAATAGCACTAACATAAATTTCTAAAGCAATATGTGAAAAGGAACAATAAAAATTATTGCAAAGTTAGGTAAAAAATTAATTCTTGTTCCATAGCCAAATTTAATGCTTAATGGGATAGAAAACTAAAAATGAGGGCAACAATGTAAAGTTTGACTTAAAAAATCCCAAAAATACATGAAAATAATAAATAAAATCGGAAAATATTTCATTTCACATTCTATTTGGTTATCAGGAAAATGTTGTTTTACATATGTATTTTTCTCGAAAACTTCCCAACAATCAATGGAACAAGGTGTAAAACCTCAGAAAAATCGAATTTTCTTGAAAAATGGGAAAACAGTAAATTGCCATTACAATATAGGTTGAAAACCTAGAAATTTTCTAGATCTCAGATAATGAAACGGATAATACCGTTGAATTTGTCTCGTGAAATCAAATTGCCAAGACGAATTTCGTTAAATTCCGGGATGGTCGGATTTTTCACTAATTTCGGGGCAAAAAGGAACCAAAATGGGTGGGTGACACATGGCATGATGCATGCATTCCATGTGGGTGACACATGGCATACATGCATGCATGCCATGTAAGTTTGTCCAGTCTATAAAAACAAACTCGTGGAGGAAAAGAGAGGAAAGAAAGAAAAAGGAGAAGAAAGGGAGAGAGAAAGAAAGGGAGAAAGGAAGATCTCGATCGCTTCCTTCCAATTCTTATTCACTGGGCCTGAGTTCGCCGTGCCTGTAGTTAAAGTCAAGCACGCCTAAGAGGCAGGAATCTTTTTCCGGCCTGCTAATTTCTACTGCGCCAAGTATAGTACGGACTCGAGTTCTCACTTCGGGGTCATTTATCGTGGTGGGACCGGCCACTATGGGGTCATGGCCGTGTGGCTCTCAGGCTGCTCGGGTCGTGATATCGCAGGACGTGTTTCCACCTCAGTGGTCAAGCCGACCGCAGGGACCGGCTGGCCGTGTGGGGTCAGTTGATGTGGGCAATATCCGCCATGTGGTACCGTCGAAGCAGCCGCCGCCTTGTCGGGCTATTTCGTTCGTACTCCCAACGCTTAAGGGATGGCTCGCTGTCTCACCGTAGGGAACTGGCGGGTAATTCCATGTCTTTCTCGCTTTTAATTGGATAACTTAAATCGCAGCTCCCTTGTTTCAGATCGATACGCTTCGCCGGGTACTGGTATGGCCGATTCGTGACCTAATTGTGGATCAAGCTTCTTTATGTTGTTGGGCTGGCTGGTGATACTGGGCGTTTCAGGTGGCCTATTAGCGTTGTTACGAACTATTTTAGTGGGCATCTCTTAACTACAATTAGTCTTGATAACCGAGCCGTTTTGCCACGCTTGACGACGTACTCGTGCTAGTTATTTATTGAATGTTGATATATGAATTATAATATATTGACATTGATATTAAAATGTTGGAAATCATATTAATTATTAATATGTGTGCTATTATTAACATTGAAGGAATGATGTTTACAAATTATAAGCAAGCATGTGTTATAATTGTCCAAAATGTGCATGATGATGCATGACCGTACTGGCCCATACGACATTCATTGCAGAGACATGTGACCGATACGCAATGCTGATTACTGCATATGCACCCGTGGACATCGCATTAAATGTGGGTGTGAGTGCATGTCGCAAATCATTGATATCAGGACGCCCTAAAACCCGGGGTCCATCACCACCGTCAACTCTACGGAACCCGTGTGTCTCATATCATGAGACCCTTACATGAGTAGTAATGGCATCGGGCTCATACATCCATACTACCAAAATATAATCAACTATATTACAACAATTTTAAGAGTTAATTACACTCTTATACAAATATGTTTCAATCGTATTTGTTACATGTTTCATAAAAACATATAATCAAAGTCACATGCTCCAGCTTCTTCCAAAGCTACTTCTAAAGTGAGCGTTTGTCTCTCGAATAATTCCCGCACTGGAAGGGGGATCCCACGTACTCCGGGTGAACAATGCCTGCAGTTGAATTTCCACCGGGTTACTTCCCCACCTAAGTGCTCATGCAATTTGAAAACACACACATTTAAGTGAATTCATGATTCCTACTAATGTCTACATGATATTGATGAGAACGACTCACCCTTTCCCATTTCTCGAGTCCTCATCAACTCCCTCACGCATGCCTAAGCCAAAGTGTAAGTGTAAATAAAGGTTTCGCCCCTCAAAAACATAATACCACTCCTCCGATAAAATTCATCGGACAACTCCTCCAAGGGTAACAATCATTGATAACTTCTCCTTAAAATAATAATGGGTCATCCTCCGAGACTTAACTCGCTGACACTCTCCAAGGCAATTCTTTGGAAAATATTCCCATAAAATTCATTTGATAATGATGTTTTTCATGTCATGCACCCATACCTACTGCTTAGAAGGTTACCTTACAAGATAAGGAAATGTAATATGCCATTTCACAATAATTCATGTTAATATACATCACCCACACATATGTATTAACGAAATTCACATACAAACACATGTTATTCATTCATAGCAATAACACCAAAAATTAGTTCACATGGGCTAATAAACAATTCGGTAGTCCATCTTAGACCCACCCAAAGAATTACCTAAATAGCACATAACAACACACAAGGTCACATGAACAGTCCAACCCACGGTCTCAGGCTGTCCACGACCACCTAGGGATTTCCTCACTCAATCCCAATCTTGGTCAAAAGAACATGGTCATCCGCACTCAAGATATCCCCATCTATTCAAATGACTCTTAGCCAAAGAATAAAGCAAGTAGGAGAAAACCCTTACCTCTCGAGTTGCCGAAACTCCACAATATCGCACTCCACATAGCCCTGCAGCTGGGACCAACTTTACTCTTGTCTCGCCTGGTCAAGCAACTGACGGAATTCCAGAGAAGTGAGATATTTCTCTACTGGGAATTTCTCCTTCTTCTTCTTCTATTTTCGCTTTTCTGCTTTGTTTCTTCTCTCTTCCTTCCCTCCCAAACTGATTTAGAGAGAGATGGTCAAGATTGCGTCCTTTCACCGCTGCTGCCAAATTTCCTATCGGCAACTTGATTACACTCTATCCTCTATCCATCTACCATGATTTCCTTCTAATAGCATGATGCTATGCCTATCATGGGTCCCACTTAAGCTCATGTTTGACGAATTTTAATTTGACACGTGTCTCATCTTTGAACTACTCAAAATGTGCCAGTGTCTCACACTACCCGCTGTTTCTAAACGTGAGTTCCGATCGCCTTCAATTCAAATAAATTCACGCGAAATGTATTTCAAGAGATCATTCCAACGATGGAAGTCCGTCTCATCACCCGCAGATCAGAAAATTTCTGATTTCAATCAAATTACCATTTTACCATTATCGTAAAATTAAATTTCGAAGCCTTACGTATTAATCGTGGTTTCCGATGTTTGATCGGGTGGGCCTCAGAAATGGGACAACATCCAATGTATGCCACACGATTACTAAAATGGTAAAGAACATGTGCCCGCACGCTGAAGAAGGGATGATCCTCCCCGCGAAAAGCCCCGCCAAATGCGGTCAAACATCATAGTCCCCGCTGAGTTATCGCAGTAGTGCGTTTGGTTTGCTGACGCCGCAGACACCAAAACCGCTACCCACACAGCGCATGATTTTTGAAACATAAAATGATTTTGAATATAAAACAATTATTGTGATGTATCATCCAAAAGATTTTTGGGTTTATAAACAAATGAAATTGCTTTGAAAATGATCATCGGTCATCCGTAATGACGATTTATCACACACGGGCTAAGGCGTTGTGTGAGTGGAGTCGTGAGGACTCTAGCGCATATATGATGGTGAGTCGTGATCTCATTTCATGGCATGACATGTAGGATTCCATATAGAATTGGCATGTTCTCATCGAATGTGATCAGAAATGTCGAAAGTGAACACGTACGCGCACTTAAAGTTTTGAGTACCTCAGAGAGGTATCTTCACTGGCGTGACTCACCCTTCATGAGACAACCATTTCAGTACACAACATCACACCTGCAGAACGACGCGGCACAGTCACGTGAAGAAGGCCGACATGTGACCTTGATAAACTCAAAGTGCTGTAGACGTACTAATTAGCAAGTATTTTGAATCAAAGTAATGAGAATTAAATTATTTTCGACTATCGCCAATATAGCTTCTATAATTGCGGTAAGATCAGATCAACTTCTATGTGCACTATAAGTCATGCATTATTATCTAATTTTAATTTAAAACATGAACAATGGTCTCACATGGGACGTATACCCGGTGTCTGAGTAACTCCTGTGTCCCCAGTAATCGTATAGTTCTATAATCAAACTTAGGTGCAAAATGACCTAAGGTAGAACTCCATAGTCATACTACAGTTGAACTTTAACCGGGTTTTTTGGGGTGTCATAACTTAATAGGCATGTATATACGAATATTTTGTGTCTTGGCTTTTGATAGATGGGTCTAGGTCTTTAGATTCATTGAGTCTCCGTGTCACACTTGTACATCAAAAACATAGGTATGCAGGATTACCTAGGGTTTTATGGGTGGGTTTGCACCATGGCATTCATTGGTGTGAATTTCGTCTTGTGCCTAAAATGTGCTAAGCATGATTTGGTGTTGTATGTCAGGTGAAGTATATACGGTGAATGTATATAGAGAAACACTAAAAGGAAAACATAACCTTAGGAGTTCGGAAAAAAAAAAAAAACCAATGGGATGGTTCGGGATGTTGATATCTACTAGTAGTTAGAACATGCACTACTAATTAGACAAGGAAAAAAGACTCTCAATATGCTATTTGACATGTGTAGATGACGAGTCAAGGAAGAGGACGTAGAGGCGGTGGACGGGGCAACAACCAACCACCACCGACCTTTGATCAACAAGCCTTCATGGAGGCTATTAGTGCTACAACTGGCCATTGTGCAAAGCACAGGCTACCATCATCGTACTGTGCCATGTGAAGCAAAGGTCAGTGGAGACTGGCACCTCAAGAGGTTTAAAGCACATCATCCACTAACCTTCAGGGGAGGAGGGAACCTGATGATAGCTGATCACTGTTCCGACAATGACAAAATTCCTCAGAGGCTATGCAGATCACCTCCGATTCCACTAAGATGAAGCTAGAAGGTGAATCCCAGGTATGCTGGGATTGGATCAAAGCCTCAACAGACTTAGAGGCCATAACATGGGAAGAGTTCCGCGCCTTCATGGAGGTAAAGCATTTCCCAAGATTAGCCTCGAGGTATGCAAAGCCTCTGGAGTTCCTGTGGTTCAAGATAAGGAACAATGACCATACTTGAGTATGTGGCTAAGTTCATAGAGTTAGCTCGTTTTGCTGATGATTATGTGGCCATAGATATGGCCAAGATAAGAAAATTTGAGGATGGTCTGAAATTGTCCATCCAGGGTAAAATTGTGGGACTCCTCCTATAAGATATAAACTCGATGGTCGACAAATTTATGGCTACTGAGAGGGAAGTGGATTTATGCACCTGAACATCCCGGATAATTTGACAAAGATGTTAAAGAGGCGGGCAGGAGAGTCAACCTTTCTCTTCAAGCTCTGGGAAGAAGTAAATGACTTTACTCAGAAGGATTTCCGGACTGGTTCACTACATAAGGCGCCAAGGGACGATCATCCTGTGTGGTATATATTTCAGTGGCTTACAACGAAGTTGTGGCAGTGGGCCATGTTACCATCGCATCACCGACACCTCGTATGATCACCCTCGGGAGGCGTGAAACTGCAGTTATGGATACCTCGCCCCTAGTCATCAGCTGATGTACATTGATGCAGATTGTTCCTTCTTACCCCACCATGGGCAGAGAGACAAGACGGGCCGTAGGTGCGCATGCCAGGCCGAGGTGGGGCTAAAAGTGTGGTCGAGGTCGAGGCCAGGCTCTGCCGAGACTTCAAGGACCTAAGAAAGGTGGTTCATGCCATTACATCACGCATTTCCGAGATTGCAATCAAGAGGTTATTCCGTGCATGCTTACTCGCACCTATGGTAAGAGTAATTGCTTTGGATTATGCATCTCATTTCTTCGTTTACCGTGATCATGTGTGAAAGAATTAGGCTTAAAGGTCAAAACCTTGGAAAAGCCATCGTATGTGAATTCTCCCCTCAAAACTAGGGTGAGTGTGATAAGATATGTCGGGATTGTGAGCTAGAGATCTCAGGGGTTCCACTATCAGGACCTAGGTCATGGACATGTTTGGAGTTCGATGTCATCCTCGGGATGGATCGCTAACGACCCATCATGTCGCCATCGACAGATCGTGAGGAGAGTTATCGCTCACACACCGGATGCATTCGTGTTATGTTTTAGGGGATAAGCATGACGATTACCAGGCCGCGGTACAACTCTAGGTGCACCCGCAATCGACGGCCGTCAAGGTGCTTTACCTTAGAGAACAAGTGCGAGACAGATTCGAGTCTACCTCTAGCGGTCGAATACGAGGATGTTTTTCCGCACGAATCCACTGGATTACCTCCGCATAGGATGTAGACTTCACGCATTGAGCTACACCTTGGTACTCATACCTATTTCTATAACCCATATAGAATGGGGCCTCAACAGTTGCAAGTAAGGCCAAAACATCATTACCTGATATATCGTACTGATTTACGATATATTCCGATATATATCGATGGATATTTACATGAATATCGATATACTGGAAAATTAACAAAATACTTTGAAATTCATGGAAATACTTTTGTAAAAGTGTAAAAAATTGCATTAATAATGAAATATACACATTGATATTACATCAGAATTGGTATTTCAAACCAAAATGAAGATCACGTGGCTCAATTTAAATACTGACGGCGGATCCCATCTTGAAGACAATACTCATACAAAGACATAGTGTTCGATATTGATTATAAGATTGAAATACGCCATGCATAAATGTCTTGACTTGTTCCACAACCTCTCCATGGATAGAAATTCGGGTTCACCCACATGCTTGTTTGAAATCGTTGTTGCATTTAATATGGAGTTTGGAATAATACCAGGATCATGAGGATGTTTAATCATTCCATATTCAATTAATGAAACCTGAAGGATGTGAAGAAGGCCGACCATAACTCATCAGGCAAGGAGGAAAACGCTGCCATCATCGGATGAACTTATCAGACAGTGTCAATGCTCATGGACCTCAAACTAACCAAACGAATCCTCAAGAGGTCAGGCCATTCTTCTTCGTCGACCTCTTTATGGCTTTCCAATGGCTCAAATACCTACACCAACTCTTCTAGACCCGTGGTCTTTATCTTGTGTAGCATGTGTGAAATCATCTTTACTGGTGAATGGACTCAATGGATAGCCCGCTTGTCACGATCCGTATTATCCCACCATCATTTCCGCAAAGTGATCACTACTATCATCGGGTCCTCTCCTTCAGCCATCATAGCCTCAGTGGCACCAAAGAAAACTGTGTCTACTACTATGTTCAACACTTGAATCAAAAGAGGGTCGAAATGATAATGGCTAAATATTCTCAGTGTCTTGACCAAACTTTCACTATGAACTTCTTCAGATAAAACCCGCTCAACATCAACATCTGCTTCTCGAACATGTGCAACAATTCGTGGATCAGGATTTCCATTTTCATCATCTAAATGGAGATGTCTAACCCATTGGAATAATTGATTATCCTCTTCTTCACCAAATTTGGTTGAAATATTGAATAAATAAAGGTAATATTGCCACCAACTTTATCTAGTCATTGCAGATTCGTGATCTTTAGTTTCATGTCAGAGTAACAAAAATCCACTCATGGAGCCAGGTGAAGCTGTCACCGATTTCTTTGTTTCAGATGAATCAAAGCAAATGTGCTCCAATTTCTCTCTGCTACATATCAAGATGATGCTGTCAGAAAGAACCTTAAGGGCCAGTTCCCTGTCACACATAAACCACCATTCACCGCAATAAAAATTACTAACATTCAAAATTCAATAATAACATGGTAACGGACTTTACTTTAAATTTAACGAAAGCAACACTCACCAAGAACCATTAAATTTCGATGCTATTGCTGCTTCGATCACTTTAATCCCCTTTTGGCATCTCGAAACATTATAAGCTTTGAATTCACAATGAACTTGGAAAATCAATATATGTGTAAGTGTAACTAAATAAATTGAATCAATTAATTAGAAATATAGCCTATTGATGTACCTCATTTCCAATATTACCAAACCTACAAGATAGAGATTACTTTCTCAAATACTTCATGAATAGCTTATAGCTCAAGGTCACTACTAACTCCGTGTCTATATTGAAATTTGATTTAAGATAATATATACAAAGATTTAGAACTAGTATGATAAAAGAAAATAATATGCATTAAAGTATTTATGATATCAATATTAATTCGCATGAAGAGATGCTCAGGTTTTATCCTAACGATCTCGTGATAATTTTTTTTGACTCATCTTTTAGCTTCGAGCGCATAAAATTCTTTGCTTCATCACTCGAATCAACTCACACAAATGGTACTGCTGGGACGATTTTGGAATCACAACACCAAGAACTGCATATAAAGGCTCATAGATTGACACACTAAAGTTATGACCCTTCTCCCAATATGGATGATTAAACATGAGTCCTTCAACCTCACATCCAATGGTCATTTGACTAAGCTTGTGAGAAGCCCATTCATCACTAATAAATATCTTCTTCAAATCAACCCTCTTTTTTAGCATACTAGCAAGGGCGATGTAATTTGTCGCAATTTGCTGCTCTGATCGAACAAATATCTCTACCACAAACCTTTTCTCATCATTGCAAAGAACTAAATCACATGATCAGATGAAGTTGGTGATCTTTTTGCATCAGTAATCAAGTCTAAACACTTTTTCGATAAATTAATATCTTCAAACATAAGGTTGATGCAATGTATGTACACGGAGTTGGAATATAAACTATACTTTCATTAATTCCACCTTCACAAATGCCGATCCATCGTTCAGAACAATTTCAGACAACATTTTCGCTTTCTACTAACTTCCTTTATCCTCATCCTTCAAATAAACCATAAATGTATTTATTATCTTTGATATTATCTGATGCATCAAATGCACTTTAAGAAAAATTGCGGCTTCCTTTATATACCAAGTGAAATTAACGATGCTTACCTGCAATCAGTCCATCCATTATATACAATCAGGAAAATCATAGGTCTTTCATTTTTCCTGGAGATTCACACATAATCTTCCAAGGTTCCTTACTCCATATCTAAATATTTGTTTTTGATTTCATATGGAGGGTGCCTCTATTCTATGCCTACAAGTTAAAGTAAGGGTCATATGATTTGCAAATCTTATAATGTAAGATACAATGTTATTAGAAATCAAAACTGATTTTCACTTTCTACTAAATTTGTTGAAAACAATCATGTTTTTAAAGTGAGAGAGTCTACTTCAGAGGCAGAACGCTCATATATGACGAATTACCCATTAATCCACCCATCGCTATTTGATAATTGACTGTAAAGAGGTGGTGATGGGATCCTGTCTCACACTTTCGCATCTTTGTACGCCTTACTAGGATCGCTGGATGATTGTGAAGGCTCACCTATTGCAATTATATATATTATAAATGTTTGTGAATCTGTTTATACTATAATAATGAATTAAGTTAAAAGATTTACTAATTTTTCTTTTGCCTCTCATAAACCCTTCTTCTTGTTGTCTATTACATTCACTACTCTTCTATGCACTTATGCCGTTTCTATAGGTCACTCACTCGCCAGATTCATGTCACTGATACATATGTATTGATCATCATCTTCCTCCTCATTTTCCTCATCATCATCATCATCATCATGAAAGAGATGTCTATGGCTACCACCCATTGTGCCTCTTAGTTCTACTCTAATTTCTTCAATATTTGCAACTTTCTTTGCTTTGGCTTTATTCATTTCAACCAAAAGTTGTCTCATTTCTTTAACTTCTGAGGCACATTAGATTAATTTCTAGATATTCATTTGATCTCGATGTGATAAGTAAAATTAAATCGTAGTAATTCCCCACTTTAATGACCATACCATAAAAATTGCATATGGTGCCATTTGATTCCCTTCAATAGTGTACAATATTTCTAAGGTGATCACGACCTCCAAGATTAAGCCTACCATTATCCATCCTATAAATCCCACATCAGAATTTAATTCATATTCATAATCTCAATATAAATATAAAGTTATATCAATTCATATTACATTAATTAACAATACATATTTCATATTCATAATCGAATCTAAGTCTAAAGTTACATTAAATATCTATCATATATAATATATGTTCATATTCTATTATCACTTAACAATTTTTATAGTTCATATTAACATCAATCTAAATATAAAGTTGCATTAATTATCACAATTTAAAGAAAATGTATATTTCACAAATTTTATAATTCCACAAATTTGTTAATTAATAATTAACAAATTTTTATATTCTATTCATAACTTCAATCTAAATATAAAGTTGCATTAATTATCATAATTTAAAAGAAATGTATATTTCACAAAATTTTTAATTTTAATATTGATAAAATTTATATTTCATATCTATAATCTCAATTTAATATAAAGTTGCATTAATTATCATAATTTGTGCAAATATATTTCATAAAATTTTTAATTATTAATTGTCAAATTTTATATTTCATATTCAGAATCTCAATTTAAAAATAAAGGTGCATTACTTACCACTTAAAATGTATATTTCAATAAATTTTTATATTTACAAATTGTTAATTAATAATAAATTTTTACATTTATATTCATATCCAATTTTTAATATAAAGTTAAAATAATATCATAATTTAAATGAAATACTATTTCATAAATTTTATATTTGAACAACAAGTTAATTAATAATTAACAAATTTTTATATTTCATATTCATAACTTCAACTAAATATAAAGCTGCATTTGAATCATTATAATTGTTAAAGTAATATATATTTAATAGATTTATATTTACCAAATTATAATTAATAATAAATAAATTTTTATATTTCTTATATGTATTAACTCTCAATTTAAATATAAAGTTAAAAAACATCATCATAATTTAAAAGAAAATGTAAGGTCACAAATTTTTATATTTCACAAATTTGTTAATTAATAATTAACAAATTTTTATATATTTCATATTCATAATCTCAATCTAAATATAAAGTTGCATTTATTTGCATCATATGCTAAAGAAATGTGTTTTTTACATTAATTAACAATTATTATATTTCATATTCATAATCAGAATCTAAGTCTAAAGTTACATTAAATATCTAAATATACATAATATATGTTCATATTTCATACAATACTAATACCTATGATTTACATCATAGTTCAATCACATACTTTGTAATATAATCATATGTTAAAGAAAATGTGTTTTAACATTAATTAACATAAAATATACATAATATATAAGTTCATTTATCATAATCTTCATCTAAATATATTTAAATTAAACTTAATCTAAATGAAACTAAAATTAAATCGTAATCAAATGATAAATAATCTTAATCTAAATATAAACTTAAATTAATTACTAAATTGCACAAATTATAAAAATAAATAATTAGCATGGAAACATACCTTATTATTAAAGAATTATGTATTGAATGGAAGACTAAATCACCAAAATTGACAAAAATATTATTCTCCAAGACTTTGCACAAATCAAGAATTGTTTGAGAGAGAATGGATGAGTTTGAAATGAAAACTAGTGATGTTAAGGCTATTTATAGATTTTTTTTTGGGAGTCAAACTAGCCATTTTTTGGTAAAAAAACTCTTTAAAAATGAATTTTGGCCGTTGGATTTGATTTTGGATCAAATATGACTGTTAGATCTTGATCTAGCCGTTATAAATCAATTATGGCCATTAAATCAAGTCAAATATTCAAAATCCATCGTCAGATAAAAAATATAGCCGCTGAATCAAATGATTGAAATCTAGTCGCTGATTCACGGGACACTCCGTCACAATCAAGCATTAGCCATTGGAGATTAGAATTTTTGATGCAAAATCTCAAATTTCTTCCACGTGTCCAAAATCACTACCATTCGAACCATTTTTCTGCCGATATCGCTAGATTAAGGTTTTTTTTTTTTTTTGCATTTTTATTTTTTCTGTGCATTTTATTCTTAGATTTTATGTCGGATATATCGGTCATTTACTAATATATCGGCGATATATCGCCGATATTGGGTGATTTTTTCCGATTTTTCCTACAATCGACTTTAGTTTGCAAAAATAGTGTCGAGAAGGCTCGACACCCTAAATATCGACGATATATTGCTACATTTATGTCCGTGGTTGCAAGAACTCAAGGTCCAATTGAAAGAATTGTTGGACAAGGTTTTGTGGAAAGCAGAGCACCTCGCAGCAGGGCACTCAGTGCACTATGTAAGCTGAGCACTAGAGGCCAAAGGGATTACTCCAGCCTTTGAAGGTAGCTGAGTGGAAGTGGGAGCATGTTACGATAGATTTTGTGACACACTTGCCATGGACATCGCAAGGGTATGACGCGGTGTTGGTGATAGTGGACCGGCTTACTAAGTTGGCACATTTTTTAACTGTGCGGATAACCTTCACACTAGAGGAATTCTACGGTACATGCGATGCGGAGGCCAATGCAGTTTACATGGAATGCTAGTATCTATTGTATCAATTTGGGATCCTAGGTTCTGAGTCGTTTTGGGAGGATTCCAAAGGCCATGGGGACACAGTTGATGATGAGCACAGCTTGTCATCCCCAGATGGGCTGATGGAGTTAAGAGGACCATCCGAGACTTTAGAGGACATGCTACGGAGCATGCGTGCTTGATCTCGAGGTGGTTGGAAGAGCATTTACCTTAGTGGGGTGCTGGGAACAACGGTTATCAAGCGGTACTCACGGATAACACCCTATGAGAACCTTTATCTGAGAGGCTATGTCGATCTCCGGTTTGTTGGACGAAGGTAGGAGAAAGACCCTCCACGAGTCCTGATTTGGTTAGAGACACCTCCGAGAAGGTGGATTTGATACGGAAGTGTCTTCTCACGTCGAGCCAGACAAAGAGCTACCACGGCAGTTGATGACAGCCTTTAGAGTTTGAGGTGGGGATCATGTGTCTTCAGCGCAAGAAGGAGTGGTCAGATTTGGAAGCGGGAGCGTCGCGAGTATATCGGCCCTTGAGATGCCGCGGGGAGCAGGTGTGGTTGCTTCTGGGTTGGCTGCTGCTTGAGTGTCACGCCCAGGTCGGTTCGGCCGATTAGGCGGATCCGAGAACCGGGTTCGAGTGCGGAACATATGCGGGACTCTTTACCTTGTCAGACATCGGTATATCAGTCTTATAATATCATATCATATCTGAAAAAGTCGAAAATAAAACTACCACGGTAGTGGTGTTTACAATATCATATATACGATCTTGTGAGTCCCATTACATATTCAAAACTGTACATTTATATTTCTGATCGGAGCGCGAGAACCTACGGTGATGAACCCTTACCGATGTGTTGGCGGGCGAATGCGGAATATCGCATCTCTTTCTTTGGCACATGGATTAATGCAGTGCTAAGCTGCAGCAGTAGAAACTGCCGATATGTCATATACACAGTTATAATAAGCGTATAACAATAACAGATATCAGAAATTGCATGCATTCATATCATGGACTTATACAAGTACTTATGCTTATAACAGACTTATGCTTATTCGGATCTCCCGTAGGAGTTACAGAGCTTATTCTTATGCAGAACTTATACTTATAACAGACTTATGTTTGTCGGGACTCGAAATTAGGAATTCTGAGCTTATTCTTATGCGGGAACTTATACTTATAACAAACTTATGTTTGTCAGGGACTCCTTAGGATTCTGAGCTTATTCTTGCGAGACATACTTATAAGCAGGACTCATATTTATTTGGGTCTCCTGTAGGAGATTCTGAGCTTATTCGTATTCGAGAAATGCAGAGTAGGTATTACAGATCAAGCGATACCTTCATTTCCTCTTATTCATTATTCGGGTTATTATCATGTATGGGAATACTAGACCCGGTACTAATAAATAAGAAGACCGCAACCACAATAAGTATCTGAAGATACTATATACTATCTGATCTTGAGGTGTCGTAGCCTGAAAGCGAGTCTTGCGAAACTGTATCTGACTGGAGTCAGTAGCACTAGTGAACAAGAGTGTCGTAGCACTAATCGGGGCAGTCTTAGTATTAGCACTAATTAGGACCCAGGGAGGTGCCATAAACGTGTCGGGGCAGTCTTAGTAGCACTAATCGAATCTTAGAAGTACTAATCAGGAGTGCAGTGTCATTTAATACTTGGTCTTAGGCATTCCTATTATTATATGCATTCAGAAATGTCCTATCTTATTATTGGGGCATGTACTTTGCTCCCCATCGAGACTTCGTAGAACCGTGACTCAGAAACGAGTCACGGTGCATTTCATAATTTCATCATTTTCTATGCCACGGTATGCGAATTTTGGCAAATGCGCAAATAACAAGCTCAAGGGCTGCGGGAGCCATCGGTCTTGGTGCGGCTCGACACAGTGCAGAATGAGGTTTGGTTTGAAGGGGTTGTACCGGTATAGTTTTGCTCTTGCATCCAATTTGTGCAGATGCGGGTTCAGGTGTCTGGGGTATAGGTCTCGAAATTGCCCATAAATGGTAATTCACCATTTTTATGCACTTTTCTTCCATAATTCTCTTATTCCTCCTCATCAAAAATCATGAAATCCTCAAACAACTCACAATTACTTTTAATTAGTCAGAATCCAGGATTCATACTTAAAGTTCACTAAACTTCATACCTTGGAATTGTGAAGGATTCATATTTAATTATGATCGACAAGGTTTTCTTAAACTTCCCTTAAATCTAGAGTTAGGATGTATTCCTAACAAAAACCCTAGAAGGAACCAAATTAATCTCCAAAACCACAGCAATCACATACCCAGTAGTTTGTGTACAAAATCATCTGGATTCCTCTTAGAATCCATACCAAAGTCATGCATCCATACCTTGGCTTGATCTATCCCTTTCTTCCTCTTCTTCTCCTTCCTCTTCCTCTCCTTCCCGTAAGCCCTTGTTTGGAGACCAAAAATAACTCATTTTGGTCTCCTCCTCTATTTATAGTGAAAGTTTTATTATTTAGCCTTTTTAGTCCTCTATTCTTCTAGGAATTACCTCTGATTCTATTATTTCTCTACCTTGGCCTATAGTCTTATCAATTTATGATTTTTATGCCCTTTTTTTGGCAAATTACACTTTGCTCTTATAACCTTACAATTTTCGGGTTCTAAGTTTTCATATTTTTGCATTTAATTTACGAAAAATTTAATTTTTGCCTACAAAATACCCTAAACATGTTGAAAACAACTAGGGTATATTTCGGGGTGTTACACCAAGTTTATTGGATGTTCATATAGTGTTCTGTGTGTCCACGCTATGGAAGTACACTCCAGATTCAACTCATGTAATGGACTGGGGCGAGCTTGTTGTTGATGCAAATGGATCCTTCAAGGAGGGACTAGTACGTATCATAGATAGCTGGGATCAGATTTTGTGATGCAAGACCATGAGGCTAGTTAAGGTGTTATGGCAACACCAAGGAGTGAAGGAGGCAACATGGGAACGTGAGGGCACGATGCATAACAATTATCCTTGTTTTATTGAGGACGAAGGTACGTTGTCTAGTCATTTGATAATAAAATGACTGCAACATATGCATGTGATTGTATGTATATGTGCATGTGACTTTAAGGACGAAATTCTTTTAAGGAATGAAGAATGTAAAACCCGAGAAAAATCAAATTTTCTTGAAAAATGGAAAAACAGTAAATCGTCGCTACAATATAGGTTGAAACCTAGAAATTTTCTCTATCTCGGATAATGAAACGGAGAACACCGTTGGATTCGTCTTGTGAAATCTAGTTACCAAGATAAATTTCGTTAAATTCTGGGATGGTCAGATTTTTCACGAATTTCGGGGCAAAAAGGAACCCAAAATGGGTGGGTGACACATGCCATGATGCATGCATGCCATGTGGGTGACACATGGCATGCATGCATGCATGTCTGTGAGTTTGTCTGATCTATAAAAGCAGGCCCAGTGCTGAGAAAGAAAGGAAAAGGAGAAGAAAGGGAGAGAGAAAGAAGGGGAGGAAGGAAGATCGGCAACTTCTTCCTCTGAGATTAGGCTTGATGAGGCATTCAGGAGTTCGTCGAGGCCCGAGAGAGTTAAAGCTAGCTACGCTCTAAGAGGTAGGAATTTTTTTCCTACTTTGATTAATTTCTACTTAAGTGCCATGTAGGGCCGTGTGACTGAGTTCCCACCTAGGGTCGTCTGGTCGTGTGGGACCGGTCGGCCATGTGGGGTCGTTTGGTCGTATAGAGCCGTGTGATTGTGTTTCCACCTCAGGGTCGTTTGGCTGTGTGGGACCGGTTGGCCATGTGAGGCCGTCTGGCCATGTAAGGCAGTCTGGTTGAGTAGAGCCATCTGGCCTTGTTGGGCTGTTTGGTTTAGTCCCAATGCTTAAGGGATGGTTTGGTTGTCTCGCAGCCTGTGTAGGGAACGATTTGAGTAGACTCCATGGCCGTTTTCCTGTTTTAATCGATAGCTTGAATTAGTGTAGGTTCCCAGTTGTTTAGGACTGATATGTGCCTTGTTAGTGGCCTGAGTATGGCCAGATTTGGGGGATCGAATTGTGGACTATTTTCACGACATTGTTACTTAGCTTGATGATAGCATGTTTGTGTGGCCTGTTATGGCTTTTTACAAGAATTGTTTTGTGGGCATCTCTTATGCCACAATTAGTCTTGATAACCGAGTTGTCTTTGCTCACGTTTGATTGACATACTTAGTGCTAGTTATCTATTGAATGTTGATATATGAATTCTAATATATTGACATTGAGATGAAAATGTTAAATCATATTATTTGTTAATATATGTGTGCTATTATATTAACATTGAAGGAATGATGTTTGGAAATTATAAGCATGTGTTATAATTGTCTAAAATGCATGATGTGATGCATAGCTGGTATGGTCCATATGACATTCATTACATATGAGACATGAAATTGATATGTAATGGCGCATACATTGCATATGCATGGGGATATTTCATTAAATGGGTGTGAGTGCATAGCTGGTAAATCGACACTGTGTTTGGTGTTTGATTGGTGGAGAGGCTCGATAAATAGAATGACGTCCAGCGAGAGTCACGATTGATTAAAATGGTAAAGAAAATATGTGTCGGGTATCAGCAAGAAGGGATAGATCCTCCCTCGGGTGAAAAGCCCTTCAATTATGGTCAGACATAGTCCCATTGGTGAGAAAGGGCGTAAAAGTGTGGTTTGCGGGCGGTGGTGAGACACCAAAATCCGCTACCCACCTGGCGCATGATTTTTGAACATAAAATGGATTTGAATATAAAATGATCATTACGTGTATCATCAACTTTTGGTTTATAAACAAATGAAATTTGTTTTGAAAATGATCATTGGATGTCATCCAGAATGACGGTTTATCACACATGGGCTGAGGCATTGTGTGACGGAGTCTGTGAGGACTCGGAAGCATGGTACATGGTGAGTCGCATCTTATTTCATGGCATGACATGTAGGATTCCATATAGAATTGACATGTTCTTGTTGGAATGTGATTGTGAAATGTTGAGTGAGCATTGCATGTGCACTTAGGTGTGGAGTAGCCCTTGTAGGAGGTATTCTCTACTAGGTGTGGCTCACCCTTCATGGGACAACCCTTTCAGGTACAAGATCACACCAGTGAATGATGCTCAGACGAGGCCGTGATTGTGAAGAAGGCCGACATGTGGCCTTGATAAACTTTTGTAAAAAGTGCTTGGGACAGACTAGTTCTAGCAAGTATTTTGTATAAAAGAATGAGAATTAAATTCTTTTGGACTATTGCCAATATAGTCGGGTATGTAATTATGGTAAGAGTGTCATGATCGAACTCTTACGGATTGTATTTAAGCGCATTGTTCTCATATTTTTTATTTAAATATGAATGAATGAGTCCCGGTGAAGGGACGTATAGAGGTGGTGCCGAGTAACTCGGTGTCCACGAGTAATTGGTATCGGTTCAGGACCAAAACTTAGGTGCGAAATGACCAAAGGTAGAATTTTCACAGGTTGACGACTAGTCAACTGAACCCCTAGGTTTTGGGGCATCACACAATGGATAAATAAAAAAATAAAAAAATCTATCCCTCTAAAATTGGCAGAGGGAACACATAAACTAAAACACTGTTTTCTCATAATAATAATAATAATAATAATAAAAGGAGAATAGACATTCATAATTGAAACTTTTGATTGTTGTGACTGCCATTAATGACAATCAAACTAAAAAAAAAAAAAATCCATGATTGATCTCATGGAATTCAAATTGGACGTCATCCACGTTCTTCATTATTATTATATATATGCCTTTTTTTGTTTCTTGCTTTAATCCTAAACCAACTTATTTGTCATTAATATAAATTCAATAAAAATAATAAAAATTAATAATTGATATGGCAAAAGAACTCTTGCTATTAGTATCATATGCTCAATCAAATAAAAAATAATAACAAATTAATGATTGATATGACAAAATAACTCTTACCATTAATATGAGATTCTCAATCCAATAAAAAATAATAAAAATTAATGATTGATATTGCAAAAGAACTCTTGCCATTATTATGAGATTCTCAATCCAATAAAAAATTAATGATTGATATGACAAAAGAAACAAAGTGATAGAAAATAATAATAATAATAATAATAATAATAATTGATATGCCAATACCATCGAAAATGAAAAACTTCTCTCATGCCCACCATTAATACTTTACATTGTGAATAATAAACTATTATTTATCATATTGTTTTTCATTCAAGTCACTCTTGTAGCGACATGATTGTGCGATCCGAACATCGTGTATTTTATTTTATCTTATTTTTTTTATTAGGGCAATGAGAGCCCCACGGATCTAGAAAAGATTTTTCAAAAAAAAAAAAATCTTCAAGATCATTGAGCACAAAATAAACCCTAACCAACCTAGAAACACAAGGAAAAAAAATAGGCAGATTCAATGCCAATTAAAAAGTCTCGATACCAATTGTTAGATTATTTTGTAAAATCAAGAGTATTTATTGAGCCTAAAAACAATTGATCAACAATCAATAATACCTAATAAATACATTACAAAATAAAAACTTTAATTGTTCAAAGAAGCATATCAATTCGTAGTGTATAGAAAACATACTTGACATAAATTTGAAATTGTTGGCTGCCATTTATCTTCCAAATTTGCAAGGGATGAGATAAAAAAAAAAAAAGTTAAGGCTAAAGATGGTTATTTCCTTCTCCCTGGTGTGTTCTACAGCCTTTTTTTTTTTTTTTTTAAGGTGGGGCTCTGTTGCCCATATATAGAGCACAGGGAACTGATTAGACTTTAGTCGATGAGATTGCAAAGCAGGAAGAAAGAACCACAGATTATAGCTGATTAATATTAACAATTCATAAATGATCCATGAATTAACATGCACAAGTGCAAATTAGGTAGTAATATGATTATACTTAGTTCATAATTAATAATTAATCCAACAGTTGAGATTCTGACACAACCGTTTGAGGAGGATGGTGGGTGTTACTATTTGGTGGCCCAGGAGTCGCTCTGGCTTTCATTTTCGGTGACTTTGACGGGCTTCTGATCCGTAAGCGTTACGTAGGCGACAGGTGAGTTTGGCCCGTTGGTACAGCTTGATGGCAGAAGTGGGTTAGGCTGACTTTAATTTTATTAATCCACCGAGGTCCAAACAACATCGGATCAAGACTGGCTCGATTTTTCGAACTGGTTCAGTGCCAAATTAAAAGAAAGCATATATATATATATATATATATATATATATATATATATACTATATATATATATATATATATATATATATATAATGCCCAAACCCTAATTTCCTTTTGCAAAATGCCTTCTTCTTCTCGCCGATTGCCTTCTCCTTATCCTTCTAGCAAGCATGGCTGAAATTGAGAGCTTCTTCTTCTTACCATTCTGGGGGCATCTTTGTTGCTAGGCTTACCACTATCCTTTGTTTTCTTCCTTCGCCGATGGAGGCCTCTCTCTTGGCAACAGATCGTACAAAACAACCTTTGGGGTTTTGGTGGTTGTAAAGGTGAAGTCAAGCTGTTATTAACATAAGAGTTTAACCCTTGAGTCCAATATGATATGCTAGCGTTCCATTTAAGAGTGAGATTTCCAGACTTAGCTAGAGTAAATGAATATAACGCAGAAAGCGAAGTGTTGGAAGTTGAGAAATTTTGAGAGGGAACTATCGTATCTGTTGGGTATTCGAAAGTGGACCAGATAGAACTGGTGGCATTGCTAAGAACGAGGTTACCTAAGTCAGAGAGGGTTGCAGATGGATGGCCGCGATTGGTGACCAGTTCCCTAGAGGATGTGTCTTCTTACATTGCATCTTGTTGCAGATTCTGAGGAGAAAGCAAGGCTGCGCGAGAAGAACCATTACAAGCGAAAACCAGGAAACCAATCAATGCGAAAATACCGGAATCTCGCTGGCGTCCATTTCCTTAAAACAGATTAAATCGTCTCCTGGCGGGTGCTCGGAGAAGTCGCCGACGTCTGTTCCAGGATACTTGACCCGGACAAACGTGCCTCAACACCTAGACACTCCGTGAGGCGAGAAGGCTCTGTCCGGTATCTTTGAAACACCACACTCTTTGATAAACTCAAAGCCAAAAAAAAACCTATTTTTTACGAATAAGAGTCTCACCTTTATGGTACAAAGGTGAGACCATGTATCGAGAAACCAACATTTAACAAACCGGATTGGATCTACCCTTTGGACTCCACAATGAGTAAATGACAATGAATGTCATTTATTCCAACACTTACTAGTTGGAGGTTACCGGAAGTGAGGAAGTGGAACGATCCTTCGGAGTCAACGATGGCTAAGGAGGCACCATCGACCCGCCAGATGGGGACACCGCCATAGGTTATGGCGGCGTAGAAGGAGGTGGTGGGACTTACGGTAATGAAGCCAAGAGAGAAGTTGGAGTTGGGGGAGTCCCATTTTTTGATGAGGTCGAAGGTAGTGAGGTTGGCAACGAGGGGGATATCCGCGAAAGATACCACGGAGGAGAAGAGGAGGAGGATGGAGAGGGGTAGAACAAGAAATGAAAGGTCCATCCGCAAGATCGTCTAAGCATTTGCAATTTGGGTGGGAGAGAGAGAGAGAAAGAGAGATGATCAATAGTAGATCTTCTAATAATAGGTTTAGAGATCTTGTGAGAGATTTTATTTAGGTGTTTGAGGTAGTGATCTCTGTTGCTGCTGCTAGTAGTGCTACTGGTATTAGTAGTGATGGTAGAGTCACCAAAGGAATGACAACTTTTATCCATTATTCCCACCTCTCTTGGTAGTAGGCTAGGAAGTGTATCTCTCTCAGCTTTGCTTTGCACCATCTATAGATACACATAATCGAAACCAGAAGTAGAAGATAAGGACGATATGAAGAAGAACCTGAAACCAGGGAACCCATCTTTATAGGGTCGGGCTGGCCCGCTAGCCCGTTGGCCTAGTATAGGGCTAGGCCAGGCTAATAAAATGACATCCCAATATAAATTAGGCTTGGCCCAACTCGATCCATTTTTTCCTTTGGCCTGGTATGAGCTCGGCTTTGCCAAATCGATCCACCCAAATTGTCAGCTCTAGTTTTGTGGAGTCTGATCACGACGTTCAAGTCTGTTGCTTGGTCTCAATGCTCTCAGCTTCTTCTTCCTCTTATGCGGCTACACTATCTGATCTCTCCCCGGAGTTCTTGGAAGTTCACAAGGTCGGATTCTTGCTGGCCTCCGGTATCTTAGGCGGAGTTAGCAATGCTATAGACCATGAAATGGTATCAGTATTTTTTTTTCAATTATATAATATCAACCAATTAGAATTGGACTCTAGTCTCTTCACTACTAGAATAGTAGTTTGACCTTTTGATCTTCAATTTCTAGCATTTTCTTTTTCATCCTATTCTGTAATTTTCTATAACAATTTAATATATTTTATCCGTCCTTAATAAAAGTTTTTTCAAAAAGATCATAGAAAAAAAATGAGGAGAAGAATGAATCTATCATGAAGCTATAGATAAACGATATTGAGTGAAAAGTTTTAAAATTTAAAATTTGAAAAGGAAAAAAATGCAAATTATATATTTAATGAGAATGATGTGAAAAAAAAGAAGATATTTTTAGGACTTTAAATTTGGATTTGAAGCGAAATTTACTTTTCGTAGTGTTAGAACACGAATTTACGAAAGGGAAGTTAATTATATTTTTGAAAATGGGTCTGTGATCAATATTTTGAAGTGAAATCTGAAGGACGTGCTAAGTGCCAACCAACTATCGAGTTGTAAATGAGCCGTATGGAGGGATTTAGTTGAGACTCCGACATAGCCATCGATTCTGGCAGAGCATAGGAGGCCACAAAGTGTTGGGAGTGTAACGGTCATGGGCATCACAACCTCAGTGAATGGGAACATATGTTGGTTGATCATTTGAACCCGAGAAGCAAAGTCCCCGACCAACATCAAGAGATGCCATAAGAAGGACACATATGTAATGGTCATTGGTCATGGCTTAGTAAGGCAAGACCAGTCGGGTCTTTAAACCTGGTTACTAACCTTGGCATTGTAGTCTTTGGAATTCTCTGAGTCATTGGACCGTCGGAACATGTATGGAGTCTTATCTTGACACAGTGAACTAAGAGCGGCGAGGAGGGTCTCCTCCGTCACCTCTCCAACGCTCAAGTAAGATCATTGCCGTCTTCTTTCAAAGATTGAGAGTTTTGAACCTTTTCTCCGTACCTTATTCCGTGTCGTAGCTTCATTTTATCAGGGAGGAAGGGGATCCACTCTTCGTGGTAAGTGGATGATTTCCTTCCAAATTGGAAGGAGAAGGTGGCGCATATCTCGCGGACGGAGACCAATTCTTCCTTTTAGACGGGAGAGAGGAGAGAACGTGGGGCGCATATCTCGCGGGGGAGACTAATTCTTCCTTTTAGACGGAAGAGAGGAGAGAAAGTGGGGCGTATTTCCCGAATGCAGGACCCCGAAGGGGTTTGTCCATCTTAAATTCATGGCAAAGCATGGGATGGTGCATCCTCCCTCCGGGGGAGCCTATTCATCAACCCTTGTTAGATAAAGCCTCTCCGAAAAATTACATATGGGGAGTGTCGACTCCTTCTTTGGCTATAGGAGGGTATCCGGATCTGGGCTCCTAAGTTTGGAAACTGCGAGGCGGATGGGATGGACCAGTGACCATGGCCTCTAGTCGAAAGGGCTTGCTAGCTAGAGGGCACGGGTTTAAGGTAGTGCCCGTAATGCCCCCTTTTTCCCTCTCTTGGGAGCGAGTGTCCGGCAAAGAAAAAAGAGGACAGCTTGATCGTCATATCATAAGAACGTGATCAATCTTTATTAATTTGATGAATTTTATAACTTTTGAAAATGCATTAAAATGCCATACGTCTCTTGAGTTGATCCTGAAGCTGGAGAGTACATTATAAAAGTTTAAAAAGGGTGACAAGGTTTGTGGAATTGCCCCCGGTTATCCACGTTCCTCTAGCGAGTAGGATAATTGAGCGTTCTTGAGGAAATCGAGTGGGGGATTGCGAGAATGAAGGATGATTGTATTCGATTATTTGGGCGTGCTCAGCGTGAATCAGACCAAAGATTGCATGGTTTGACGAGAAGTCGGAATATATTCATGGTAAGTTTGGCCTTGAGTGGTTACAGCGGAATGGAGATCTCTGCGTCGAGGACCCCCTATGCCAAATCAGTGGGGCTTTTCTCCCTTCTTGAGCCCCCTTTCCATCTTTCCTCCTTTTTTTTTTTCTTTTTTTTGTGGTAGCGATTTTGCTCTTTGCTTTGTCTTCTCTTCCGACTCTTCTTCTTGCTTCTTCTTTGGCCGCTGGTGTTGATTCGGGCCGAACTATGTAGCCACTTCAATATGATTGCTTAGTTGTTACTTGTAAGGATATGAATGTAATGATGAATGCCGTTTGGCGTAGTCAATAAAATCGTACTTTTTTGACATTTATGTACTAACATGCTGCCTTGAAACGATCTTGCACTTTATTTTTACGTTTCGGCGAGGGGCGGCTTAGTGGCCATCATTAGGATACTTAGTGATCTGAGTTAATGAAGCGGTTTGGGCCTAGCAGTGCAGACTGACATATGGGCCACTAACTTTGGCCCTTATTACAATTATTGCCCTAGGGAGGCCGGATCGTCGTCGCAGCAGAAATGGCGGAGGGTGATAGACGGCGTCGCATTTAATGCGCTCGTAGGTGTAAGCGGTTGGTATATAGGGGTCATTATTAGATTTTCCTTTTCACTTTCCTATCATCCTTGAGTTATCATGCGATTCGGCACCTTCTGCGTATACATTGTTGCGATTTTGCGTTTGGTTGTGAACAGCTTTTTCAAGCGTTTGCTCAGTTTTCACTTTACAGGTAATCATTATTTCCCTGACTAATGTATTGAATCTTCCTAAACCGGTCTTCTTGGTGTGAAAGTCTAGAAAGGTGAGAGGGTAGGTCTAAGGCTTGTTAGACCTGGGTGGTTTTCGCCTAGGTTTAGTGGTTTGCCTTTCTACCCGTTCGGTGTACGGCTTGGGGCTGATACTCGCTCTTCCTCCTTACAGTCTGTTTATAGCATGAGAGGTGAGAGGAACTTCCACGGTCGGGCATGTCGTGACGAGGGCATGTCACGGGACGCGTTCTACAAGTCATATCGTCTCGTCCCTGACAGTGGAGGAATTGAGGTCCTATTGAGAAATCCTTGAGAACATTGACTTGAAGTTAATGGATGAGCCGGATGAGTCCACTCTGGGTGGGGAACACAATTCGGTGTTTTTTACCTGCGAGCAACTTTCAGCCGGGCTTCGTTTTCCAGTGCCCACCCTTATTAAACAGTTTTTGCACTTTACCAGGGCGCCGCCGGCCCTTGTTCATCCCAACGTAATCCGTATTCTCATCGGGTGCAATGTTCTGAACTTCTTATACCAGCTCAACCTTTCATTGGTTGAGATTTTCTTCGCCTACTCTCTGATATTACGGAGAAGGGGCCGGTTGTCCTTCTTGATATTGGACTCCCGACTGCAGTTCGTGAATGGGCTCCCCGATTCTCCTAAAACGGAGGCAAAGGGGGTTATCCTAGTAAGGGGGCCCTGAGACGAGACCCCGGGCTCTCCTAACCTACCGTTTTATATTAACCGGTCATAGCGCTTCCCAGGTGTGTGTATGAACTAGGCAATGGGCCAAATTTAGATTCATACATATGACTTTATGCGCGACTGATTATGGATTACTAATGCAGGGAAAAAATGGAGAAGCAGGTTGGTGTAGTGGGTAGAGAAGGCGAGCCTTGAGAAGATTCATATACTGTTGGAGGTTTCCAAACAGGAGCGCCATTGTGAGGTTCTTTTGACTTTGAAGAACCTTGTTGACATGAGATGGAGCCGACCCACATAGTCTCTGGGTATTCCTCGTTCGCGCCTGCATCGGAGATTGTGGGGTGGGAGAACGCCGTTACCAACGATGCGCTACAGAATCTGCTCACGGTAGATGCGCCATCACGAGATCCAGGCCGAAGTATTGAGCCGGGAACAAGCGTTACGAGCCTCGTCTATCCCTCGCGTGCCTTAGCGGGGTTCGGCTCTGCCCGTACTCGGTGCAGGCGGGGAGGTGTTGTCGGCGGGGCTTCCGCTAGCAGAAAAAAGTTGATCCTTGCCCCAGTGTGTGATAAGAAGAGGACCACCTAGGGGAAGAGTGCTCGTGGGGCCCCGGTGGAAGATTTTATACCTTGGGTTTGTTCTGAGCCAAGCAGGCCTTCTCTCTCTGAGGAAGAAGAAGAGGAGGAAGAGATGATGAGATTGTTGGATGTTTCTGGCCGTGAGTGGCAATGAGGAAAGGCGGCGGCGAGAGCGGGCTACGAAGGGTCGGTCTGCGTCCCTATGGTGTCGGGGTTCGAATGCAAACAATGGTGCGGCCTCCGAAATGGGATCAAGCGATCGAGCTTGGAGAGGACATTGCTGTGAAGGCGGGGAGCTCATTCATACGCCTTTATGAAGTGGTCCATCCTTGCGACGGCTGGTAGCCACGGTGCCGCTGAGCTCGGCTAACGAGGGCACAGAAGCCGTTGCCGCTGGGCGAATACTACTCAACTCTTATCTACCCACATCGCGTGACTGGGTGATGGAGGAAGTGGCGATGCAGGACTGTGATATCAGTCCATCCTCCCGCAGTGGGAGGTACTGATTGGGGTGAGGGCTCTGGTGATCGTCTGAGCGATTTGTACCCAAGGCTGTTCTGTTGCGTGAGGCCGGGACGAACGGGGTGAGGAGGTATTTGGTTGTTGTTCTGTCCCGGTGCTGAATGAGGATATTTGCTCCAATCGCTAGAAAGGCGAGATGCGGAGTCGCAACCAAAACTTAGATCCAGACGGCCCGAGTTGTAACGTGTAAAGCAAATATATATATATATATATATATATATACTCTCTCTCTCTCTGTATATATATATATATATACTATATATATATATATTGTCTTTGATTAAACAACGCTCTTTCTTCTCATGAGGCCATTAACTCGTTACATAGCATGTCCCTCTAGCAGTGAATTCATTACTCGGTGAGGATCTTGGCGGCTTTGGCTATATTTGAGTCAGACTTTGCCCAGGGAGAGCTTGAACGCCTCTTTGAAAGAGGCGGGGTGACCATCCGGCGTTTAGGCTGGAGGCTGAGAGCGTAGATGGGGCGACTCGGGCCGCGAGAGGATCTTTGCCGCACGGTGGCGATGGCGTGGTTGGAGATTGAGCGGGAGCGCCGGCGGAGTTAGTGGAAGCTTGTGCGTGTCCCAAAGTGCTACGACCACCTCGGAAAATTTGTTGTGAAATCGAGTGCGAACGGCTTTGTTTAGCAAGCGCTGGTGGCGCCAGGAGTTACAGCAGGTAGGAACGATCGCTAACGGATGAAGCGTCTCTACTAAGTGGAGCTTGGGGCGATGAGATGACCGGCGACTTTTAGGAGAAGAGTTTCGCGAGAGGTCGGCATTAGGCGAGTTTGATCGCGGCGGCTGGCGTGATTTTTAACTACGGTTACGGCTGCTATGCCTTTGCGCATGATATCCGAGGGAGCAAACCTAAAATCCCTCATGGGATGCCAGGTACATCTACTCCTCTGACCCCGGAGTTTTTCATGAATCCTCGATGCCCCTTGGGCTGCAGTATTTGCTGTAATCCTTCTGGAGCCGTCGAGGCTGGCGGAAAAGCTTTAATGGACAAGGCCTCCCGGGTGCCAAGGGAGAGGTTGACATACTACTGGAGCCCTCGGTTTGGCCGAGCGAGGCTACTGAGGGTTAGGGCCATAAAGAATCATCAAATGTATTTGGTATTTGGACATTTTATTTCTTGTTTTTTTTTATGAAGCGCTTCTTTCCGGCTTAGCTGGGTTGCATAGAGCTATAATTGCCCTAGTCAGACAAGATATCTTATTTCGTAGTCCCAAGATGGGACGTTAAATTTAGAGGTGAGTGATATCTTTCGGGACCTTGGCTATGAAATTAGATGATGGATTCTAAGTCCGGCTGAAAGGGCACTTTACTCGCCATCCAGGTTGATTAGGCAAATATTATTTGTATCGAACCGGATGGATCATTTTCCTACGCCATCTAATTTCTAGGCCATCCAGACTTTGGGTATTGACCGGTTAGGATTTATCCATCTTAGGAAGTAGAATAGATCATCTTATTGCGTATCACGGGACTTTTAAGTTGATCGGTGAAATTATCTTCACCAGTAGAACAAGTCATTTCTTTAGCATCATCAGGACTTTTAGGTTGGCCAGGCTAGAAGTTATCTTCATCGGGTAGGACATGTCATTTCTTGCGTCATCAGGACTTGAGTTGATCGGGTGAAGTTGTCTTCCACCCAGGAGACCCGAGCAGTCGTTTTACTTTCGCCATCCGGTTTTAAGTTATTTGGGTACAGGATTCTGTTGAATTGAGTCATTTCTTGCGCCATCCGGACTTGCAGGATGTGGCAAAAAGTTATCTTCCTTGAAGTAGGACGGTCGTTTAACGACCGGACTTTAAGTGTTGATCATAAGAGGAGAAAAAAATGAACATCTGTGCATTGATATTGAATCATTCTTTATTGATAATACCTCTTAAGATGTGTTGCATTCCACATTCTAGGTACAGGGGTCCCTCCTAGTTGGCCTGGAACTTTCCTGCGGTTGGGTCAGTTGTATTCTCAAATACTCTTATGTATGGCTGGTCTAGGGTTGGAATGGCAGGAAGCATTTCGTTTATTGTAAGATCTTTCCAATCGGTGCTGGTAGGATGCTATGCGGATGGCTGCTGACTCTCGTAATTCATTGATTGTGTCAAGCTCCCTGATCATTAATTCTGTATTTCCCTGCTCGGGGGTGTTTATCCTAATGGTAGGCATTCCAATTTCCGTGGGGATGATAGCTTCCATTTCATACGTGATTGTGAATGGAGATATGCCAGTGGGTTTATGGGTGGTGGTTCTGTAAGCCCAGAGTACCAGGGAGTTCATCACCATTTTCCTTCAAGTGAATCCAATGTTTTTCGGGGCCTTTGAGGTTTTGTTGGAGGCCTACCTTTAACCATTGCTTTAGTAGCGGGTGGAGTATAGATTTTTTATCTTGAATCTGATAAAAGTTTCGTGGGCATTTTGTCCAAATTGAGGCTCGTTGCCGGAGAGCGATTGATGCAGAGATGCTAGAATCGACCTGATATTCTTCAAATAAATGAGTGATATCGATCTTTAATCGAGGAGAATGCTTGACCTCGTCCCTTCTTGAAATAATCTGTGTACGATAGTAACTTCTTTTGGGTTGGAAGCGGCGGTAGTGGTCGACTATATCGATCCCCATTGCATAGGGCCAAGGGCTATAGATAGAGATTAGGCCTTGCATCGGTGATTCGGGGATGGGGGCAGAGAATCATTGGCGGCGATCACACTTCACAGTATAATTGGTAGCATCGGCTTTGTGGTGTTAGTAACCTTGAGTGTGGGCGATGGGCGAGTTACGCTTATTTGGGGTGATTTTCGCATATTCCTTCATGCAGCTCAGCTAACACGTATTGGCTTTGTTCGGGTGTCAGGCACTTTAGATACGGACCGTCGAAGGACCGTCTGAACAGTTGCCCATCGATCAAGGAAAATCATTTGCCCGGTTGACATCAGCAATTCTCTCCGTGGGTCTGTGCATGCCAGTCTGAGTGTGGGATCCGTCCAGGCGGGGTCTGTCACCACAGTTACGGATGATGATAAACCTGGCGATAGTATCGGCAAGAAATATTGTTTCGGTGATTGGTGGCGGCCCGCGGGGCGATGCTTACGCGCTTTCGACTAGTCACGAGGGCGTGCTCAGGATTCAAACGGGAAAGGCTGTGGCGTTGTTTTCGAGGCGTGTTTGCCATTAAAGTCTCGGGACTCAAATTCTTCGTTAACTTGTTCAACCACCAATTAGGAGTCACTCCGAATCAAGAAGAATATGTCGTGAACGGCGACCCAGCTAGTTCGAACTGTTAGGATGGCCTCGTATTCGAGCTTCGTTTATTAGAGCGAACGCATTTGGATTGCCTACTCGATCTTGTCCCGGACGGGTTCTGTACACCAAACGATGCAGCGGACATCACGGATGCCTGTCGATATTGAGAGTCCCTGATCCAAATTGTCGGGCATATTTCCAGCGGGGGTTAAGCTATGAAATCAGCGTGCCTACCTTGCCAGAAAGCCTCGGTTTGTATTGGATGCTCCCGAACTCATAGTTATTATCGAGCCATTCTTCTCGATAAGTCAGGCTTATGTATAGTGCTCCGAAGGGGGAGGTCAGTTAATACGACAATGGGGTGCGCTTGGAAGTAAGGGCGAAGTTTTTCTTGCATTATTCGGAGGCTAGGCGACACCATAAGATGGCTATACACGGTTTTACGCATCGACTAAGGATTTGCTAATGAAGAACACTGTATCTGAGACTGCGAGGTTGACGAACAGAGTTTCACCGGTGTCAAGACTTGCGAGGATCGGGGGTTCGGCTAAGTCTTTGCTTGATGAGTAAAGGAGATCGCCTCTTCGTTCCATTGGTCAGATTAGCTCCTCTTAGGGTGAAAGCGAAAAGGGGCACAAAGCGGTATGTGAGCAGGAAATAAATCGTTAAGGCAATAATCAGCCATCGGTTGTTGTACTTCCTTTCTAGAGCTCGGGGCTGGAGACTCTAGAATGGTTTAAGGCCCAGGAAGGGTTGTATACATCCTTTTGTTGTGTCGTCCATGAAACTAGGAGGCAGATCTGTTGACCAGTCACACTTTGAGATTCGACTTCATACCATAAGTTCTGAGGAGGTCAAATGCCTGTTGTAAATGGTTAGTGTGATCGGGTGTTTCATGGACTTTGTCAACATATATCATCATATATCTTCCATGTTTTCGACGGCCAATTCGAAACATCTTGGTTACCAATCGATAAGTGGCTCTAAGCATTCTTCTTGAAGGCATTGCATTGTGAGAGCCTGGTGAGGTGATGAGAAAGATGTTTTTCTGATCAATGATTTTGTGAGGTTGGTGATGGCCAGAATGTCCCAAAGTGTGACATCTCTGGTGCAGTGTGTGTGTCAGTCTTGAATTTGATCAATCTGCGGCGGAGAGCTGTCGTTGGGACATGTGCATCTCATTAGTCCAGTGGATTGACCTACAACTCCTTTTTAGGAATATTACCGCCTTGAAAGCCATTAGGGTATTTTACTTCTTTGATAAACCCATCCTTTAAGAGATTATGCACTTACGCGGATGATGCAGTGAGGTGAATTAAGTTGGAAAGCAGGTAACTACGCCGAATGGGTTGGGCGGATGGGACGTTCAACTTGTGGAGGAGTGATTCAGGGTTTACCCTTGTCGTATACGCATGGTTCGATGATACGTTGGCGTTCTTGAGTCGATTCTACAATTACCGTGGGCCTTCTCTTCCTCGGTCGAGAGGCGAGCATAGAGTACACCTTTAAGGTCAGCCAAGGCTATGGGCTGCGGGGATTACATAGCGGTGTTCCTATCTTACGAGCGGCGAAGCGGCGGGCGCTAATTACTATGAAGATGGGTGACTTGGCGAATGAGCTATCGGGTTCTTTATCTTTTGGCGCGTGGCGGCGATAATAACTGCGATGAGTTGCTGGTGGATGCCTTGAAGGTCGACTGCGGATGTAGTTAGATGGCCGATAGTTTGGTGGTAGGTCGAGGAATTGCTTTCATGGCATGCGACGGGTTCGGTCGGCGATAGCATTATCACGAGCGAGTCTTGCGACCATTAAAAGCAACACTTCTTGAGTTCTTAGTCTGCCTTGACAGAGAGGGCAATATATTTATTATTAGCGTGGTGGACCCATTGAATCGGATAAAACTCCTACCCGATGAAGCTAAGATGGCGGCGGGACTTTCATGCGTGAGAGCGGGAAGTTATAATTCGACCGCTATTTCTTGTGGACCCCCTTCCTAGTGACGGGAAATCTGTAGGCACCCACGGTAACCTTTTGTGGCTTCATCTCGTATGAGTTACCATGAAGCTAAAAGCTAAGTAAAAGCTAGCGGCTTGTATTTGAAGCGTGGGTTATAAAAATTTTCATTTACATCAAATCACACCTTTAGATTTAAGCGAAAATCAGTGACATAACGGCGCACGGTGAATTGACCGAAATACAAAATCACACGTATATAAACAAATACACTCCCAGTGACGCAAAATCCTTCTGATCATAAAGGACCCATACGGTCCTCATCAAAATATAAGATAAAAATCAATCAATATAATTTCATCGCAACTGTTTTTCTCGAAACCATGCATGCATATTTTACAAAGATATTTATATACAAAATGTCACCTTTTAAGTTTTACTAGTTTTAATTTACCTTGTATCTTATATATAATCACGACCTGACGTCTAAGACGAGAGGATCGGAAAGGTCTTTCGACCGGCACACTGAAAAATTATTTTAAAAGCGAGAAGCGTGAGCCAAACGAGGGCTAAGTAGATCTTATAAGTTCTAAATCTTTGTATCTGGCTGTTTGTACTGATATGAAAATATGTATCGTGAATTTGTAAAGCATTTATGAAAAGCGAGTTTTGCTATAAAAACCATTTATTTGTTAATTATTCTGGCTGATAGCTTGTTTTGAAAACTATTCTCTTTGTATTTGTTCTAAAAACTATTTTATAGCTGTGAAAAGCTGTTCGATCTGATGATTGTCTCCCGAAAGTGTTATCACGTAAATCAAGTACCAACCCATTGAGCCATTTAAAATACCTAGAAGTGATGCCTCGGAACCTCAGACACAGCGTCGGTAGTGAACTCTCGAACCTTGCAGGCTAAGATGGTAGGTGAACACGGCGGGATACATATAGCATAATGGAACCTGGAACCAAATGCTCGGTGGGGAACCTCGAAACCAACACCTCATCGCTATGTACTAAGTCGGTAGCTAACTATATACCTCGAATGTGCGGAGGGCGACTCACTATATAAATATATGTGTGATCTCTTCAGGTGCGACCGGGCAATATAGTTAGTCATAATATCCCATAACCTTGCCATGCACGATCCGAAATACATCGACGGAGCGAGTACATGTCATCTAGGGGTTTTGCTAAACCGAATAGCTTGTTTCTTAAATCTTTTGAAATCGAACTTTTAACGAGTATAACAATTGGGAGGTAAAAAAATGCTATAAATCTATTTTCAAACACTTTACAAACCTTAATTTAAACACTTTCGTTTAGAAATGATTTTGAGTACTCACCTTTTCTGACTAATTTCTTTCAAATCTTGTCAAGCACTCTAGATTCGTGGGATGCTCAAATCGCCTACACAATTCATTCAAATTACGAAAATGCCCTCAGTTTTAACGTTTTAACCATAAAACATACAGGCTTTCAAATGACTATATCGAACGAACCGATTCCTGACAAAACTTTACGTGCTAGTCCCATTCGATATGGACATCGATAATATGATGTAGAAATTGACCAAAATGTCCATACATTAAATGCCCTATAAAAACTATACATTTTAGTCAACTTTTGGCCAGAAGGACTCCATATAATACAAATAAAAGCAATTTAAGAAAATTATCGTGAAACTTTGTCGAGCTATACTCTGAAATTTCAACTGGCTAATGAACAGTCCCAAAATTCAGCCATTTGTCGAACAGTCCCAAATATTCCACAAAAATTTCTAAGCTGAGTCTAAAATTTTTGGGACTAAAGTTCTACGACTTTTCCTGACCTCTACAAGAAAATTTCAAACCCTTATATAACCTTCAGGCTTGAGAAATAACACAAGTAGGCAAATTTTCTGCTTTAAGTTTGACAAAAGGTAGATATTGGTACCTATACGTAGCTCTCTTTGCGTATACCAATTTTGCCCATGCAACAAAACAGATATCTACGGTCAGATTCAGTAAATACGAAAGAAGCGAAAAATAAAGAAAAATCGCCTCTCTCATTTTGGGCGCTCTCTCTCTCTCCAAGCGTTCAATTCCCCTGCAGTTTGATTTTTTTAATTTTATCCTTTTTATTCGTTTTTAAAATCTAATTATTATTCTTTTCTTTAATTATTATTATTATTATTTAGATAAATAATTTCTATTACCTCATTTCAGTCATTTTGTCGAAAAATTTTATTTATCCTAGTGAATATTCTTTAAATATTTGCCATTTTTCGAGATTTTCTAAAATCCGTTTTAGGATTTTCATTTCTAAACGAAAAAGGTAGCTAAAAATTTATAAAATATTGTTGTCTTGGAATTACTTGAAACTTTCTGGGTTACTAGATTTGTGAGGCAATTTAACGGCACGATTCGTTTCGTCATCGAGATCTAGAGAATTTTCCCAGGCTTATGAATAGTTACGGTAATTTATTATTATTATTATCCTTTTAAATTTTCATAAAATTCCATAATTGGAATTCCACCCCAAAACTTTCCTTAATTATAAAGTCTTTAATTCTTTTAAGCAAACTTTCAAAAATTCTATTATGACACTAAATAATTAAAGAAGCCCTTGGTGCACATACGATTCTATGTCTGATGCCTCTCGAGACGAGGGTGTTCTGAAATCCTACATCATAGAACATTTAAGTCCTCGAAATGAACAAAACTAACATAAAGAGGATACCTTAATCTGAACAAGCGAGGATATTATTTGCTTGTAAGGCCTCACGGCTCCCATTGTAACCTCTTTAATTCATGATTCCCCATCAAAAACTTTGTGGAATGACCTTATTATGAAATCATTCTCTGCGATCTACTATACTTGCATTGGTGCTCATATAAATTGAGTGTCCTTTAGTTCTCTTGGTGATCTTTGAGTACATGGGAGGGATCGGAATGTACTAGAGAATGGATACATGAAACACATTATGAACCTTAAACTGACTACGTAGGAGGTCTAATCTATATGCCCCTCTTTAGTCCCGCTCTGGCAATAATCTCATATGGGCCTATATATGCAGGCCTCGACTTCAGCGTCTTCAAATGCGAAACACCTTTCCAGGGAAACTTTGAGAAGACCACATCGCCCACAACAAACTATGAATCCTACGGCGTTTGTCATATAACTTTTAATAAGTCACGGCTATTTGGTCAGTCTCGGACAGTGCGGATCTTATCTAAAGGTAATCTGTGCCCCAACTCTGGGCTATCAGTTCTCTCTGCTCCTCGCATCCCGACATATGGAGATGCGACCCTTCGACCATACAATGCTTCAAATGAACCATGCCTATCTTTGGATTGATAAGCTGTTGTAGGCGAACTCCATCGAGATAATCGCATTATCGGCTTTCCCTTAAACTATATCACGCATGCTCTAAGCATATCATAGCGTCTGAATAGTTCCTCTCTGATGACCATCGGTCACGAGGATGGAAAGGCTGTGCTAAAAATTCTGTCGAGTCCCCATGGAATCCACGTAAAGCGGACCAAAATGCGGATGTGAATGCGGGGTCTCGATTACGGGGTATCGATGAAGGAACACCATGTAAATCTAATATCACCTCCGTATAATTGGAATGACTTGTCCCGATGGGTCATCATTGCTAGCGGGAGAAAATGCGCGGTTCGTTAGTCTATCCACTATCACCCATATGGCATCGTGTTGTCTCCAGAGTTCTCGGGCTTAGATAACGAAATCCATAGTAATCTTATCCCACTTCATACGAGGAATGGAGGAAATTTGTATCTTTCTGCGGCTTTTGGTGCTGCCTTTACTGTGGCCGAGTTAGGCATGCGGATCTGAAATCTGCAATTTCCTTTTCATGCCCTTCCACGATAATGCTCTCGAGTATGATACATCTTGAATTATACCGGGGTACATGGCATATCTTGAAGAGTGAGCCTCTTTCCATGATTTCCCTTTTTAGTTCACCTATGTTGGTACACATTCGACTCCCTCTGCTAATACGCCATCGTCTCCCGATGCGGAACTCTAGTTTCCTACCACCCTCGATCTGCCCTCAGCTTAATCATCTACGACACAGCCGACCTTCCTTGATGATCCCATAGAAGGCGAACATAAAATGATGCGACGGTGTCCCACGTATCAATTTTCTTATTGAACTCCCACGAAGATCTCGATATCATGATAGGAGATATCTTGTGCAGCGAATAAGCATAGGAACCCTCCAGGTTTGGAAGCAAGGCATCGGCCATTACATTGGCCTTCCACGGATGGTACTGTCGTGCGATCATATTCGCCAATCAACTCCAGCCTGGGTCTTAAAAGTTAAGCTCTTTACGGTGAAGATATCTTTGGGAGCTCTTATGATGCGTGAATATCGACGGGGAACAGTATAGATAATGTCTCGGATCTTTAGAGCGAAAACCCTTCTTGCTAGTTCTAAATCATGGGTCGGGTAGTTACGCTCGTGCTTCTTTAAGCGGCCAGAAGCATAAGCTATCACTTTCTGCCATCACGCATCAAAATACACCTAACCCTTGTGCAGGCATCACTATATACCACATAAGCGTCGCTCACGGTGAGTGCTATCTTGGTATCGTCAATCTCTGTCTCGGCTCTCCTCGAAAACTATGTTGGCGGTATCGACCACTCAATTTCGATCCTTTTTCAATAGATTCGTCGACCCAGGAGTTATCTTCGAAAATCCATCAACATATTTCCTGTAATAACACACCAATCGAGAAGCTATGAACGAGAAACATTGGGTGGCTTCAATTCATGGCTTGATCTTACGAGGATCCACACTAGTACCTTCTGCGAAATGACGCGGCCAGAAAGCTGCTGTCCGACCAAAGCGCGCCTAACTTAGCGTATAATGAAGCGCTCTGCAGAATACGCAATCGTCAGGAGTGCTGCATGTTCCTCTGACCCTTTGAGTACACTTCAGAATGTCATCAATGAATACGATCACAAACATCTAAATGCGGGTGAATCACCACTGTTCATCAAATCCGTGAGAACGGAAGTGGGCTAGTCAATCAGAATGGCATCCTTAGGAACCGTATTGACCGTATCACAAATCTGACGAGTCTTAGAAACATCATTCTCCCGGACCCTCAGCGTGGTAGCGGCTGACCTTAGGTCGATCTTAGAATATACGAGATCCATGCAATTGGTCGGAAATAGGCTCATCTATACGAGACGGATCTTTTGGTTGTGTATTGTGCTTAGGTCGGTATCATAGTCTATACTGTAAGTAGCTTCCATCTTTCTTCTTTCTGAGAAAGAGTAGGAGCTCCCACGGTGAGGTGCTAGATCAGGATAAAGCCCTTGCTTGAAATTCCTCGATTGTGCCTTCAATTCTTTCGGCTCTCTTTAGCCATTACGTATGGAGGAATGGATACTCATTTCGGTCCACAGACTAGTTCGATAACGAACTTAATTTCTCTATCGGGAGTAAACTGAAATATCATCTGGAAAGACATGCGGGAACTCTTTGACTATGGGGATGTCTTCCCGGTAGGTATCCCCCTCTTGTCTCTTTATCCCTTCTGAATGCCCGAATAACCCTAGCGACCTTTTGAAGCATTTTGAGCGGTCATGGCGTGTGAGACTAGGGCGATCTCTCTTCGATTCCCAGAAATATCACGCTTGGTTCCTACGCGAACCAATCTTACTCCTTCTTATAGCAATCCTAAGATGCCTGGATAACTACCCATACCCAAGATTATATTTAAATCATGGATACCTAACACTATCAAATATGCTGGAAAATCCTATTCGATCACCAATCTACTACTCCGAACTATCCTTTCTGATGTCATAAGATCCCCATTTACCGAACCACCATACCTAACATCTATAGGTCGACTCTATCCGGTGCCTCTCGAATGGTACTAAAATAAATGAATGAGTGGCTCCCGGTCCACCAATGCATATGCATCATGATCTTAAACTCCGAAATCATACCTCCGCAATTACGTCTGTGATGATTCGCCCCGCTGTGACTAAACACCGAGCTCCAGCACAGAGTACCACTGACCAAGACCGTGCACTCCTCGCTCTCGCACCCTGCATCACGACCTCTACTGTACCCAGACGCACCTCTCGCCCGAACCACCTCACCAAACACCTGGACTGGTGCTCGTAGATGCCACTTACCTACCTCGAGGTCTCAAGAGCTACTAATTGTGACGCTCGATAAAGTGACCTTCCCGCCCAAGAATGGAAACATCCTCACATATCAACATGCACCCTCCGAGATGTCTCTCCCACATGCAGGGCAAGACGGAACTGCAGATCCCGAAGATCTACTTCACTCCTGGTCAAGCCATGACCGACCCGATCCCCTGGTCAGATGCTACCCGTCCCGAGCCTCATCACAAATTCACTTCTTTCCTTTCTTTCTACTAGACTGACTGGTGCCTGGCTGACTAGTGCCGGGAGCACCTCTCTTATTGTTTGGCCGCCCTTGAGTTAGAACTAAAACTATCCTTTCTACCTTTAGTGTAGCCTCAAACTTTTCATAAAATTGTTGCTTGCTTTACTTTTGTTGTATCCTAGTAAACACGGGAAACCTGTGTCTCTACCGTGCTGAAAGACCCTGTCAACGTCACCTTTTCTAGTAATTATGGTGAAACCCTCATGTCTACGGTCACCATATGGCTGAAGCTAGAACACTAACCCTACTCCAACCATAAGTACCCCCGCCTCCTGTCGCCACCATCATAAGTTTTAGCCCCTAATTTAGAGCGCGTTTTATCATGCCCCTTCGTCTTCCGAGGCTCTACGCTCGACGGTAGCCACGTAATAATCAGAGCACCCGATCCATCGCCATGTACGCCACTGGTTCATACCGACACCTACTGGGCTGATCTATCACATTTTCGATTCAAAGTGTGCCCTAGGGACATATCTCCGGTGGTGCTCCCAGGCGGAAGTCCTGTATCGACCTCAAGACCTCGCCCGCATAATGCCGTGAATTTCAAGATTAAAAGATTTAGTGACACTTTTCAATATTTGATGGCAAGTGATTAGCAAAACAATGTAGGTTGCAATAGGGAAATCATTATTATAAAAACAATTTATAGGAAATACTATGGAAAACGTATTTAAAAAATGCGAACTATCGCCTAACCGCTTCGATATCAAATCACGTATCTCCCTTCCCAGGCGATTTAGGGCCTGGTTTAAGAATCTCCACAAGAATCCTTCGCCCAAGTCGCCAGATCGACAAGTTACCATGAAGTTAAACCGTAAAACCGGCTGAAACCAGAGCCTGGAAAACGCGGGTTATAAAATTTTCATTTTCTATCAAAATCACACCTTTAGATTTAGTTTCTAAAATCCCACAAAGATAATTTGACCGCATCTGGTGGTCAAGCCTCGAAAATACAAAAATCACCCGTATATAAACAAATACACTCCCAATATTTTCAAAATCCAACTACAATCATAGCGACCTCTCGTCCTCATCAAAATATAAGATAAAAAATCAATCCAACATACTTATTCGAACTCCTCGTTTTCTCAAACCATGCATGCATATTTTACAAAAGATATTTACATATACAAAATGTCACCTTAAGTTTTACTAGTTTTAATTTTTACAATCTTATCTTATATATAATCACAAAGACAAATAGTTTAAGATAGAGGATCCTCGAAAGGTCTTTCTATTTCAAGACTCGCACCGAAAAAAATTATTTTAAAAACAAGAAAACTATGAGCGCCAAACGCTCATGAGTACTATAAGTTCTAAATGTCGCCCTCATTGCTTGTACTTCAATAAGGAAAATATGTACGTAAATGGTTGTAAACCTGTTTATGAGAAAATTGAGTTTTTGTTATGAAAATCATTTCGAAAACTGCTTTCTCACATGGAAAACTGCTTTGGAAACTATTTCTCGCCGCGAACCGGCTTTCAAACAGGTGGTTACTATCCGAAAGTGCTATACCTGTAAATCAAGTACCAACCACCGGGCCCATTTCCAAATACCCTAAGTGATGCTCGAAACCCTGAATCTGCATCAGAGTGAACCCCTAACACTACTCCGGCTTAAGATGGTCCTATGAACACCCATGATCTATATAGCATAATGGAACCTCGGAACTGGGTACGCCGTTTCGGTGAGGGAACTCTAACCAACACCTCATCGCTTATGTATCAAGTCGCGCGCTAACTATATACCTCGAATGTGCGCAGGGCTTAATTCACTAATATAAATATATTGCTATATCTAACCCCAAATTGCCGACTGTGCAATATAGTTAGTCATAATATCCCATAACCTGCTATGCACAATCCGAAATACATATGACCGAAACTGAACAGGCTATCTAAAGGGTTTTGCTAAACCAAAGCCAAACTGTTTCTTAAATACTGAAATCAAACTTTTCTGCTGAATATAACAATTGGGAGGTAAAAATGTTTTATAAATCTATATTTTCAAAGCACTTTACAAACTTGTAATTTAAACACTTTCAAGCTTTTTTAGGAAAATGATTTTGAGTAACTCACCTTTTTCTCGACTAATTTCCTTTTCACCACTACACTCTAGATTCTCGCCGATGCTCAAATCGCTCACACAATTCATTCAATATTTAAAATGTTCCTCGCTTGAACGTTTTAACCATAAAACATACACAGGGCTTTCAAAATGACTATATCGAACTAACTTCAATTCTAACAAAACTTTACGTGTTAGTCCCATTCGATATGGACATCGATAATATGATGTGAAATTGACCAAAATGTCCATACACATTAAATGCCCCATAAAAACTATCTGTTTAGTCAACTTTTGACTCAAGGGACTTTCCATATAGTCTAAAAATACCCGAAACATTTCTGAAAATTATGTCCGACTTGTCCGACTATACTCCTGAAATTTCAACCCGAACTGTCGAAAATACCCCAAAATTCAAATTTCTAATCAACCGAACACAAATTCCAAATATTCCTAAAACTTTCTAAACTCAGTCTAAAATTTTGGGACTAAAGTTTACAACTTTTCACGCCTCTAAGAAAATTTCAAGCCACTATATAACCTTTAGGCTTGAAATAACACAAGTAGGCAAATTTTCTACCTTTTAAAGTTTGACAAAGGCTAAGATATTGGTACCTATGCGCAGTTTCCTTTTGCTGCATATACCAATTTTTCCTTCTCGCTCCGATGAATGCCCACTTCATCCGATTCGCAGAATCCGAAAAACAAAGAGAAAAAATAAAAAAAGAAAAATCGCCTCATCGACGCCTTCTCTCTCCACGCGTTCAAATTCCCCTATAGCTTTTGATTTTTTTAATTTTATCCCTTTTTATTTTCGTTTTTTAATCTAATTATTATTCTTTTCTTAATTATTATTATTATTATTTAGATAAATAATTTCTATTACCTCATTCAGGTCCCATTTTTATCCCTAAAAATTTTATTTATTATAATTGAATATTTCCTTAAATATTTTCCATTTTTTCGTGAGATTTTAAAATCCCGTTTGCGCTTCATTCTAAACCCGTCGCCTAAAAATTTATAAAATATTCGACTGTCTTAATTTAACGAGAAACTTTCCCCGGGTTAATAGGATTTGGCGAGACAATTAACTACACACCGTTTCTGGTCATCCGAGATCTGTGAGAATTCTCTAAAGCTCTCGAACCATTATGGTACTATTATTACATATTCTTAAATTTTCATAAAAATCATACTGGAATTTCCACCCCAAAAACTTTCCTGACTGCAAAGTGCCACAATTCTTTTAAAACAACTTTCAAAAATTCTGGCACAAGACTAAAATAATTAAGAAGTTCTCGCGCATTACCTACACATACCGTACACCCTGGGATTCGGTGTTACAAATGCGCCGGATCGACGAGACCCTCTATGCACATCAAAAATTGGTAATACATAAAAGTGAAGTGGCCAAATGCATCATAATGGGGAGTGATGATCTCGGGAGAAAGGATAAGGCCATCGACGACCGCTGCCGTGCTACTGGGGTATTGATGGTGTTTATTCTAAGCTCATCAGGTCGCTACGGAAAGGTTTTCGCTTCTTTGCCTTCGACTGGTATTGATCAGCCAACCCGCCTCCCAACAAAGCTGATGGCAGTTCGCTCTAACGAATATCCCAAGACGACAACGGCTCTGTCAGCAGGCGCTGACCGCGCGGCCGTCCCGAATAAACCTTCTGCTGCGCCATGTCGATCAATCTCTCAATCATGAACTTCAAGCCTTGGCATTGATTCGTTTCATGGTCGTGGTCCCTGTGGTGGTCACACCTCAATGACTTATTACGCCGTCCGTTCGCCTGGGCCGGGGCGAGGCCAATTAACTCGGGGTGATTCCCATTGTGGGAAGCACGCACGTAGGAGATGTTATGGGGGTGAATCGGGAGGATCTCTTTTCTCTTTTCAAACCGCTTCGGGGGACGCTTTTTGGCTCGTCGATTCCTTATGCTTAGCTAACTCTTTATAATGGGTTTGCCGCTCCGCGCCGTAATCATTATCGCTTTTCATGCAGGCAGCCTCACATATCCTCCGTGAGAGAAGGCCACTCGCCCGCGATAAGGCTCTTTCCATGGTGGCAGGTGGGTTTGCAAAGTGGACCTAAGAAAAAGCAAAGATCGCCCAAAGCTCCTTCGAAGTTCTCTGTAAGATCGCATCTCATACTCTAGGTATCAATTTGCTGAACGGTTTCGCTCGACCTTCGAGCGGTCCCTGGATGACTCGCTATTCCGTCAGCATGGATTGGAGCTTAATCGATGTTTCTCTTCCGAATCAGCACAACATCGAAAGTGACGAATGCGGCCCATAATTCGCTGAATGAGTTTAGAGATCATCTTGGGAGTTTATGGAACCAAGCCAAGGCGGACCTTCGTGCCAACCGAGAATAATTTCGCACGTATCATCGTTCCCAAGGCATGATCATTGCCCGTTAAGTGCAACATATGATCATACGGATCGTAGGGTTTACCACCTCAAATTATAATCTCAATGGTTTTATAACATGTTTGGGTGTAATAAAAGTAATAGTATATTTCCGTCCTAATAAAATAATAATAATAAAAACAAAAGTAAAGAATATGCATAAGTTAAATTACAAATAATAAAAGAAGATTTAAAGGTTGTAAAATATCATAAATCGATTTGCAAATACAGGAAGAGTCGCAGATAATCAAAGCGAAATAAAAAGGGATAAGATCAAACATATGATAAGACCAAAATAATATCTCATTTCGTCTTGGTGAGCCAAGAGCAGGCCTGATGTTGCAGGCTATAGAAGAAATACAGCCAGTTACAGTTACAAAGATCACAGTATATACATGTCTCGGGGTTGTATGGAACTACGAAAGTATTTCAGAGATTTTGTATAGAAATTTATGGAACTTGTTAAGCTCCTCGTGATGAAAAGTATCGCATTTTTCGCACAACTAGTATGGAACCATGCGGTGTGTACGGAAGCCCACGGTCTAGAAAGTTTGACATGGTTCTAACCCTTTCGGGAGTATGGTTCGGGGTTTCTGAAACTCCCAAACTCATTTCGTTAGGTCGAGCTGAGTAGTTGTTTTTACTGCTCCTATATATGTGTTTTGGGAAGGGTATAGTTGCAAGTTGAACACAGAAAATTTCCCTATTTTTGATCATACTCAGTAGCCGGACCTTAGAACGGGTTTTTGGGTCAGAAATAAAGGGAATTTGGAAGTAAGTCCTTCTGATAAATGGTAGCCACATCAATGAACTTGATGTTAGGATTTTGAATTTCTCAATTCGAATCCCTGTAGACGAAGTTATGGCCTTTTTAATCTAAATAGTCAAATGGGCGAGAGGTCAGCCCATAGAGGTCATGCAGCAGAGGTTAGCAGACCTCATGCAGCAGAGGTAAGCATACCTCATGCAGTAGAGGTCAGAAGACCTCATCCAACAGGTCGCACAGACCCTCATCTAGCAAATGCCGGCCCGTATCAACTGTCTGATTACGATGACCCCAACTTCTAAGGTCATAACTTCTTGTCCGAACTCCGATCTGGTGTTCTCGACTCTATGGAAAGCCCATTGAGTCAAGAATCCACTAAGGCGTTTGAGGAAGATAGAAGGTGTCAGACTGAGGTGTTAGACTGAGCTGCTCTCAGGTCAGGTCAGCTCGGGCCGGGCCGCCTCAGTCAGCCTGCCTAGGTTTGACTACGTATGACCTCCAACTTCGGAAGGTCATAACTTTTTCGTCCGAACTCCGATTTGGGTGTTCTTGAACTCTATGAAAATCCCATTGAGTCAAGAATCCATCCATAGATAGCTTGATAAAATTGGAACTCGTATTCGTTCCAAAAATCATGAAAAAACCATAGGCCCTGCAGGTAACCATAGTTATTCATATTACGAACGCCTATTATAAATTTATAAATAGCTCATAAGCATACATGGTAAGCATTGTTATTTATGCATATAATGAGATATGAAAAATGCAAAGATATGAATAAATGATTGTATATATCTCACATATGATTACCGAATGGCAAAAATGATTCGGGAATAAGAGATATGTACTGAACATAAAATACATATGGATTGGCTCGCTAACCTTAGTAGGGATAGATAAAGATGCCATATAGTGGGAAGATACAATTTGCCAAGAAGATACTGATATAGATATGTCGAGGCCCCGCTGTCGATGACATAGATCCTGCTTTGATCACTGGCCCCAGCGGTCACCACAGCGCCGCCCTCATGGACCATCGTTGCATGCGCTTAGTACAACGCCGCCATGGACCACTGTTGCATAAAGGGAGTGTAGCACCTTCGGGCCCTTATAGTTTCCTGTATCCACTTCTAAGGTTTATGCAGACATGGAACATAAAAGAAAAGGGCATGTATATGCAAATGAAATGTAGAGAATATATGACATGATATGAGAAGCATAGCATTGCTATGCGATGATAGTATACAGTTACAAGAACAAGAAGTAAAGTACAAGATGACATGAAAAGTATATGGAAGATGATAAGAATCTGTAAATGTTATCTATGTTATATGCATTTGTATAGAAGTGTGGTGACCCTTAATAGAGGTCATCCATGTGTATTAATTCCCACTAAGCGTAAAGCTTAGCACGGGTGTTCAACTGTAGGTACGTAAGCAGGAAACCAGAGGACCTGCAATCCACATCAGCGGGCCAAAGGCCACACATCAATAGGTGCCCACTGAAGACCTTTTAGTCTATTTCAGAGATAAGGAAATTTGTAAAACCAATGTAAATATCAGAATGTTGAACACTTCATATATGGAGCTTGTATATATATTTTGTAATCACGCGCGTAATATAATACAAGCACTGTTTAACATTATATGAATGAACTAGTTTAAAGTTTATACGTGAAGGAAGAAAAAAATGACCCTCATCACACTGCAATTTATTTCAGTTTGTATGCTTCCGGAAGCCTAGGCTTGTAGTCGCTTCCGAATATAGTATATGATAGAAAAGCCTCGTGTTTAGTAAATGTGTCAGTTCGATGTGGATGTCCTTGTGTTTTGTATAGATGGATCGTCCGAAGAAGTCGAGAGTGTTAAATCCAAGGAACAAGTGGTTATCACCGAGCTCGAAAGTATTGTACCTAATGAGCCCAAGGAAGCCTTGTTGAGAATATCGTAAGACATGGCTCAGGTTTTGGATAGATTGATCGCCTCCCAAAGCTCCAATGGGACAATAAAGAAGAAATATCATGGAACGCAGGAATTCCATGGGTCGGTATGGAAGAGTCGTGAGAAAGTCGAACGCTGGTTAGAAAAGCTAGAAAGGGTGCATTGTAAGAGGTTGGGAGGTCCTCCCCGATCGAGAGATCATGTGCGCCTCCCATTATTGGCAGAGTGAGGCATATGATTGGTGAAACTAGCTTTGAGAAGTCCAAGGATTCCAAATCCCATGATTCTGGGAGTTCTTTGTCCAAAAGTTCTGGGGGTGGCAGCATGTTAACAAATGTATAGATCTCCAAGTGGAAATGGGGCTTCCTCGGCTCAGTTAAAAGGGAGCTTATCTGGTCGAATATGAAAAAAGAATTTACTATCTTAGTAAATATGCATCTAATCGTCCTCACCGAGGCATTTAGGTGTGTAGGCAATTTGAGGGACGGATCGCATGATTCCATCAAGATATATTTCGCACCTATGACTTCTCTCCAAGCAAAGGATTTTTATCACTGTCCAAGCGCAATGAAAGTGAGAGACTAGAAACGAGCAAAGAAGAAAGATTTCAAAAGAAGAGTTTTCTAGAGGAGCTTCGTCTTCTTTCGAAAGAGCTAGAGAATCTCCAAATTTAATCGTATCATAGTTCCGCCACTTAGAGTGTGGAAGGGCAAAGGTCCAACGTAAAGACGTAGTACAGCAGGTGCTTCGGGCCGATGGTACCCAATGCCTCACGTCATGTTACTGGGAGTTTGCGTGGATATTGACAAGAGGGTGTTTCCTGTGGAAGCCTCGAGAATTTGAGCTACGTTGTCCCCCGAGAGAATTGTGGATAATAGAAGCCAACAAGGAAGTGGCAGAGGAAGATCTGAGGCACCACTTTCGACTCGTGATCGTGGTAGGGGTCGTAATGGCCCATCTCAGCATAGAGGACGAGGAGGCATAGTTTCAGAGACGTGATCGCCCTATGCTACAAAGATCAAAGACAGCATATGCTATGAAGGCTCGTGGAGGATCGTGATGCCCCGAGGTTATAAATATATTTTCTTTTATATGATATAGAGATGTATGCATTGATCGATCCCGATCTACTCATTCATATGTGTGTGCATGAGCATGTATTTGACAAAGTACCAAAGAATGGAGAAATTAGCATATGACATGCATGTAACTAGTCCATCAGCACAACGTTAGTGTGAATAGAATATATAGAAATTCGTCCCATCGTTATGCCAAACAAGCAAGAGAGTCTCTCGATTTGATAACCTTACCATTCTACAATTCTGATTTGATTCTAGGCATGGATTGGTTGTCTAAGCACCTATCTATCTGATTGTGGACAAAGGTCAATAAAGTGTTGAGAGATGCTTTGACCGTAATTTCCAGGTATATATTAAGCATCGGGACTAAGTGTAATGTCCAATGTGGACCCACTATGCTTTGTAGAGATTTATGAGGAAAGGATGTGAGATATTCTTGGTTGTGATACTTGACTCTAAGAGAGGTCAAGTTGACGAGAAAAGATCCCAAGAGGTGAATTTACAGATGTATTCCCCCAAGAGTTACCAGTATTCCACTTGAGAGTCGGATTTAGCTTATAGAAATTGTACTAGGAACAATTCCTTATGTCTAGTAAGTAATCGTATTGTGACGGATCCAACGGAGTCGAAAAGAGTTAAAGAGTCAATTGCAAGAACTTTTGGATAAAGGATTTATCCGACACAGTGTGTCCCCTTGGGGTGTACCTATTTTATTTGTGAAAAAGAAAGATGTACCTACGATGTGCATCGACAGCATCAATAAGGTGACAAGAAAACAGTACCATTAATGAGTCGAAGATCTTTTTGATCGCTAAAGGAGCAGATGTCTTTTTCGAAGATGTGACTGCGATCGTGGTATTATCGCTGAGAGTAAAGGAAAATAGATGCCTAAGACCGCATTAGGAATCCTCGATACATTATTATGAGTTTCGTCATGCCATTTCACTGACCACGCACCACAACATTCATGGATTTGATGAATAGGGTTTTCCGACCCTATGTGGATCAATTTGTTATGGTTTTTATTGATGACATTCTGGTGTATTCTAAGGATGCACAGGAACATGAACAACACCTGAGAATAGTCTTGGAAACATTAAGAGAAAAGAAGTTATATGCTGCTCGTAAAATGCATTTTTGCTAAAGGAAGCCATTCCTAAAGTATATCAGGGTCTCAGCGAGGGTATAAGAGTTAATCCTAAGATTGTTGTTAGAATTGGAAATCACCTCAAAATGTAACCGAGGTGAGAAGTTTCGGTCCGGCAAAGTTATTATAGAAGACAAGATTCAGAGAGGCTTTTCAGTCATAGCTTCTCCCGCCAAGTTATCAGAAAAGGAATAAATTTTTGAGTGACAGACAAATCAATAGTTTTGAACAAATTAAAGGAATGTCGTGGTCAGCACCAAGACGACGAATTACTGGAAAAGAGTATACCTTGTGGCGCAGGATGCTTCATGCATCGTTTAGATGCGTGTTAATGCAAGATGGGAAAGTAGCGCTTTATGCGCCCGCATAATTGAAGCCACATGAACAAAATTATCCCACCCATGACCCGTAGTCAAGCCATGGAAGTGTTTGCTTTAAAATACGACATTTACCACTTATACGTGGAAAAGTGTGTGACTTATTAATTACCATGCGAGTCTCAAGTATTTACTAACCACGTAAAGAATTAAATTTCGAGACAACGCAGAGCCAGAGTTATTTGAAGATTTGGCGACCAGATCATACTACCACCCTAAAGGTTAATATAAGTATTTATGCTTTAAGTCGAAGATGAAGGGGTGTAGCAATGTCACTGCCAAGAGCGATTGGAGATTAGCGTATTTATGGAGCTATGTTAGCTCAATTAGAAGTGCAACCCGTTTTAAAGCAAATGATTATAGATACGCGGAAAAATGATGAAGAGCTATTTAAAAGTTACGTATGGTTAGAGATGGTGACAAGACCAAGTTTTTAGAGAGCAGCCTTAAGCTGTGTATTTCCGCATATCATAAAATTTTATGATAAAGAGTTAAAGCAAAGTTGCTATATATGAGGCCTGAGTAATATGTTATTTACCATGACTTTAGGGAATGTATTAAAAATTGTGGACTTAAACAGTTTTGGCCTGTGGAAAGGAATGAAAGCAGATGTGATTGAGCATGTGTCTAGGTGCTTGGATCGGTCAAGAAGTCGCTGAAATTCCACTCAAGTGCCCACTTGTTAAATCCCCCTTCCAATTTCAACGGAAGTGGGATAACATTACCATGGATTTTGTGTCTAAGCCTCACACACACAAAAAACATGGACTCAGATGTGGGTGATTGCAGATAGGCTCCACAAAGTCTACCATTTTATACCACAATGATTGACTATTCTATGGATCGACGAAGGAGTTATATGTGGATGATCAGGCGACGGGCATCGCGGTGTCGCTTGGTTTCATCGCGGTTCCGACATAAAGATCCGCGGTTTACGCCAAGGTTCTGAATTACACTAGCTTTAGCACTAAGTCGGTTTAGTACGCATTCCATCTCGCAAACGTATGGACAATCGTAGAGATTAATTCACGTGCTCAAGATATGCTTCAAGCGTTGTGTCATGGAATTTTCAGAAGTCGACAAAGTATATTCCATTGACGGAATTCGCCTATAACAATAGTTTTCAACAAGCATCGGGTATGACACCATATGAAGCTTTGTATGGCCGGAAATGTAGAACTCCTGTGTGTTGGACAGAATTGAATGAGCATAAATTGATAGGTCCAAACATAGTAAAAGATACAGAAGAGAAAGTACAAGTTATTCGACAGAGGTTAAAGGCGACTAGTGATCGACAAAAGTCGTATGCCAACCTTAAGAGGAGAGATATTGAATATAACGTGGGAGACAAGGTCTTTTTTAAAAGGTATCACCATGGAGGAAATTCTTGCCTGGGTCAGAAAGGCAAGTTGAGTCCAGCGTTCATAAAAATACATAAGGCTTTAACCGTATCGCCCGGTGGCTTATCGATTGGCACTCCCTTCTGAGTCAAATTACACGATGCTTCTTTCTCTCATGTGTCGATGCTTCGGAGATACCGCTTTGATAAATCGCACATACTACTAGTGCAAGAAATACAAGTACAAGAGGATTTGTCATATGATGAGGAGCCAAAGACCATTCTGGCTCGAGAGGTGAAACAAATATGAATAAACAAGTACTATTATGAAAGTGCTCGCAACACCACTGCAGGAGAAGAAGCTACTGGGAGCCGGCAACTATGAGAGCACGCATCGCAACTATTCGAATGTGTATGAATTTCTCGAGGACTAAATTTTTTATAGAAATAGAATAATCTCAATTATACCCTAACTAGTTTTATAACATAAGCTAGGATGTAATAAAAAGTAATAAGATATTCGTCCTAATAAAATAAAGATAAAAACAAAAGTAGAATATGCATAAGTTAAATTACAAATAATAAATAAGATTTAAGGCATTAAAATATCCAAATTGATTTGCAAATATTAGAAGAGTTGATGACCAAAGTGAAATAAAAAGTGGGATAAGATCAAATATGATAAGACCAAAATAAATATCTCATTTTGGTCTTGGAGAAAGGAAGAGCAAATACGGATAAGAGAGAAGAGAGAAGAAAGGAAGAAGAAGAAGAAGAAGAAGAAGAAGAAGAAGATCACAGGTATGGATACATGTATTGGGTTGTATGGAACTATGAGTATTTGTAGGATTTTGTATAGAAATTTATGGAACTTGTTAGGTTCCGTATGGAAAAGTATCGATTTTCGTACAACTAGTATGGAAACTATGTGTGTGTATGGAAGTTTAGTTTTGGTATAGAAAGTTTAGATACATGGTTCGGAACCCTTTCTTGGAGTATGGTTTAGGTTTGGAAACTCCCAAACTCATTTCTTGTTAGGGTTGAGTTGAGAAGAGCTTTAAGGCTCCTATATATGTGTTTTGGGAAGGGTCTAGTTGCAAGTTGAACCAAGAAAATTTCCTTATTTTTGATCATACTCAGTAACCGGACCTTAGAACGGGTTTTTGGGTCAGAAATAAAGGGAATTTTGCAGTAAGTCCTTCTGGTAAATGGTAGCCACATCAATGAACTTGATGTTAGGCTTTTTAATTTCTCAATTCGGACCCCTGTAGACCAAGTTATGGTCTTTTTAACTGGAATAAATAAACGGGGCGAGAGGTCAGCCCATGAGAATACAATAGAGGGTCACAGACTCATGCGTTAGAGGTCAGCAGACCTCGTCCAGCAGAGGTTAGCAGACCTCATCCAGCAGAGGTCAGCAGACCTCATGCAACAGAGGTCAGCAGATCTCATCCAGCAGCGGCCAATTCAAGTTAGCCCGTCTAGGTTTGACTACGTATGACCTCCAACTTCGGAAGATCATAACTTCTTCGTCCAAACTCCGATTCGGGTGTTCTTAGACTCTATGGAAAGCCCATTGAGTCAAGAATCCATTCATATGCCTAAGGAAGATAGAAGGTATCAACTGTTGTGAAAGACCGAGCTTACCGAGGTCGTCGCCACAAGTTGTTCAGTCACTGTTTGAAGTTTGACTACGTATGACCTCCAACTTCGGAAGGTCATAACTTCTTCGTCCGAACTCCGATTTGGGTGTTCTTGGACTCTATGGAAATCCCATTGAGTCAAGAATCCATCCATAGATATCTTGATAAAATTGGTTCGTTCCAAAAATCATGAAAAAATCGTAGGCCCTGCAGGTAACCATAGTTATTCATATTATGAACGCCTATTATAAATTTATTAATAGCTCATAAGCATACATGGTAAGCATTGTTATTTATGCATATAATGAGATATGAAAAATGCAAAGATATGAATCAATGATTGTATATATCTCACATATGATTATCGAATGACAAAAATGATTCGGGAATAAGAGATATGTACTGAACATAAAATACACATGGATTGTCTGCTTAGAACCTAGTAGAGGGATAGATAGGCATGCCTATAAGGAAGATATAGTTGCTGCAGCATACAGATACAGATATCGAGGCCCCGTTTGGGTCGATGACATAGATCCCGTTTGGATCACTGGGTGGCTCGAAAGTGGTCACCACAAGGTTTTCGCCGCCAGGACCACTGCTTTCGCATGAGTACGCCACCCTTATATATAGTTTTCTCTGTATCCACTTCTAAGGTTTATGCATGGAACATAAAAGAAAAATGACGTGTATATGCAAATAAAATGTAGAGAATATATGACATGATATGAGAAGCATAACATCGTTTACGCGACGATAGTATACAAGCATAAGAACAAGAAGTAAAGTACAAGATGACATGAAAAGTATATGGAAGATGATAAGAAATGAAACTTGTTATGAAAAGTATATATATATGAGAAATGATAAGAATCTGTAAATGTTATCTGTGTTATATGCATTTGTATAGAAGTGTGGTGACCCTTAATAGAGGTCATCCATGTGTATTAATTCCCACTAAGCCGCAGAAAAGCTTAGCACGTGTTCAATCCGTAGGTACGTAAGAGGAAACGAGGACCGCATCCATTATCACCGCCAAAGGCCACACATCAATAGGTGCCTACCGGAAGACCTTTTTAGTCTATTTTGTATATGAAATTTTGTAAACCAATGTAAATATTGTAAATGTTGAACACTTCGTTATGGAGCTAGATATATTTTTAACCACGCTAGCGAATATAGTAAGTACAAGTTAATTGTTTAACATTATATGAATGAACTAGCTTAAAGTTTATATGTGAAGGAAGAAAAAAAAAAAAATGACCCCTCACTTGACAGCCATCGTACATAGAAAATGGTGGAATGAGAAATCCGTGAGGAGGCTCATAGTCCAAAAATATGCCGCCCAGGCTACGCCCCATTCCCGATTCGACCCGAACGGGCGGATCCGAATCGAGTCCCGCGCGAGACTATACCGGGACTCATTGACCTCGTTTCTTCTCGTAGCCGAACTTGTACCTGGTGGGTTATGCCAAACAATTTCTCGTAATAACAAAAATCATTTTCATATATAAAAGAACTACCACCTGAGCTGTCCTCAACATCTCGTATACATATACCGAGTCCCATTTACTTATACATGTACATTTTTTTTTTCTTATCACAAAACATCGTAGATCGCGAGCAAGGCGGTGAGCACTCATCTCTCGAGCCGGCCCGCTTCCGCTGATGTGGGATGTCCCACCCTCTATCCTTGTCTTCTCGCTCTGCACCACACTATTGAACACTCGCGTTAAGCTTTACGCTTAGTGGGAACATAAGCACGACGCATCCACCAATGGTGACCATCTCAAGCTTATACATATGCATTTTATATCTATACATATTCATATAATCCTTGGTTACTTATCATCTTTACATTCCTATTGCATTAACAATCTTTCCGTTACATGTTTTCGTTCGACATATCTCCTATCTATACTTACCGTATTCCTGCTTTGTCATCTTTTACTTATCTCTATCGCTTCTTAGCATTTGTTTTTCCATTTCTATCATGTGTTCATAGCATGTTCCTCTATTCATTTAGATATGTCTATCATATATTCATATCATATTTCTTTATTCTAGTACTTATCATTTGATTCATTATCTTCTAATGGTTCATATTACATATCTTATGCTCTCGTGCATGTCATATTCTTATACATATATTACTTTCATGGTTATATACTATACCATTTTGCTTTGTTTAATTTTTCATATACCGCTTCCATGTAATCACATCGTATATCGCTTTCCAATGCATCAGATATCATATTAACTTTTCAGATCATTTTACATTCTTATACATTTTCATATATCATGTCGGATTGTATAATCTCATGTTGCAGAACTTATCATCACATAGCAGTGCTATGCTTCTCATATCATATCATATCTTTTCACATGTTATATTCAAATCATTTGTTTTATGTTTCATGCCTGTAAATACCAAAGAAGTGGATATAGGAAACTTATAAGGGCCCGAAGGCGCTATACTCACTATACGAAACAGTGGTATTATCAGGGCCCGGAGGCGCCGCACTCTCACCGCACGGGGAATAGTATTCTGATCATGGCCCAGAGAGGCCAGCATTTGTACGACAATGATCATCTTATAAGGTTAGTGAGCAAAGTGGGTGACCCTTTCTTTCGGGCCACCTCGATCCAAACGGGATCTATGTCATCGACCCAACAGGGGCCTCGATATCGAACGTAACTCGCATGTCGCAGACTTTTATTTTCCTATTGGCATGCCAATCTATCCCTCTACTTGGTCAGACACAGGCAATCTGTTTTATTACATTTTCTGTACATATCTCATAAGCATGAATAACTATTGTTATCATGATTGCTTATGCACTATATACTATCATTACTTTAAATATGTATTCGTTCTCATATCTGTAGCTTCATATTATGGTTCTCATATGTCTCCATAATGCATAAGTATTCCTATAATATGCTTTTATCATGCATTCATTTACTCATTCTTATATTCATCTATGCCTATCATTCGTGTACAAGTACTCATTCCTCGTAAATATCTTATATCTTGTTAACTTATATTTTCATGTACTTTATTACCTATCATATCTTATGACATATACCTTATTACTTCTATACTTATGCATTTGTGTTTTATCGATCAAGTTTCTATCTCCCATAGGAGTGTAGAACATAGACTTTTCTTGTCACCCTTAGGTACCCTTCTCATGTCCAAACTATTTACCTTTATCATTTCTTATTTAGATACACATGTATAAATTATTCTCGTCATTGGACCGAGATAAAGAAATGAACGAGACTCACACAATATATACCCGGCTGGGTACAAAGACGGTATAGAACAGAGACATGCCTGCCCACGTAACAGAAGTGTCGAAACACTAACAGGAGTGCTGAAGCACTGGTCATGTATACGTGCCAAAGCACTGATCATATGTACGTGCCTGCCCACGTGATAGAAGTGTCGTAACATTAGCAGTAGTGCTGAAGCACTGATCATATATGTCTTGTCATTCAATATCCGGTCTTGAGCAGTCATACAATTATACGTGTTCTCTAAGCTTATCATTTTATTCTTTTCTTCTATATTCCTTTTCATATCAAATCTACTTATGTTTCTATTTCTTGTTCATATCTATATCCTTTCTTACTATGTATCCTAATTATCTTTAACCAAGAGATTAGTACGCTTGGTAAGTCAATTCAATTTCAGTAAACTAGGTCTAACACCTCGATCTGACCTCTACTAGCCTCCTCAGGAATATGAATAGATTCTTGACTCAATGGCTTTCCATAGAGTCCAAGAACACCCGAAACGGAGTTCGGACGTAAGGAGCAGGACCTTCCTCAAGTCGGGTGGTCATATCGGTCAATCCTCGAATCGACGAGCTGACATTCCGGATGAGCTCGATCTAACACCTTGGTCTGACATATAATGTCCTCCTCAGGAATATAAATATATTCTTGATTCAATGGGCTTTCCATAGAGTCCAAGAACATCTAAACGGAGTTCGATCTTAGCGGAGTTATGATCTCCAAAGTTGGAGGTCATACGTAGTCAAATCCTGAATTGGACGAGCTGACCTGACCTGGATGAGCTCGGTCTAACACCTTGGTCTGACATCTAATGTCCTCCTCAGGCATATAAATATATTCTTGACTCAATGGTCTTTCCATAGAGTCCAAGAACACCCGAAACGGAGTTCGGACGAAGGAGTTATGACCTTCCGAAGTTCGAGGTCATACGTAGTCAAATCTCGAATCGACGAGCCGACGGACCTGGACGAGCTCGGTCTAACACCTCGGTCTGACATCTAATGTACCCTCAGGATTCTGACTCAATGGACGATAGAGTCCGAGAACACCCGAAACGGAGTTCGGACGAAGAAGTTATGACTTTCCGAAGTTGGAGGTCATACGTAGTCAAATCCTGAACTGGAATAGCTGACCTGATCTTGGTGAGCTAGGTCTAACACCTCGGTCTGAAACCTAATATCCTCCTAATGTATATCAATAGATTCTTGACTCAATGGGCTTTCCATAGAGTCCAAGAACACCCGAATCGGAGTTCGGACGAAGGAGTTATGACCTTCTGAAGTTGGAGGTCATACATAGTCAAATCTCGACGGCCGACCAATCGGACGAGCCGAGCCTGGCAGACGAGCCGAGCTCTACAGACGAGGTGTCGAATCTCCACGCGACGATCCACCGACTCACGCATGAGTCCGCTGACCCTCGCCGCATGAGGTCCGACCCCACCGGACCGCTGCATGAGGTCCGTCGACTTCGCCGCATGAGGTCACGACCCTCCGCCGGACGACCCATGGTCGACCTCAATCATTTGACTGTTCAAAGTAAAAAGACCATAACTTGGTCTACAGGGGTCCGAATTGAGAAATTTAAAAGCCTAACATCAAGTTTACTGATGTGGATACAATTTCCAGAAAGAACTTACTGCTAAATTCTCTTTATTTCTGACCCAAAAACCCATTCTAAGGTCTGGCTAGTTGACCCGAACTGGACAAACTGACCCGACTAGATCTAGCTAAGCTAACCTCCGTAAAAGGACCATAACTTGCCCAGAGTAGTCCAAATCGAAATTCAAAAGCCTAACATCACAGTCATTGATGTGGCTACAACATATGAGAAGCGACTAATTTCCAAATTCCTTTATTTCTTACCCAAAAAGAAGTTCTAAGGTCCGGCTAATACGTAGGATCAAAAATAGGGAATTTCTAGGTTCAAACTTGCAACTAGACCTTTACTAAACACATATCTAGGAGCCTTAGAGCTCTTCTTCAACCCTACACGAAATGAGTTTAGGAGTTCAAACCCAAACCATACACAAGATAGAGTGGTTCTAAACCATGTATCTAAACTTAGACCAAAACTAGACTTCCATACCCCATAGTTTCCATACAAAACTATACTCAAATTCCATACCAATACTTATAGTTCAATACAACCCAAGACATGTATCCATACTCAAATTTAGTAGTTCCATACAACCCAAGACATGTATCCATACTTAAATTTAATAGTTCCATACATTTCTATATAAAATCCTAGTTCCATACCTGTGATCTTCTTTCTTTTCCTTCTTTCTTCTTTTCTTTTCTCTTCTTCTTCTTCTTCTTCTTTCTTCTTTCTCCTTTCTTCTCTTCTCTCTTATCCGTTTTTGCTCTCTCTTTCTCCCAAGACCAAAATGAGATATTATTTTTGGTCTTATCCTTATTTGATCTTATCCCCTTTTTATTTCACTTTCCAAGGAGGAAACTTCCTTCCTCTTTCCTTCAAGTCACTTGTCTTCCTTCCACTACCCTTTCCTTATTTTATTCTAATATCTTTCTTTATTACCCTTGTTCCTCACTTTTAGTTTATTCTATTCAATTTATCAAAATCCTACTGCATATGAACTTATTATATTACGACTGGGTCATGAATTGGTAATTTATTAATTTACCCTTAATCGTTGTATTAATTCAAGTTATTTTTATTTTATTTTTATCTTCTTTATTTTATTCCGGATAACTATACCTTTATTTTTATTATACCCTATACATGTTCGGAAACTATTAGGGTATATTTTGGGGTGTTACAACTCTCCCCTCCTTATAAGAATTTCGTCCTCGAAATTCATACTCTGTCATTTGCATGTTCTATGTCAAATCCTTTCTTTTCATGTCTTTTATATTTTCTTTTCATTTCTATTCTATATGTCATGTCTATACTTCTTCATTGTCATCTATACATGCATCTCAATTATTAAATAGAGAATACATACCAAAGAATCACATCTGAGCATCCTCGTCCTGTGAGCTCCGCATAGCATAAGCTCGTACGGGTGTTATAGTGCTAGATGATCCACTGCTTCGACATTAAATCTCCATGTCCTCTCGTGGGCCGATTCGACCACCTCGAATCCCAAGTTGAAGGTGTGTAGCAACCGATCTTCCTGCCTAATTTCGCATTTATACATTAACTCCCTGCTCCTCTCGGGCCGCCAAGAAGTGACCTATACTCCCACATCTGAAGCACCCTCCAGTCCACACTCTACAAACACCCTAATGCCATTTATGGCAATGAAGGCACTCCAGGTTCTTTCCTGTCCTCGATGTCTCTCTTTAACTAGGTGTTACATTTTGTCTTTATTTTCTTGTAGTCAACCATGAGTTGGCTTACCAGACTCTAACTCTTACCCTTCTCTCCCGAGACCTTTCTTTGGTTACTATTTCGCACGCTCCTACTTTCATAGCATCTCAGCCAAATCTGAAAAAAAGTCACCAAAAGTGCAGTAGTCGTGTGTACTATATATTTCTCGATAAGACCATGCAAACCATCTAATATCCTAGCCATGTCTTCATATATTCTCAAGAACGCTCATTCGCTTACTGAGACCGACTCTCACTTCTAATAGATTCCAAAGGATCAAAAGCTAGTAACCTTGTTCCCTGGGGTTCACACTTTCAACAGCTTCTTCAACTAGATTCAGAAGATGATCCATTTGTACAATACACAAGGACATCCACATCAGAGGCCAACACTTTTCAATACGTATGTATTTCTATCTTTTATATCTTATACTCTATCTAGACTCGCATCTTATACTCTATCTAGATTCGCCTAAACATAGGCTCTTCCAGAAACGCCTAAACCTAAGCTTTGATACCACTCAACTTGTCACGCCCCCATTCCCGATCAGACCCGAATGGCGGATCCGAACCGAGTCCAGGCGCGAGACTATATACTGGGACTCATTGACCTGCTCTTCGTGAGTCGAACCAGACTCGTGGTTATATAAACAATTTCTGTAATAACAAAAATCATTTTCATATATAAAAGAACGACCACCGGAGTGGTGTCCCTCAACATCTATATACATATACCGAGTCTCATTTACTTATACATGTACATTTTTTTTTCTTTAATACAAAACATCAGAGATCGTGGAAGCTAATATTATGTGAGCACCTATCTCTCGAGCTGGCCTCGCTTCACATGTGGGATGTCCCGTCTCTCTATCCTTGTCTTCTCGCTGCACCTACACGGATTGAACATCCGTGCTAAGCTTTACGCTTAGTGGGAACATAAGCATGGACAACCACCAATGGTGACCATCTCAAGCTTATACATATGCATTTCATATATCTATACATATTCATATAACTTTTGGTTAGTTATCATCTTTACATTCCTATTGCATATCAACCTTTTCCGTTACATGTTTTCTGTCTTTGACATATCTCCTATCTATACTTTTACTGTATTCCTGTGCTTTGTCATCTTTTACTTATTCTATCGTTCTTAGCACTTATGCATTTCTATCATGTGTTCATAGCATGTTCCCTCTATTCATTTAGGTATGTCTATCATATATTCATATCATATTTCTTATTCTAGTACTTAATATTTGGATCTATTATTCTTTTCTAATGGTTCATATTACATATCCTATTCTGTGCATGTCATATTCTTATACATATATTACTTTCATGGTTATATACTATATACCATTTGTTATGTTATATTTTCATATACTGTTTCCATGTACTGTCATCGTATATTGTTTCCACGTACTGTATTATCATATTAACTTTTCAGATCATTTTACATTCTTATACATTTTCATATATCATGTCGGATTGTGGCACTCATGTTGCGTATCCTACTATCACATACAAAGGCTATGCTTCATATCATATCACATCTTTTCACATGTCATATTCAACCATTTATTTTATGTTTCATGCCTCAGAATACCAAAGAAGTGGATATAGGGAAACTTATAAGGGCCCGATGAGCTTATACTACTATACTAAACAGCTGGTATTATCGTGGCCCGAGCTCGTACTCAATCGTATGAAATAGTGGTCTTATCATGGCCCGGAGGCGCTGTTATCATTGTACGAGACAATGATCATCTTATAAAGGCGCAAAGGCGCAGTGGTGACCCTTTCGGGGCCACCTAATCCAAACGGGATCTATGTCATCGACCTAAACAAAGCCTCATATCATAAATGCGTAATCCTTTGTATGGTCGCAGAATTCGTTTTCCTAACGGGGCATGCCAATCTATCCCTCTACTTGGTAAGACACAGGCAATCCGTTTTATTACATTTTCTGTACAAATCTCATAAGCATGAATAACTATTGTTATCATGATTGCTTATGCAATATATACTATCATTACTTTAAATATGTATTCGTTCTCATATCTGTAGCTTCATATTATGGTTCTCATATGTCTCCATAATGCATATATTCCTATATTTTTATCATGCATGCATTTACTCATTCTTATATTCATCTATGCCTATCATTCGTGTACAAGTACTCATTCCTCGTAACATCTTATATCTTGTTAACTTATATTTTCATGTATTTTATTAGTCTATCATATCTTGTGATATATACCTATACATTTCTATACTTGTACGTTTTACTTGTGCTTTATCATACTGTTCTATCTCCCATAGGAGTGCAAATATAGACTTCTTTTCTTAGTACCCTTAGGTACCCTTCATGTCCAAATCCATTTACCTTTATCATTTCTTATTCAGATACACATCAAACATTCGCTTGCTTGACCGTAGATAAAGAGGCTGAATTCGAGACTCTAAGACAATATATAACCAAGGTACAATACTAAGACAAAATGTGACGTTGCCTCGCCCACCGAATGTATGTCGAAACACCATGTGAGTGCTAGCATCGTCATGTATACGTGCCAAAGTTAATCGATCATATGTACGTGCCCGCCCACGTGATAGAAAGGTCAGAAGATCGCAGAGGCCAAGCACCGATCATATATGTCTTCATTATCTAACATCCTAGCCTTGAGAACATACAATTATACGTGTTCTCTTGAGCTTATCATCATTTTATTCTTTTCTTCTATATTCCTTTCATATCAAATCTACTTATGTTGCTATTTCTTGTTCATATTTATATCCTTCTACTATGTATCCTATTCATCTTTTTAACCAAGCGATTAGCAATGCTTCGTACAACAATTCAATTTCAGTAAATCCAGGTCTAACACCTTTAGTCTGACCTCACTAGCCTCCTCAGAAATATGAGTGGATCTTTGACTCAATGGGCTTTCCATGAGTCCAAGAACACCAAACGGAGTCTGGATCGAATGAGTTATGACCTTCCTAAGTCGTGAGGTCACGTAGTCAAACCTTGAACTGACGGAGCTTGGTCTGACATATAATGTCCTCCTTAGGGAATATAAATATTCTGACTCAATGGGTCACAGAGTCCAAGAACACCCGAAACGGAGTTCGATCGAAGGGAGTTAAGTGACCTTCCGAAGTTGGAGGTCATACGTAGTCAAATCCTGAATTGGACGAGCTGACCTGACCTGGACGAGCTCGGTCTAACACCTCGGTCTGAAATATAATGTCCTCCTCAGGCATATAAATATATTCTTGACTCAATGGGCTTTCCATAGAGTCCAAGAACACCCGAAACGGAGTTCGGACGAAGGAGTTATGACCTTCCGAAGTTGAAGGTCATACGTAGTCAAATCCTTAACTGGACTAGCTGACCTGACCTGGACGAGCTCGGTCTAACACCTCGGTCGGACATCTAATGTCATCCTCAGGAATATAAATGGATTCTTGACTCAATGGGCTTTCCATAGAGTCCGAGAACACCCGAAACAGAGTTCGGACGAAGAAGTTATGACCTTCCGAAGTTGGAGGTCATATGTAGTCAAATCCTGAACTGGACGAGCTGACCTGATCTTGGTGAGCTCGGTCTAACACCTCGTTCTGAAACTTAATATTCTCCTCAGGTATATCAATAGATTCTTGACTCAATGGGCTTTTCATAGAGTCAAAGAACACCCGAATCGGAGTTCGGACGAAGGAGTTATGACCTTCCGAAGTTGGAGGTCATACATAGTCAAATCCTGACGGCTGATTCCGGACGAGCTCGAGCCTGGCCAGGATGAACTGAGCTCTACAGACGAGGTCCGCTCTACAGGATGAGGTCTGACCTCAGTTTCCCATGAGGTCTGGCCGACCTTCTACTCGCATGAGGTCCGACCGTTGACGACCCTATGGCCGACCCTCTCACCCATTTGACTGTTCAAAGTAAAAAGACCATAACTTGGTCTACAGGGGTCCGAATTGAGAAATTCAAAAGCCTAACATCAAGTTCACTGATGTGACTACAATTTCCCAGAAGAACTTACTGCTAAATTCTCTTTATTTCTGACCCAAAAACCTGTTCTAATGTCCAGCTAGTTGACCCGAACTGGACAAACTTACCCTACCAGATCTAGCTGAGCTGACCTCCGTAAAAGAACCATAACTTGGTCTACAAAGGTCCAAATCGAGAAATTCAAAAGCCTAACATCAAGTTCATTGATGTGGCTACAATATACGAGAAGGACATACTTCCAAATTCCCTTTACTTATTACCCAAAAAGAAGTTCTAAGGTCCGGCTAATACGTAGGATCAAAAATAGGGAATTTCTCTGGGTTTAACTTGCAACTAGACCCTTCCCAAAACACATATCTAGGAGCCTTAGAGCTCTTCTCAACTCAACCCTACACGAAATGAGTTTAGGAGTTCCCAAACCCAAACCATACACAAGATAGAGGGTTCTAAACCATGTATCTAAACTTTCTAGACCAAAACTAGACTTCCATACTCCCATAGTTTCCATACAAAACTATACTCAAATTCCATACCAATACTCATAGTTCCATACAACCCAAGATATGTATCCATACTCAAATTTAATAGTTCCATACAACCCAAGACATGTATCCATACTTAAATTTAATAGTTCCATACATTTCTATATAAAATTCTAGTTCCATACCAGTGATCTTCTCTTTTCTTTTCCTTCTTTCTTCTTTTCTTTTCTCTTCTTCTTCTTCTTCTTCTTCTTCCTTTCTCTTCTCTTCTCTCTTATCCGTTGCTTCTTTTTCTCCCAAAGCACCAAATGAGATATTATTTTGGCCTTATCCTTATTCGATCTTATCCCCTTTTATTTCACTTTCAGCGGAAACTTCCTCCTTTCTTTTCAAGCCACTTCAATCTCTTCCACAATTTTCTTCCTTATTTTATTCTAATATCTCTTTTATTACCCTTTGGTCTCTCACTTTCGCTTATTCTATATTCAATTTATCAAAATCCTACTTTTGGCATATGAATCTTATTATATTATGACTTGTCATAAATCAGAATTTATTAATTTACCCTTAACTCGCAGATAATTCAAGTTATTTCTCTTATTTTATTTTTATCTTTATGTTATTCCTGATAAATATACTTTTACTTTTATTATACCCTAAACATGTCCAAACGTTAGTATATTTTGGGTGTAACACTGTTGGGAAGACAAATATGTCATGCGACCTCGGATTGGGATAAAATACTGCACGCAAGTAGAGGTGCCCCGAACTATTGCCTCACAGCGAAACTAGGCCATGCCCCCAACAGGCGTATATGTATTCGGGCCAATTCTAAATCCGGCCTATGGCCCCTTTATGCTCTGGCACAGTAACACTAACAACCCGGAATGGATCGGGCGAGGAGGTCTTCTTTTTTCCTAGATTCAGCTCGCATTGTTCTCGAGGTAGGAACGACTCTGGGAAGCTGAGTCAGTTCAAGGAGAGTTCGCCATCTCGAATGATCACCGTGAGTCGTAGGGAGGGCCCTTTCGCTCTTATCCGCTTCGGGTTAGGGGTAGGTCAAGGGTACGCTTTGTGGGTTTTTGACCCCGTTTGTCTCCAAGCGGGCCCGTAAGGGCTCGTTTTGCTGTTGTAAACGGTTTGCATGTTCACGCAATTCGGCCATCTGTCTGGCTTGCTCTTCTTGCTTAGCCTCCATTTCTTGATGCCAGCGGAGGAACGGGTCTTTGATTGGCTGATTCGCTGGGTTGCTAGACATGGTGACAGACTCTGACGGTCTGGTGGGATGAGCGGGAACTACTAAAACCTTGTGTAACGGAGATCACCTGGGAGGTGAACCTTAAGCTCGTGATATCGCCTTGAGATTTCCGTTAGGCTGCCCTACGTGATGGTGCCAAATTGTAGTCTCCGAATTCTAAGTCACTGTAATCAGCCGGAACATGAATCGATCTATGCCAACCTCGCGAGCACCGGTAGGTAAACTAAGAAAGCGGCGAGGGAGGGTCTCCTCCGTCACCTCTCCGACACTCAAGTTAGATCCCTGCCGTCTTCTTTTAAAGATTGAGAGTTTTGAACCTTCCTCCGTATCTTATTCCGTGTCGTGGCTTCCTTTATCAAAGAGAAGGGATCCACCTTCGTGGTAAGTGGATGGTTTCCTTCCAAATCGAAGGAGAAGGCGATATCTCGCGACGAAGACCACTTTCCATTTGGGAGAGGAGAACGTGGGGTGCATTTCTGGGGTGGGGAGTCTAATTCTTTCCTTGCACGGAAGAGGAGAGAAAGTGGGCGAGATTTGTCGATCAGACCCCGAAGGGGTTTTTCCATCTTGAATTCATGGCAAGGCATGGGATGGTGCATCCTCCCTCCTGGGGAGCCTATTAATTAACCCTTGTTAGATAAAGTCTCTCCAGAAAATGGCATCCGGGGAGTGCCGACTCCTTCTTTGGCTATAGGAAGGTATCCGGATCTGGGCTCCTAAGTTAGGCTTGCGGGCCGGATAGGATGGACCGGCCCAACCATGGCCTCTAGTAGAAAGGGGCCTGCTAGCTAGAGGGCCTGGGTCAAGGCCCAAAGCGCCCATGGGCATTAGAAAATAGGAAACCACCTTCGAGGCCTCTCGTGAAACTTGAAGACGGGTATAGAAGCCCGTTTGAAGTAAAACAGTTAATTTGATGCCACATGAAACTCCTATAGTCGTGGCCTCCACGGGCACGATTACCGTTGACTGACTTTGTTATAACACTTAAGTGTGTTATGAGAACCTGCCAACCACCTGTCCACACTCCGGATCGTCACCTAACACTCTTTAACTCCCATCAGCTCAACCCAACATGTGGCCCCAAAGACCACCTATAAAAGAGACTCTCCATGTCATCGTAAGAGGATAAAAAATTTTCATAATTGAAGGAAAAAAGTGCTTTGATGAATCCCATATGCGCACTTGCACTTGTTCCTTTCATTGGCGCCCCTTGAGGAAGGGCAAAAGGTTTTCGTTCTCAATTCTTATTAAAAGAAGTCATAAATGCCAATAGGACTTGATAGATGCCATAGAGGAGCCACATGGCAACAGGACTTGAGAGATGCCGTAGAGCAGCCACAATAGGACTTGAGAGATGCCGTAGAGAAGCCACGTAGAAACAGCTTCCTACAAGCCTCTTTTTATTTGTTTCCGAATGAGAAATTTCTACAGACCAAATTAAAATTTCCTTTTCAAAAATCAATTGCATGATATAAATTTCGACCTATTTTATAAAATAAAAAAATAAAAAAGAAAGAAAGAAGAAAAGAAGTGGCATCTCAGGTAAACGTAATTTTTGGAATTGAATTTTAAGTTTATATTTAATTTCCTTTCAGGATAATACTCAATATTCCATTCTTCTAGAGAACAATATGGAAGAGATGATACAAATTAAGTTAAGTTTAAAATAATTTTTATTTTAAAAATGGAAGGATAATACAACTCGGATAAGTTTAGAATAATAAATTATTTTTATTCTAATTTATCTCATTTATTTCCATTTACATTTCATATAGAGCATCAAAATTGTTTACTAAAATGAATTCGAAACTTATTATAAATCATAAAATTTGCTTACTCATCCTTGTAAATCACAATGAAGGCAAAAAAAATGGCCCGGCAATTGTGAAACAATAGAAGGTAAATTTTGTTTGTCCATAAGACTCTTTGCCAGCTTGCCAGTTTATCAATTGGTTGCTCTTAAGAGTTGTGTGTGGGTACCATGGCTTTTTAGGTCCGTGACCTCGCTATTCACGCCCAAGGCCCACGCAGCCCACCGCCTCGCCCCACCTCATGAAACGCCCAAGGCGAATTAAATCAGATAAATCCACACAGAATTCACCGTATCGGTGTTATCCTAGAATCCTGCCTGGGTCCCGAGACCCCTAACCGGCTATCTCACCGCATATGAGAAATTTGTTATGGGAAAATATGCAAAATAGATATTTATCCCTGAATTTCCTAATTTCTAAATCATTTATTTGGAAGAATAATCCTTAATAAGGAAAAACAGATATTATCCCTTAAAAGGATAATCTTTGATAAGTAAAAACAGATCTTATCCCATAAAAGGATAATCCTTAATAAGGAAAAACATATATTATTACTAAAATAAGAACGAAGATTTGGGAACCGAACCCCATAAATTGGGAAGATCCCCTAAAGAAAAATGTATGCAATTCTAACTATCTCAACCTCCTTATTCTTCCTCTCCATTGCTGACTTAATCATCGGAGAGGCGGTCGACACACCATCGTCTGACAGTCTGCTTTTGGTGTGTTCATTATCATACGTCGATGGCCCTGAGATCGACGAACAAAATTGATTCTTAAGCGCATTGGCACCGCCTGGTGGGAAATTGAACAAAAAGTTTCAACGACGATTGGCAAGAGCTTGGCTCCAACCGCTGCTCGCAGCCTCGTCACCGGAGCTTGGTCGATCCCCCATTCCACATTTGATTCGTCCGGCGCAGTCACAATGTCATGCAACCCAATGACGCAGTCGTCAGAACATCAATTCTTCCATTGGAGTCAGAACATGGAGAGAAAGCAAAAGGAACAAACAAGAAAGATGAAGGAGTTGTAAAGTCATGTTGAAGGCTCACAGCGAAATAATGATCAATCGCGGACTCAGATCAGAGAAAGCTACGAACCCTGGGTATTATCATAAAGCTTTCTTTAAAGCATTCAATCTGCAATAGCTCACTTAAAAAGTCCCGACACAAGAAGAAATGATTCCATCCAACCCAGTATAGATAACATCTAACTGGTCAACATTAAAAGCCCGGATGGCACAATAAAATGACATGTCCAAATTCCCAGAAAATAAAATTATACGGCCAACTTAAAAGTCCGAATCCACAGAGTAAATGACCTATCCTGGTCCAGAAAGATAACTTCTAGCCGATCAACTTAAAGTCTCGAATCCACATAGTAAATGACCAGACGGGCTCCTAAGAAAGACAACTTCTAGCCGATCAACTTAAAAGTCCGGATAATAAAGAAAATAACCCCGTCTGCCCTAAGAAGATAACTTATAGCCTGCTAACTTAAAAGTTCGGGAAGGCGTAGTAAATGACTTGTCCAGCCCTATGAAGATAACTTAGTCTGGCCAAATTAAAAGTTTGATGGCACAAGAAAATGACATGTCCTACCGAGCAAGACAACTTATAGTCGTCAACTTAAAGCTAGGGACGGCGCAGCAAAACGACTGTCCGCCCTGCAAAGACAACTTCCAAATTAATCAACTTAAAGTCCGAACGGCGCAAAGAAATGACCTCGTCCGGCCCTGCAGAAAGACAACTTCTAGCCTGGCCAACTTAAAGTTCCTGGACGGCAGCTAAATGACCTCGCTCGGTCCGGGTAAAAAATAACTATACCTGGTAAACATAAAACGGACGGCCGCAAAGAAAACGACTTGTCCGCCCAAATATAACTTTTAGCTCTAAAAGTTCAGACGATGCAAGAAATGACTTCCTGGCCAGTCAAGATAACTTCTAGCCTGGCCAACTAAAGTCCGAATCTGGGCTAGCAAAATGACTTTGTCCTACTCTATAAAGACAATTTCTAACCGGTCAACTTAAAAGCCCGGATGACGCAGTAAAATGACATGTCCAAATTTCAAGAAAGATAACTTAGTCGGTTACGAAAAGTCCTAAGGCGCAGAAATGACCCGTCACTGAAGATAACTTCTACCGATCAAATTAAAAGTCCGATGGCGCAAGAAAATAACCGTTTCTGGCCAAAGACAACTTTCTAACACGGCCAACTTAAAAGCCCTGATGATCGCAGAAATGACATGTCCATTCGGTAAAGATAACTTCTAGCCTGTTAACTTAAAAGTCCGAAGACACACGTGAAAATGTACTGCTCAAATTCGTGAAGATAACTTCTAGCCACAAATTGTGTCCTGATGGCGCAGCAAATGACCCGTCCTACTTGAAAGACAACTTAGCCGGTTGGTTCAAAAGTCCGACGGCCAAATGACCCGTCCGGCCCTGAAAGACAACTTCAAGCTTCGATCAACTAAAAGTCCGTAGAGTGCAAATGACCTCGCCAAATGGTGAAAGACAACTTCTAGCCACAACTTAAAGTCCCGATGATAGCAAACGACCTATCCTACCAAAAGCGACCTATCTACTGGTAAAGATAACTTCCTAGCCGGTCAGCAAAAGTCGGACGGCGATAAAAAATGACATCGGAGCCGGTAAAGATAACTTTTTAGCGGTCGACTTAAAAACGCAAAGGGCTGTCTGATGACACATCGGCCGGTAAAGATAATTTCTGTCGGTCGACTTAAAAGTTCGAGCAGTATGATAAAAATGACTGTCAGGCAGGTAAAGAACAACTCTAGCCGATCAACTTAAAAGTCCGGATGGCGCAGTAAAATGACTTGTCCGGCTCGGTAAAGATAACTTTAAAAGTCTGGAGGGCGCAATAAAATGACCTTTCCCGCCCGGTAAAGATAACTTCTAGCCGGTCAAATTAAAGAGAGTCACGGATGGTGTAAATGGAAATGATGCATTCGGCCGTAAAGATAACTTCTAGTGATCAACTTAAAAATTAGGACTGAGGCGCAATTAAATAACCGAGTTCGACCGGTCAAGACAACTTCTAGCTTAGGTCGACTTAAAAAGTCGGGTTCTTGTGATAGAAATGACCTATCAGAGCTGGTAAAGAAAACTTCTAGCCGTCAATTAAAGGCCGGACGTAGCGGCCAGGCTGGGCTTTTGGTCAGGGCTGGTGAAGATGGCTTCTGGCCGGTCGATTTAAAAGTTCGAGACCGGCGCGGCCAAAAGGTACTGTCCCGGCGGATAAAGATGGGTGGCCCTAGTGCAGTTGAGTAAAGATAATTTTTAGCCGGTCGACTTAAAGGAAGTCGGGAACGGCCTTGATAAAATGACTTTGTCCGAATGGGGGTAAAGAGATAACTTCTAGTAGGTCGACTTAAAAGTCGGACGGCGTAACCAAAATGACTTGTTCGACCCGGTAAAAACAACTGATCAACTTAAAAAGCGAATATAGCGATAAAATGACTGTCCAGAGCCGGGTAAATATATCTTCTAGCCGGTCAATTTAAAAGTCCGGACGGTGCAGTAAAATGACCTATTCGACACGGTAAAGATAACTTAGTAGATCAACTTAAAGTCTAGGCAGACAGGTAAAATGACTTACATGCAGTCAGGTAAAGATAATTCGATTATAAAAGCCGGACGGCGTAGTAAAATGACATCCAGGCCGGAAAGATAACCTAGCCGGTCGACTTAAAAGTGGACTGACCTTGATAAAATGACTGTCCGGCAGATAAAAGATAACTGCTAGTCAACTTAAAAGTCCGGACGGCGTAGTAAAATGACAAGTTCGACCCGGTAAAGATAACTTTTAGTCGGTTAACTTAAAAGCCGGATAGCCTTGATAAAATGACACAATAGAGCGGAGTAAAGATAACTTATAGCCGGTCAACTTAAAAGTTCGGATGTCGTAGTAAAAAGACATGTTCGGCCCGGTAAAGATAACTTGTAGCCGGTCAACTTAAAAGTCCATACGGCATAGTTAAATGACATGTCCGGCCTGATAAAGATAACTTCTAGCCGGTCAACTTAAAAGTCCGGATGGCGCAAAAAAAATGATCTGTCCAGCCCGGTAAAGATAACTTCAAGCCGATCAATTTAAAAGTCCGGACGGTGCAGTAAAATGACCTGTTTGGCACTTAGTAAAGATAGCTTTCCCTGGCCGGTCGACTTAAAAGAAAGTCGACTGACCTTGTTAAAATGACTATCAGGCCGGTAAAACAACCGTAACTTCTAAGCTAGGTCAATACGGACGATATAGTAAAATAGACTTATCCAGGCAGGTAAAGAGATAACTTAGCCGGTCCCGACTTAAAAATGCAGACGTAGCATGATGATATCTGCTCGATAAAAACAATTGCTAGCTGGTGACTTAAAAGTCCAGGCAGCCTTGCGATCAAAACTGACTTGTCCGGCCGTGGGACAACTTCTAACCGGTCAACTTAAAAGTTCGGATTGCGCAATAAAATGGCCTGTCCGGCCCGGTAAAGATGACTTATAGCCAGTCAACTTAAAAGTTTGGATGGTGCAGTAAAATGAGCTGTCCGGCCCGGTAAAGATAACTTCTAGCCGGTCAACTTAAAAGTCTGGACGACGCAGTAAAATGACACGTTTGGCCCTTTATAGACAACATCTAACCGGTCCACTTAAAAGCACGGATGGCACGAGTAAAATGACTTGTCTGACCTGGTAAAGATAACTTCTAGCCGGTCAACTTAAAAGTCCGGACGGTCCAGTAAAATGACATATCTGACCCTGTAAAGATAACTTCTATCAGGTCCAGCAAAAGTTAGGACGAAACACGAATTAAAATGACTTGGCTAGGCCCGATAAAGATAACTTCTAGTGGTCAGCAAAAGCGGACCGGTAGCGATGTAACACGTAATCGGAACTGGTAAAGATAACTTCCTAATCGTCGACTTAAAGAAATTCAGGACGACCTTGTTAAAATGACACATCTGCCGGTAAAGATAGCTTCTACACGGTCGACTTAGAAGTGCGGACGGTAGCGATAAAATGACATGTCACTTTGGTAAAGATAACAGTACGTCGACATAAAAGCCAGGATGAGCGCGATGAAATATCTTGTCGGGCGGTAAGGATAACTTCTAGCTGGTATGTGGGACCCCTTTCAGAATAGCCCGACTTGGATTTGGGGCGTCGAGCCGGTCAGGGATGCCACAGGTATCCTTTCAGTCACTTTCGAAATCATATCTTTGCGGAAGCAATTACAAAATTGGGCAAGCCCATAAACATTTAACAAAATACATTTAAAATGAAGGAATTCAAGCCTTTTCAAAATGATTTACAAAAATAGATGTTCATAGTTCAAATTGTTTTTACAAAATATCAATATCCAAAAGAAAACATGGAATGAATGCACATCTTGCAGGAGCATGCCCGAAATTTCCTTCTTATGACTCGCTCCTCGATCTTGGGTCGACTTTTGATCACTATCTATCGGTCGGTACTGCGCATTGGTAAAACAATACGCTGGAATTTTCATGCTTAGTGGTTTCTATACAAATCCATTCCTCCAGTTTCGGTTTAAATCAAATCGCTGCAATTTAACAATTAGACTTTCCAAATCTTTATGGATGATGATACCAAATACAATACATATACTTGTTTATATCAATCTGACTATGGTTCATTGATCATCAAAAAAAAATACACTTTCATATTCAATATTTCACAATCTCAAATCAATTCAATTATGCTCACAAATTCAATTCAGTTATGCAATTCAATTCAGTTATGCAAATCAATTTAGTTATGCAAATCAATTCGGTTATGCCAATCAATTTAGTTATGCCCTTAATGAATTTAGCTTGTAATGCCGATATACGGGATGTCGAGTCAGAGCGCGGTCCAGAGCTGCGGTAGGTATCAAACGGTTTTATAACACGATGCAGGTCCGCATTTGGGGCTGCGGCGGTTATAAACAATCAATTAGTGAACAACTATTAGGTCTGAGTCCGTTGGGTACATTGATCGGGTGACATAATCTGATAGTTCGCGATGCATTATTTGACCCTATTGTATCACAGTCTATCCTTATCACGAACTAAGCGGTTAACATTACATTAAGGCGTTCCATCCTTTATAGCAAAGTACGGTACAATGTACATTTGTATAAATAGTTCACTTTCAATAGTCATGCAATTTTCATATGCAACATTTTGTCCAGTTTCTTAAATCATTTTAAAACAATTCAATATGCTTTTCTTATGCATTTAGAACAAGCATTTCAAATATTGAAACGAATAGAAATATAGAACAAACATGCAAAACTTCAAACGAGGAATAGGAGTCGATTAGAACAAACCCAAAATCTTTGCACTTTGATTCAATCCTTGGAATCTCAATCTCAGTTGGCTTTTCCTCCTCGTCGATCAAATTCAAAAACCATTAAGAGGAACAATATTATTACCGTGCGTACTAGTAGTTTTGGTTAGGATTGATTTTCAGGGAGTTTAATATGAGTTCCAATTCAACAAGCTATATATAGATGGATTCACTTGACTCAATGGAAACTCAGAGTCTAAGGAAAACCGAACGAGTTTGGACGAAGGAGTTATGACCTTATGAAGTTGGAGGTCATACGTAGTCACACCCAGCCGAGCTGACCTGAACTGACTAAGCTGACCTAACCTCGGTAAACTCGGTCTGACATCTTCTATCCTCCTCAGGCATATGAATGAATTCTTAACTCAATGAGCTTTCCATAGAGTCCAAGAACACCCAAAACGGAGTTCGGACGAAGAGATTCTGACCTTCGAGTTTGAGGGTGCATACGTAGTCACACCCAGCCGAGCTGACTAAGGCGGCCCGAGCTGACGACCTCATTAAGCTCAGGTTTACCTCTGACATATTCTATCTTCCTCAGGCATATGATTTATTCTTGACTCAATGGGATTTCCTGGAGTCAAGAACACCGGCTTGGAGTTCGGATGAAGAAGTTATGACCGCCAGTTGGAGGGTCAAGTAGTCACCAAACCGAGCTGATGGTAGCGGCGACCTCGGTAAACTCGGTTTGACAACAGTGCGACATATTCTATCACTCCTCGAAATAGAATGCATTCTTGACTCCAATTAGTTTCCATAGAGTTCAAGAACACCAGAAACGGAGTTCGGACGAAGAAGTTATGACCTTCGAAGTTGGAGTCATGCGTAGTTAACAGACGAGTTGACTGAGCGGCCGCTATAGGATGGGAGGTCTGAGTGTCCTCCTCTTGACCTCTACGGGATGAGTTTCTTGACCTCTCTTTGGATGTGCTGACCTTTGCTGGATGAAGTGCCTTTGACCTCCTACGGACCAGTGCAGTGACCTCTCTGGCTGGATGAATCCTGGCCGACCCTACGGGGCCAATTCTGCTTGACCTCTGAGAATGGTATGCTTACCTCTGCTTAGGACCTCCTATGAATGAGTATGCTTACCTCTGCGGGACCTCTGGAATGAGGTGTGACATCTAGGATGAGGTCTGCGGCCTCTGAGGATGAGGTATGCGACCTGCTTGGACCTCTACGGAGATGAGGTATGTTGACCTCTCACAGGGATGGGATACAGCGGCCTGCAGTGACCTCTGAGGCTGACCTCGAGTAAAGTTAACTTGATTTATAGAGGTCCAAATTAGAAATTTAAAAGCCTAACATCAAGTTCATTGATGTTGGCTGAACCTGAAAGGACTCACTACCAAATTCCCTTTATTTCTTACCCAAAAATCAGATCTAAGGTCCGGCTAATGCGCACTAGCACAATGTGGCAGCATCCCATGGTTTAAAATACAACCAAACATTCCCCTAAGGCAAGATAACCACCACATAACCCTTAGGGTAGAAAATAACCAAAGTAGGAGAAGACCTACCTCCTGGAGTTTGTCGAAACTCCCCGATTCCGGTCTCTACTTGCAGCACTTGTCACGAGGAAGGACTTTCCCTCTTGCTTCGACGGAGACCTATGGTCCGATCGTCGGAAAATCTAGAGAGAAGGTAGAGCCTCTCTCTCTAACTCTCCCTTTTCTCTGTTTTCCTTTTCTTATGGATCACTCTTAATCGTATTTTAAAGGAGAAGCTTCCTCCCACTTTCCTACATACTGTGCCCTTTCCTTGATTTTTTTCTTCTTTTTCTTTATTTCTTTTTATATTTAAGGTCCTTTACATTTCTCTATTATTCCTCATCTAAGTCTCTATATTATTTTCCCCTTACTTATTTATTTCTCTAATTTCATAGACATATAAACATTTACAATTATTACTAAAGTCCACATTTTACAATTTCCATATTTTCTTTTCTTCACTTGGGTTTATTTCCGGATTCAATAATCATTTAATCAATATTAATCTAACAATTCCCATAAAATACCCAAGTTAGCTCAATTATACCCGAAATATATAATAATTTTTATTATAAAAATTCTAGTGTATTTTTGGGGCGTTACAACTCTCAGCAATAAAATTTGTCCTCGAATTACCTTGATCAATGATTGCGGATCTTCACCTCATGTTTCTTCACTTTCCCAAGTGGCTTCTTCGATTCTTGTGGTTTCTCCACAGCACTTTGACTACCAGAATCTTCTTATTCCGTAATTCTTTCACTTCACGAGCCAAAATCTCTACTGGCTCTTCTTTATACGTCAATCGTACCAACTCAATTGTCTCTGAAGAGACTACATGTGATGGGTCCGATCGGTACCTCCGTAGCATGGACACATGAAACACACTATGGATCTTTTCCAATTCCGGAGGTAATGCTAATCTGTATGCCACTGGACCCACTTTTTCAATCACTGCATAGGGTCCAATAAATCTAGGGCTTAACTTGCCCTTTTTCCCAAATCTCATCACCTTCTTCCAAGGCGATACTTTCAAAAACACTTTTTCACCGATCTCATATCGAATATCTTTTATTTTCATGTCGGCATATGATTTACGCTCCATATCGGTGGCCATATTCAATCTCTCTCTAATGATTTTCACTTTCTTGATCTCTTGTATCAAGTTGGGACCCGGTAACTTTCTTTTCACTCAGTGCATCCTTACAGCGGTATTCTACATTTTCTCCCATATAAAGCCTCATAAGGCGCCATTCCAATACTTGATTGGAAGCTATTGTTGTACACAAATTCAGCTAAAGCAATAATGTCGATCCCAACTACCCTCAAATTCGATCACTACAACTCCTTAACATATCTTCGGAATGGATCACTCTCTCAGATTGTCCATCCCGTTTGTGATGAGCGTACTAAAAATTCGATCAGTGCCCGAGGCCTCTTGCAATTTCCTTAAAATCTCGATAAACCTCGGATCTCGATTACGAAATAATGGATATAGAAAGTCCCATGTAACCGAGACTATTTCCTTGATATACAACTTTGTTAGCTTGTCAAAGTGAATAGTCGGTTCTCAACTAGTAGGAAGTGAGGCGGCTTGGTCAATTGGTCTACTACAACCCAAAGCGGTCATACTTCCTCCTGTCAATGGTAACCCAACCACAAAATCCATGGTGATTCGGTCCCATTTCCACTCCGGTATTCTGATAGGCTGCAATAATCCTGATGGAACTTGATGCTATGCCTTTACTCTTTGACACACCAAACACTTGGTTACAAATTCTGACACATCTCTTTTCATTCCGGACCACTAGAATGACATTTTAAATCTCGATACATCTTTGTGCTACCGGGATGGATATGAATCCCTTATGTGCCTCTTCAGTATTCCTCAAATCATTACGGTCGGGTACACCGACCCGATCCTTATAATACAAACTCCAATTTTGTTCCTTTGAACTCGGTTCCTTACCATTTCCAATCGATTTATTATGCGTGATTTTCTCATCTTCCTTTGTACCTTTAGCACTTGATTCAACAAACTTCGGTCGCTACCAACTGCCTTTCTGATGCCATCATCATATAATGACAAATGGGCATTCAACGCTCGAAGCGTTCGTATTGACTTTCTACTCAAAGCGTCGGCCACTACATTGGCCTTTCCCGGGTGATAATCAATCACGCAGTCATAATCTTTTATTAGTTCCAGCCATCTCCGTTGTCTTAAGTTAAGCTCTCGATGTGAAGGCAAATACTTAAGACTCTTATGATCAGTGTAGATGAAACACTTCTCTCCATACAAATAATGTCTCCAAATTTTCAGCGCAAATACAATTGTGGCCAATTCCAAATCGTGCGTGGGGTAGTTCTTTTCATGCGGCTTCAACTGTCTTGAAGCATAGGCTACCACTTTACCCTCTTGCATTCGGACATCAAGTCCGTTTGCGACGCATCCTTAAATCACATATTCTCTACCATGGTCGTTTGAGTAAACTAGGAGCCTCGATTAAGGAATTCTTTCAACTTATCAAAACTTCTTTGACATTTTCACTCCATTCATACTTTACATTTTCTGAGCAACCTCGTCATTAGGAGCGCGATCGCAGAAACCCCTTAACGAATCTTGTAGTATCCTGCCGGTCCGGGAAGCTACGCCTTAACATTTCTTAGTGGCTTCCATTCAACAACCACTTCTATTTTCTTTGGGTCCACTCGGATTCCTTCTTTGATACTATGTGCCCAGAAAGGACACTTCATTCTTCAAAATTCACACTTGCTCGGTTTATCTATTGCTCTTTCTCAGAAGTCTCTAACACACTACTTGAAGGTGTGTGTCATGACTTTCTGATCTTTGAATACACAAGAATGCCGTCTATAAACACTACGACAAAGCTGATCCATACGGTCGGAAAAACCACGGTCATTAGGTCCATGAAAGCTTATTTGGGCATTTGTCCAAGCGGCATTAGGAACTCATAATGTCCATATAGCGTCCTAAATGTCGTCTTATGCACATCGGCATCTTTAATTCTCAATTGATGATACCCAGATCGCAAGTCAATCTTTGAAAAGATACTTGCACCTTTCAATTGGTCAAACAAATCATCAATTCTGGGTAACGAATACTTATTCTTTACTGTTAACTTGTTTAGTTGTTTGTAACCAATACATAGCCGAAGTGTACTATCTTTCTTTTTAACAAAAAGCACGGGAGCTCCCCATGGTGATACACTTGGTCGAATAAACCCTTTTTCTAGTAGTTCTTGCAATTGCAATTTCAATTCCTTTAGCTCTAGTGGAGCCATTTTGTACAGTGTAATGGATGCCGGTGTGGCACCTGGTACAACGTCAATAGCAAACTCAATCTCCCTCTGTGAGGCAATCTAATCAACTCTTAGGAAACACGTCAAAAAAATTCGCTAATAATAGGGATATCGGATACACTAGGCCTTGCCTTTACCGTATCAATCACATAAGCCAAGTAGGCTTCACATCCTTTCTGCACCATTGTTCTAGTAGTGGCGGCGGATATCACATTAGATAGGTGATTTGACCTCTCACCGATGAAAGTTTCTTCATCTTCATTTGGTGTTCTTAAGGTTACTCTTTTCATTCTACAATCGACTATTGCTTGATGTCGGGACAACCAGTCATCCTGATATCACATCAAACACGGACGATAACTTCGATCAAATCTCTAACAATTCGTACTCGTATTTTGACGGGACAATCTCTATACACTCTGTTCACAATAACACTATGGCCGAAGCGGGTTAAGTCACCAAGAATGTCATACTCGGTTCACTCACCATTATTAATTTACCCAAGTTGGGTATATCGGTGCAAATATATGAGTGGGTTGACTCGAGGTCAAATCAAGCCATATCTGATGGTATCAAAGATTTGGAAATTACCGGCTATCAAATCTGGAGCGTCGGTATCTTCCACTGCTTTCATTGCATATGCTCTAGCTGGAGCACGACCATCTTGCCTACCCAAAGTTTGTGTCCCTTGTCTCGGAACACTCGGTGATGCAACACTCTTGTTGCCTTTTTGTGCCACTAAAGCTGTACCCCCAGTCTGGGGTGCTGTAAATGAACGAGCTCTAGAACAATCTCTTGCTCTATGCTCTTTGGATCCACAAATCAAACAAGCACCTGTAAGTCTCCAACATTCTCCTTATGATTTCTCCCCTGATAGGAGCAATAGGAAGCGGTCGGTAACTCTGAAGGACCTCACAGTGTACTCGCAGCGATGGTCTTTGGTAGAGTAGAATTCCCTCACCGTGCTTTGTTTGTAATTTGAGTGGAACCACTGTGGTCCCCTAAATTTCTTCCTTTCTTGTTGTTCTATGTTTGGGTGACCGAGATTTTCTTTCTGTCTTTTATCTTTTCTCTCTCTTTCCCTCTTTCTTTACTCTTCCACATTCAATGCACATGTCACAATTTTGGAGAAATCCTCATGGAAAAATGCTGTGACATGGGCTCGAATATCAGTCATTTAAGGCAATCTTCAAACCTCGGCACTTTTCTTCCTCACTCACAAGTATCTCGGGAGCATACTTACTCAACCGTAGATGTGAATTCTCTTTGATATTCGGTCACACTCATCTGTCTTTGCTTCCGGATTATGACCCCGTCCCATGTATTTGTTCGGATAAATCGACCCACATAGTGCTTCTTGAACTCATCCAGAACTCCCATGTAATATCTCCCGATGGTGGTCCTGGTCACCGGAAACCCACCAGCGATAAGCCTTATCTGTAGTAATGAAATTCGCACCATTCCAACTTCTCTTCAGCTGTGCAATGCATTTACACAAGCATTCGCTCGGTTCTCTCGAGCCAATTTTCTGCCATAGAAGGCTCATCCTCTTTCTTTCCCATAAAATCTACAGGTCGGTACCTTGCCATTCTCTTAATGGCTAATCATTTTGGAGCAATTGTAGCTGGTTGCCCGGCTCTTTGCAATGCTGAACTAAACTATTTGGAGATACCCATAGTACTCACATGTTGGATTACCGTTCATTGGTGGGGCATGGGATCTTACCTTCTGCTAGCAGGACTGTTTGGGCGAGTCCCCTGGTCATCCTCGACCCTAAGGGAAGCCGAACCGTCCATGCTTATCCTATTAAGACCAGCAAGATCTGCGTCAGAGTCATGTCATCCTTTATATGCAAATGAAATGCATGTTATACAAAATTTCAAAATCATTTACAAACAATTTCAAAATAGTTTTGTAGAACCGCCTAAACCTAGGCTCTGATACTAATAAAGCTGTGGGACCCCTTTCTCGGCCCGACCCATTTGGGCGGATCCGAACCGAGTCCGGGATGCCCTGTTATCACTCAATCACTCAAAATCATATCTTTGCGAAGCGATTACAAAATTGGGCAAGCCGTAAACATTTAACAAATACATTTACAATGAAGGCATTCAAGCCTTTTCAATGATTTAAAAATAGATGTTCGAGTTCAAATTGTTTTACAAAATATCAATATCCAAAAGAAAACATGGAATGAATGCATGGAGCATACTCAAAAATTTCCCCACCTTCTTATGACTCGGCTCCTCGATGCAGAATTAAGCTTTCAATCACTATCTATTAGTGGTACTGCGCATTGGTAAACAATACGCTAAGCATTTTCATGCTTAGTGGTTCTATACAAATCCATTCCTCAGTTTCAGTTTAAATCAAATCATGCAATTTAACAATTCAAAACTTTCAAATCTTTATGGATGATCAATGCAAATACAATACATATACTTGTTTTTATATCTGATCGATTACTGGTTCATTGATCATCCCAAAAATACACTTTCATATTCAATATTTCACAATCTCAAATCAATTCAATTATGCTCACAAATTCAATTCAATTATGCAATTCAATTTAGTTATGCAAATCAATTTAGTTATGCAAATCAATTCAGTTATGCCAATCAATTCAGTTATGCCCTTAACGAATTTAACCTATGTCTTCGATATACAGGATATCGATCAAACTTGCGGTCCGGCGAAATTTCTGAGCCGGTATCAAGCAGTTTTATAACACGATGCAGTCTATTTAAGAACAGCTAGGCTGATTTATAAACAATCAATTAGTGAACACTACCCGTCACGGTCCCGCTAGAGTGCGTGGAGTAGCACATCAACTCTGATAGTTCATATCTTACTATTTGGCCCTATTTAGTATACCAGTCTATCATATCTACGAACTAGATTAACATTCTATTAAGGGCGTTCAAATCCTTTATAGCAAAGTACAGTACAATATGTACATTTGTATAAATAGTTCACTTTCAATAGTCATGCAATTTTCATATGCAAACATTTTACAATCAGTTTCTTCAAATCATTTAAAACAATTCAATATGCTTTTCTTATGCATTTAGAACAAGCATTTCAAATATTGAAACGAGAATAGGAAATATAGAACAAACATGCAAACACTTGAAACAAGGAATAGGAGTCGGTAGAACAAACCCAAAAATCTTTGCACTTTGATTCCAATCCTTGGAATCTCAATCTCAGTTTGGCTTTTCCTCCTCGTCGGTCCACATTCCAAAACCATTAAAGAGCAATATGCGTGCGTACTAGTAGTTTTGGTTAGGATTGATTTTCGGGTTTAATATGAGTTAATTTTAACAATCTGTATATAAGATGGATTCTTGATTCAATGGGATTTCCATGGGAGTCTAGAACACCCGAAGCGGAGTTCGAGACGAAGGAGTGCATGACATTAAGTTGGAGGTCACACGTGGTCACACCCGGCCGAGCTGACTGGCCCGGCGAGCTGACCTGACCTTGATGACTCGGTTTTGACACCTTTGTCCTGACATATTCTATCACTCACTGGGCATATGAATGAATTCAGCGGCTCAATGGGCTTTCCATAGAGTCGAACACCGAAATGGAGTTGGACGAAAGTTATGACCTTCAAAGTTGGAGGTCATCGTGATCACACCAAACCAGTGACTAAGCCGACTGAATGACCTGACAGCGGTAAACTCGGTTTGACACCTTGGTCTGACATATTCTATCCTCCTCAGGCATATTAATATATTCTTTACTCAATGGGATTTCCATAGAGTCCAAGAACACCCGAAACGGAGTTCGGACGAAGAAGTTATGACCTTCCGAAGTTAGAGGTCATACGTAGTCACACCCAGCCGAGCTTATTGACTGGCGACTAGGCGGCCTCAGTAAACTCGGTTTGACACCTTGATCTGACATATTCTATCCTCCTTAGGCATATGAATGTATTCTTGACTCAATGGGCTTTCCATAGAGTTCAAGAACACTCGAAACGGAGTTCGGACGAAGAAGTTATGACCTTCCGAAGTTGGAGGTCATACGTGGATTAACCCCGGACAGGCTGACTGAGCCCGACCGCTACGGGATGGGAGGTCTACGGCGTCCTCTGGCCGACCTCTACGGAGTGAGAGTCTGTGACCTCTGAGACGAGGAATGCCTTTGACCTCCTACAAAGGGACAAAGTCTGCTCTACGAGAATGAGTATTTTGACCTCTACGGACCTCTACAGAATGAGGTCTGCTGACCTCTACGGACCTCTACAGGATGAGGTCTGCTGACCTCTGAGGACGGCCTGCGGACCTCTGGGGATGGCAAGTGCTGACCTCTACAGATGAGGTGCGTTGGCCTCTGAGGATAAGTTTGCATTTCTGTTCCTCTAGCAGGGTGACCTCGATAAAGGACCGCCTTGGTCTATAAGTCCCAATTGAAATTCAAAAGACTAACATCAAGTTCATTGATGTGGCTACAATTTACCAGAATGACTCACTACCAAATTCCCTTTATTTCTTACCCAAAAATCAACTCTAAGGTCTGGATAATGCGCACTAGCACAATGTGGCAGCATCCCATGGTTTAAATAACCAAACATTCCTAGGTAAAGATAACCACACATAGCCCTTAGGGTAGAAATAACCAAAGTAGGAGAAGACCACCTCACCAGGTTTGTCAAAAACTCCACAGATTTGGTCTCTACTTGCAGCACTTGTCACGAGGTAGGACTTTCCCTCTTACTTCGACGGAGACCTATGGTCCGATTGTCGGAAAATCTAGAGAAAAGGTAGAGCCTCTCTCTCTAACTCTCCCTTTTCTCTGTTTTCCTTTTCTTATGGATCACTCTTAATCGTATTTTAAAGGAAGGCTTCCTCCTTTCCTACATCACCATACCTTCCTTGATTTTTCTTTTTATTTCTTTTTATATTTAGGTCCCTCCATTCTCTGTGACATTCCTCATCTAAGTCTCTATTATTTTCCCCTTGCTCATTTATTTCTCCTAATTTCACTTAGAGATATAAACTTATTTACAATTGACCCTTAAGTCCACATTTTAGAATGTCCATATTTTATCTTCTTCACTTGGGTTTATTTCCGGATTCAATAATCATTTAATCAATATTCATCTAACAATTCCCAGAAAATACCCAAGTTAGCTCAATTATACACGAAATATATAATAATTTTTATTATAAAAATTCTAGGGTATTTTTGGGGCGTTACATGGTAAACTTAAAAGTTTGGATGAATTGCGATGGAAATGACATGTCGGCGATCAGAAGATATCTTGTCGGTCGGCTTAAAAGTCCATCACGAGCAATAAAATGACCTGTCCAGGTCGATCAAGGACCTTCTAGCCAATCAACTTAAAGTCCGGATATCGCGATAAAATATTTGTCCGACTGTGAACAATTCTATCACGTCAGCAAAAGTCGGGCTGGCTCGATGCAAAATGACCTGTTCGGCCTAAAGTAAAGATAACTTCTAGGCGTCGGCTTAAAGAAGTCGGACAAGCATGACTACTTGAAATTATTTGTCCGACCACTTGTAAAGATAACTTCTAGCCGGTCAACTTAAAAGTCCGGACGACGGAGTAAAATGACCTGTCCGGCCCAATAAAGATAACTTCTAGCCAATCAACTTAAAAGTCCGGACATCGCAGTAAAATGACCTATCCGACCCGGTAAAGATAACTTATAGCCGGTCAACTTAAAAGTTTGGATGGCGCAATAAAATGACCTATCCGACCCGGTAAAGATAACTTCTAGCCGATCAACTTAAAAGTCTGTATGGCACAGTAAAATGACTTGTTTTGCTCGGTAAAATCAACTTCTAGCCAATCAACTTAAAAGTCCGGACGGCGACGCAGTAAAATGATCTGTTCGACCCGATAAAGGAAACTTTTAATCGATCAATTTAAAAGTCCGGATGGCTCAGTTAAATGACGGCACCGTTCGGTAAGTAAGCTTATATCGATCTGACTTAAAGATCGGATGTGATAAATGACCTTTAGGCCGTAAAGATAAATTCTAGCCCGGTCGGCAAAGTCAGAGACCAGCGCGGTAAAATGACTTATGCGGCCTTGTATAGGCAGCATCCTAAGCGGTCATCAAAGCGGATCGTATTAAATATTCTCCAGGCCCAGTATAGATAACATCTAACTGGTTCACTTGAAAGCCCGGATAGCGCTAAATGCCCTATTCGGCCCGACATGGCTAATGCCTAACCGGCTCAAATTAAAGTCCGGATGGTGCTAAATGCCCTATCCAGCCTGGCATGGCTAATTCCCAACTGGCCCAATACAAAGTCCGGATGGCGCTATTGCCCTATCCGGCCCGGCATGGTGGATGCCTAGCTGGTTCATTACTAAGTCCGGGAAATGTCCTATCCGGCCCAGTATGGTTGATGCCTAGCTGGTTCATTTAATGACAAACTTCTAGCTCTATGTCATCTAACACTTTCTTAATGCTAGACTTTCGGCTCTAAGCCGTTTGACACTTTCTTAATGCCAGACTTCCGACTCTAAGCTATCTTGCAATTTCTAAAAGTCATATGACACTTTCTTAATGCCAGACTTCTGACTCTATGCCGTCTGGCACTTCCTTAATGCCAGACTTCCGACTCTAAGTCGTCTGGCACTTTCAAAAGACCAGACTAGGGGCTCCAAGCCGTCTAGCACTTTCTTAATGCCAGACTTCTACCTCCAAGCCGTCTAGCATTTTCTTAATGCCAAACTTTCAGCTCTAAGCTGTTTGGCACTTTCTTAATGCCAGATTTTCGGCTCTAAGCCATCTAGCAATTTCTAAAAGCCGTATGACACTTTCTTAATGCCAGACTTCTAGCTCTATCTTTATGCGGCACTTCATGTCAGACTTAAAACAAACGTCGGCACATCCTTAATGCCAGACTTGTGGTTCCTGGCCGTTTGGCGCACCGAGACGGACCGGCTGCAAGCCGTCACGGCACTTTTAAAGGCAGGACTTGTGGCTCAATGATCTAGCACTCTCTTAAGACCAAACTTCTAGCTCTAAGCCGTCTGGCACTTTCAAAAGACCAGACTTCTTGCTCCAAGCTGTCTGGCACTTTCTTAAGACCAGACTGAAGCTGTAGTGGGCGCTTTCTTAATGCGAACTTCTATTCGGCATGGCACTTTATTCGGACTAAACTTGTGGATCGAGCCATGCGACACTTTCTTAATGTATCGGAACCTGGCTCAACCCGTCTGACACTTTCTTAATGCCAAACTTATGGCTCTAAGCCGTCTGGCAATTTCTAAAAGTCGTATGACACTTTCTTAATGCTGAACTTTTCGACCAGGCGTGGCACTTTCTTGTGGAACTTGAAGCTCTGCGGATTTGACACTTCATGTGTGGACTTTAGCTCTGCGTCTGGCGCTCAAAGACATCTTGTGGCTCCTAAACTAAACTTTTCAAAGACCAAACTAGACTCTAACTTTGTTGAAACATCATTCGCTCTGTGATGACTCGGCTGTGCATTCTTTCTCTTGCACGCAGGGGGCCTTTGTGAGTCTTGTTCCCTCAAGGTGGTGATCAAGCGGACCGAAGTAACTAAGGCCCCTTTAGCGATCTCGACTTGAGGCTCTCGGGCGAGCCCGGCAGGAAGAGCTGCAGATTGACTAAGATCGGCAAGAACAAATGTGTTCCCTTTTGAAAACTGACCTCCGGCAACGGACGAGGGTATGGCCAGAGGCTATGTAAGGAAAGGGTTGGAGCCTAACTCTGGGAGTTCTTCCGCAGGCAAAGGCGCAATTACTCCCTCTCGGTGATCTCGAGGCCATCGGCGATGTTGAGAAACATGTGGTTCTACATTGTACATATCGAACCTGCGTTAAATGCACGTAATTCTCCCAATCCTTCAACTTTCTCCACTCAAGGTTTAAAAACACCGTATTTTTTCCTACTGAAGAAGTACCGACCTTCAGCCCAGGAAAAAGAGGCATTAATGAGTACCATGGCTTTTTAAGCCCAGACTCACTGTTTAATAGGCCTAGACCCACTATTCAATAGGCCCGGCCCCACTGTTCAATAGGCACAGGCGCCCTTGGGGCCATTACTGCCGCCTCATGAAACGACCCAGGCGGCCGCGTATTAAAACCACAGGAACCCACTAGACGGTGTAGTCTTCCCCAGAACCCGTCACAAAGTCAAGACCCAATGACCGTCTCACCGCATATCTTAATTGTTATGGGAAAATACGCAAAGTAGATATTTATCCCTGAATTTCCTAATTTCTAAATCATTTATTTGGAAGAATAATCCTTAATAAGGAAAAACATATATTAACCCTTAAAAGGATAATCCTTGATAAGGCTTGGATCCTTATCCCGGCCAAAAGGATAATCCTTAATAAGGAAAAACAAATATTATTCCTAAAATAAGAACGGATATTTGGGAACCGAACCCTATAAATTGGGAATATCCCCCACAGAAAAATGTATGCAATTCTAACTATCTCAAACTCCTTCTTCTTCCTCTCTATTGCTGACTTAATCATAGGAGAGGCGCTCGACACACTGTCGCCGGATCGCCCTTTTTGCAGGTTCACATTGCTCGACCGATGCCCCGGAGATCAGACGAACAAAATTGATTCTTACATTATGCCCCCCTTTTTCTCGCTGGGGAGGGCGATCGTCCCCGACTAGAAAAATAAGAACACGCTTGATCGTCTTATTATAGGGAACATTAGGCAATCAATGCGGTTGAATTTCAATGTGAATTTTCTAACTTTTTTGAAAATGTATTAAATTCCATACGGTCGATCGAGTTGATCTTGAGACTGGAGGATACTATAAAAGGCTAGAAGGTGAAGAGGCTCATCACCCCACTGGATCCACGTTCCTTCAGCAGGGAAGGATATTTGAACGTTGCTAAGAATCAGAATTGGTGGATTGCTATATGAAGGGTGATTGTGTTCGGCTATTTGGGCGTACTTTCCAAGTGTGAATTAGACCGAGGTTGCATGGTTTTGGTAGTCGAATTATTCATGGCATCAGTTTGGCCTTGGTGGTTCTAAAACTGGGCAGAATCCTCAAAATAGGATCTCCCACGCCTTAAATCGTGAACTTATACTTCTTGGGCTGCTTCCTTCTTTCCCTCTTCTTTCTTTTTTTTTTTTTGTAGTAGCGATTTTGCTACGGCCGTCTTGTCTTCGACTCACTCTTGCTTCTACTTAGGCCACAGCTTAGTATTTGATTCGAGACGAACTCACGTAGCCACTTCAATAAACCAGCAGTTATTATTTGTAAGGATATAGGTATAATGATGAATCTTAGTTAGTGCGATTAATAAAATCGTACTTTCTTTAACATTTATGTACTACAATGTTCTATTTTGGCAATCCTGTACTTTATTTTCTATTTTGGGGCAGGGGTGATTTTGCTGGCCATCGGTTAGGATACTTAGTCATCCCAGTTAATGAAAAGGTTCGGGCCTAACAGGCTTGGACAATAGATGGGCCCACTATCACTACTAGAAATTTGATGATGCAGCCCGACCTACGTTATTCATCCCAAAACAAAATTCAATTAGTGAATAATAATGCGCAACCAAAAAATAGTCGCTGTCGTCATGAAATATGCAATGAGGGAATGTTTTGCGACCATTCCTTAACTTTGTCGTACATAATTTGTTTGTGTGATGGATGATATTGGTCATTAATGCAAATTTTTTATGTCCAACATCTTGGTGGTAGATTTCACTTTCTACCATCGATAGTAATTGGTCGCAAATTTTATTTTTTTGCAATGAAAACATTTGATAGCATTTGAAATGTTTCTACGATGAATTTACATGGTATAATTTCGTGTTTCTCTGATGGGTAACATGATATAAATTGGTGTTTCTATGATGAATTTACATGGTTGCAATTTCGTTTTTCTACAATGAATTTATATGGTCCCAATTGTTTGTTTATATGATGAATTTACATGATCGCAAATTCATGTTTCTATGATGAATTTACGTAGTACATAATTCGTGTTTCTACATGAATTTATAGTCACGATTTTGTGTTTCTATGATGGTATGGTTGCAATTTAAGTAGTTTTCGATGAATTTTCATAGTTTGCAATTTCGTGTTTTATGATGAATTAACATGATCGCAATTTCGTGTTTCACAATGAATTTATGTAGTCACAATTTCATGTTTCTCGATGAATGTATGTGATTGCAATTCACGTTTGCGATGAAGAACAACTGGTCATGGTTTATAATTTTTCATGATGAAAAAAAAAATTAGACATAGTTTAATTATTTCTAGGATGAAATTAAATGGTCTGATTGATCATTTCCATGCAAATAAATGGTCTAAAATTAATCTCCTTTGCAACACCAATCTCACTAGCAAATTTGCAAGGATAAGCATAGCGGTCTTCTTTCTTCTTCCGTAAATGATATAGAATTCTCTCTCCATTCTCACAATAGTACATCTAATCCTTTTCGATGGGCCTGCGCCTCTTTCTTGTTGTTGATGAACCTCCTATATGACAATGACAAAGAGATTATATTTATGAAACAAGCCTATCATAACAATTACCTTTGATAGTTTTACAAAAAATAATACCTTGTGCAATCATGTTGGATGATGGACAAACAATGTTGGTGATAGATTGATACCACCGGGAGCCATGTGATCTGCTTTTACAATATAATATGATACAATAATATGACAACTAACAGTTGAGATTATAGTTTGAGATACTCTATAAATTTATTTCCAAATGGTGAATAAGTCATGGACATAATATTATTATATAACTCAAATAAATATTGAAGTAGTAGGAAAAATTAATTTAATATAAAAAGACAACCTAAATAAAAACAAAAAAAACATTTAAGTTTTTATAATACATTTAGAAGGATGCTTTGGAGTTACAACTACGTTGCTACAAAATTTATTCTTGCAGAAAAATTACCAAGATAGTTTGTCTCATGTTCAAATCTATAAGAACATCTTTACTAATTATAAGAGGCAAATATTTTTCTAACACTCAAAGATAAAAATGACATTAATCATATTCTAAACAAATAAATGCTTCAATGGAATCCAAAATTGTGAGGTTGAGTATTATATTGGAGGAGAAAAATTAGAAGTAAGATGATAAGAATAGCAAAAAAATTTCCTTTCACTACTTATAATAGTTTAAGATTGGAAAAACATTAGCACAACTTACACTTTTGAATATTCTTTATAGATTAAAAATTTCAATGATCCATTCAAAATTAGTTAAAATATCCAAGAATTTTAGGAAAAGTCGAGTAAATATATATTAAAAAATCCAAAACCCGATTATAGGTCACCTTTGAATCCTATATGTATCGAGTAATAACATCTAAAGATGCATGTTGGTTTAAGAAATTCTTTAGCTACCAACAAACGTGTGCTTCTTTGGAATATCTAATGTTTGCTAAGAAGTCAACCTTACATAATGTTATCATTTTTCTGCATGTCCATTGTGGCTATTAGTTTACAACCATATAACAAAACAAGAACTCATTCCCATCCCCAAGAAGATAATGACCACCCACCAATAAACCATAATGATAGCATTCCAAGTAAATAAATTATTTATTAGTAGATAAAGATTTTGAACATATCAAAGAAAGTTTACAGCTATAATAATGATGCTCTATCACAAAAACATAAGATAAATATATTAAATAATGATAATTTAATAAGTATCCTCGCATATGTCTTTATGAACAATGGTTTACGAAAGTGCAAACGGAATGAACAAAAGAGTGTGTCTCTCTATGTCGATACAAAGGAATTCCTGCAAATGTAGCTTTTCTAGCTTTGTTTCATTTTAATCAGTGCTATCGCAAACAAAATTTCTTACAAATCAAAACTTCTTTGCAGGAAAGAATAATCACTTCTAAAGCCATACAAAATTGAAATAAACTAACTAAAAAAGTTGTGAGACTCACACTTGCTTATTTGTTAATTTAAACATAATACTACAGGCTGTGATTTATAGAGAGAACGTGAGAAAGAAACTAGGCTTGTGTCTCTTTTATATTTTTAATGATAATAATATTAATAAATTATTAAAGATAATTTACTTTTTTTGAAGAGTGATAATTTAAATATATAATTTAGAGATAATCTAAACTAGGCCTTCATTATTACGAATATTTATATTTAAATTTAATTTTAATAAAATAAAATTTTAGTTTTTACATTCTTAGGATAAATATGATTATTTGTTTTTATGTAATTTTTTATTGAATTTTTTTTCTTTGCTTTTAACTTTATGATTTACGTTAAAGTTTTCTTATGATTTGTGTGTGAATCCTAAATTAAAGTAGAAAACTATTAACAAATTTAAAAGATAATAATAATATTATATAATTTTAATTAAATATAATATTTTGTATTTGAAAAACAAAGTTACTAATAATAAGATTATTATAAGATTTTAATTAAATATTTAAAAGATAAGAATATTATTATAAAATTTTAATTAAGTATAATATTTTGTATTTGAAAAATTGCAATCGGTAATAATAATATTATAAAGATTTTAATTAAATATATATTCTAAAAGTTAATGACAATGGTTAATTTATAAGATTTTAATTAAATATATATTCTAAAAGTTACGTACTAATTACAATTTGAAAAAATTTAAAAATAAAATAAAATCATAAGAACCAATTACAATGCCTCCTATCATTGTTATATTAAAACTCAAGTCGCGTATTGAATTTTAGGAAAAGTGAATAAAACTTCAAAATCATGTTACTTATCCTTAAAATCCAATTAGTAATTACCAATATATTTTGGGTTACTTTCAAATCCAACCATATTTATATCAATGCACTAAAATTGATGTTTATCCAAATTTTAAAACATGCACTCTTTTACATGTCTAGTATGAAAAAATAGTTACTAAACTATTTTAATTTTAATGTAAATATAGTTTTCCAATCATTATCTATTGTTCTCTTTACTTAATCATTGAATAATTTTAAATTATCTTATGAATGAAAAATATTAATAAAACATTGGATATGATTAAGGAGTTTAAGATAGTTTAAAAGGTGTTAATATAAACTTTCATAAAATTTAAAAAACCCAATTTTATATCATTGTTCAACCAAAAGTAATAAATATTTTATAGATTTTTATCAAAATAATTTGATAATATAGAGAGAAAGAGTTATATAGCAAAGAGAGCATATATATATATATATATATATATATATATATATATATATATATATATATATATATATATATATATATATATATATATATATATATATACTATTTATACAATATAAATATAGTTTTCCAATCATTATCTATTGCTTTACTTAATCATTGAATAAATTTTTAAAATTATCTTATAAATGAAAAATATTAATAAAACAATCGGATAAGATTTAAGGAGTTTTTAAGATAGTTTAAAAGGTGTTACTATAAACTTATATAAAAATTTAAAACCTAAATTTTATATCATTGTCTAACTAAAAATAATAAATATTTTGTAGATTTTTATCAAAAAATAATTTGGGGTAATATATTTTATCGATTTATATATATATATATATATATATATATATATATATATATATATATATATATATTATTTATACAATATAAATATAGTTTTCATCTATTATCTATTGTTCTTTACTTAATTGGCTGAATAATTTTAAATTGTCTTATAAATGGAAAATATTAATAAAACATTGATATGATTTCGTGAGCTTAAGATAGTTTAAAAATGTGTTAATATAAACTTATATAAAAATTTTTAAAACCCAATTTTATATCATTGTCTAACTAAAAATAATAAATATTTTATAGATTTTTATCAAAATAGTTTGCAATATATTTTATCATTTAATTATTAAGTAATGGGTCCAAAAGGTCATAAAATTGAGTTATTTTTAAAATAATTTTTGTAATTATTTTATATAAGGCTATTGGAAAAACATATAATTAATTGAAAAATTATAGAAATAATTTTTATAAATATTTTTTAACAAATTGGTTTATATTGAGAGTAATATTTTAATGTGTTTAAAAAGCCTCATGAAGTGTGTATTTTAAGAAGGTAACTTTTAATAATAATATAAAATTGTTTAAACTAGAAAGCGCATTTTGAAAAGTCACAAAATATTGATCCTTAAATTATTAGACATTTGCAACTACAATTATCACCAAAATACTAAAATTCCCAAAGGTGAATTAATTATGAATTTTTCACATGTTAAAGTCTTCATGATCAAAAGAAAAGTTGTTGCAAATAATAAAGATTTTTAGGCTAACCAATGATTTAATATCAAATAATATAACATTTTTGCCACTATCTTTCAGTTTCTTATAATATATCAAACTTTTGGGGATAAGTTAAATTATTTCTCGTAGAATATATAAGTTTTTGCAACTAACATAAGATGTATTGTAAATAATACAATCTTTCTATGACTTAATAATGATTTATCATAGATCATAGGGTATCTTAAGTAATTAATTTTACTTTCTTTTCTCACAAAAAATATCATACTTTTTAGAGGCATGTTATAATATTTCTCATTTATTATATATTTTATTTAGACTAACATAAGTTTCATCAATTAATATACTTTTCTACTAATTAATCAATAAGTAGTCATAGATCTGAGGGTATCTTAAGTGACCACTCTACCGTCCTCACAAAATGTCATACTTTTTAGAAATGTGTTATAATATTTCATAGATTATATTTTTTTTTTTGAGACTAACATAAGTTTCACATACCCATTATACTCTCGTCTACGGCCAATCAATGAGTGATCATAGATTGTAGGACATTTTATGACCACTTTTACTCGCTTCCTCACAAAGACATGCTTTCAGAGATGTGTTACAATATTTCTTATAAATTATAATTTTGAGACTAACATAAAGTTCATAATTAATATACTGGATCGACCAATCAATAAGTGGTCACAGATTATAAGATGTTTTGAGACTAAAATAACTAGTCCGCACAAAATATCAAACTTCCAAGGACGAGATATAATATTTTTTATATATCTTAGTATTTTTTGTGACCAATATAAGATTTATCATAAATACTAATACATTTTACAACTAATCAATAACTGGTCACAAGTTATAATATCTATGACTGAGCAATGGTTGCTATAAATAAAATGATTGGTCGTAAATAAATAAAATATTTAAATTATTTATCTATTAAAACTAGCGACCGATTATCAAAGTTCATCATAGAAAATTGGAATCAATGACTAGTATTAGCTGATCGTAAAAACTTTGGATGCAAAAAACCAAATCTCTTGTAGTGTATCCTGGCCCGTATTCCCCAATTGTGCCCTAGGAGCCGGGTCGTCGTCAGGAAATGACATGATTGGAGGAGTAATGGACAGGCGCCACATTTAATGCGTTCGTAGGTCCTAGGAGGTTGGTATATAGGGGTCATTATTAGACTTTTCCTTTTCCCTTGCCTATCATCTTTGAGTTAGCATCCCCCTCAACAATTTGGCAACTTCTGCATATACACTATTGCGATTTTGCGTTTGATTATGAACAACTCTTTCAAGCGTCTGCTCTATTTTCATTTTACAGGTAATCTCTATTTCCCTTACTAATGTATTGAATCTTCCTCATTGGCCTTCTTCTGGTCGTGGGTAGTCCTGGGGTGAGGGTAGGCTTTGGGGCTTATAGGACCCGCTGCCGCCCGGTTTAGCGATTGGCCTTCCACCCGGTCTTCCAAGGTGGTACGGCTCATCGATACTCGCTCTCTTCCCTCTCTCCGATCCGTTTGCAGTATGACGCAGAGGTGAGGGAAGGAACTTCCACCCGCTGCATGCTGCACGAGGGCTCCTACGGACTCGCTCTTCAAGTCATATCATCTCGTCCCTAACAGTGGAGGAATTGAGATCCCCATTGCGAAGTCCCTTGGAGAACATTGACTTGAAGTTACTGTATTGTTTCTGATGAGTCCACCTCTAGATGGGAAACATAATGTCAGGGCTTACTCTAAAATCTTTACTACGGCTTGGTCTGTCCGCCTTGTTAAACGCTCTTGCACTTCACTAGGTGTCACTGCCCTTGTCCATCCGAATATCATCCTCGTATCCCTCATCAAAAGTAAAGTGGTTTAGAATGTCTTATATCAACTCGACCTTTCTTTGGTTGAGATTTGCTTTGCCTATTCTCTGATATTACGGAGAGGTGGGTCAGGTCAGTCTCCTCGACACCGGACCCGACTCGCAGCCAGAACCGACCTCGATCTCTCCTAAAATGGAGGCAAAGGGGATTATCTTAGTGAGGGGGCCCTAGGACGAGATCTCGGGCCCTCCTGACCTACCATTTTATATTAACCGGTCGCAGCGTTTCCCAGGTGTGTATAGGGATTAGGTCTTGTGCCAAATTTAGGTTCATACAAATGACCTTATGCGCGACTGAATGTGGATTAACATGCAGGAAAATGGATATAAGGTGTTGGTGCACAGAGAAGGCGAGCCTTGAGAAGATTCGTGAGGACTCGTTGGAGGCTCGAATGTGAGGTTCTTGACTTTGAAGAATCCATCGATGAGAAGGAGCCCCATTCCATAGCCTGACCATTCCTCTACGCAGCCGCATCAGATCACAGCGAAGAACACTGCTACTACCGACTTGTTAGATTTTCTGTGTCGACGCCATCAACCGGGGGACTCCAAAGGCCGAGGCATTGGAGCGGGAACAACTGCCGCGAGCCTCGCCCGTCCTCGACGCTCCACTCAGCGGGGGGCCTGGGCTCGCCTTACCCGCACGGCCCAAGTGAGGGAAATGTTTTGCCTAGCTGGCTTTCTTGCCAAAACAAGGATTGATCCCCACTTCCAGCATTGATTTATAAAGAAGAAGAGGACCACCTAAGGAAGAGGTGCTCAAGGCCTAAGTGGAATATTTCTTATACCTTAGGTCTGCTTCAGCTCCATTAGGCCTTCTCTTATGGAAGATGAGGAAGAGATGACTCGATTCGTTGGATCGCTATGCCGCCAGAAAGCGAAAACGGCAGGAGGAAGCTGAGCGGGAGGCCAAAGTGGGCCAAGGTCGCCTCGTCCCTATGGATGGGGGCTCAGATCTAGCCAATCGATCTGGCTTCCCGAAATGGGGTCCAACGATCAACTGGGCTCGGAAAACATTGCCCTTGAAGAGCTAAGGGAGGAAGCTCCAATTGCTCCTGCTCTGCAAGTGGTTCATCCATCCGAACGGATGGAAAGCCGTCGTGCCGCGGCTTGCTTAACAACGCAAGAGGCCGCGTTCGCCCCGACCGACATCGATCAATTCTTATTTGCCCCCTCGTGGCCCGACTCCGGCGATGGAAGAAGTGACAGCTCCCGGACCTGACGAAATCAACTCCATCCTCCAATCGCTAGGAGGCCTTTCAATCGGGTGAGCTTTGCAACGACTGCCTCGACGACGGTACCCGAGGATGCTACAAACCACCGAGGGCCCGGAAGCAAGACAGCGTGAGGAGTATCTTGATTGTTGTTCCCGTTGGCATTGCAAAGGAGGACATTTATCAAATCGCCGAGGACTTTAATGCGTATTCACACCCAACTTCGTCCGCACTACAGAAATGCAAAGTAGCAAAGCCATAAAAAAACTCTAAAGTTGTTATTGCTCCGTTTGACTAATCACGCTCTTTTCCTCGCAGGTGGTTACTGTTGTTCGCAACATGTCCCTCCAGCACCGCGAATTCACTACTCGACTGAGGGATGTTGAGCGGCTTCGACTATATGTTGAGCCTGGGCTTTCCGCATTCCCAATTGATGCAAAGTTCCATTAGGAAATTAATTAATTCCCTACCATTTCACTCAAAATTTATAGTATAATTCGAAATAGATAATTTTAAATATAATTTGAAAATATTAAGATTAAATTAAAATATCCTTAAAGGATAATTATGTAAACTTTCTGATGGGACATGAAGTAGACCCATATCTAGGTCTAAAAGTGTGGGGTCCACACCCTTCGTGACCCCTCAGGGTACCCTTCAGGTGAGAGTGAGAGTGCTCCCCATTGCTATAAGAGTCCCTTTGCGCATGGGTTCGAGCTCTACCAGGCGAAAGTAGTGCTAGTCACTGGGACTCGCGTAATAATACCTATGAGTGGACCCAACCAGCGGGGCACCCGAGGTCACGAAGGGTGTGGACCCCAATAAACAAAAGTTAAGGTGCCAGGGGTCCACACTGCAGCCCTCAGCATTTTCAGTGGGGTCCCCACTATAGAGCCGATCTTCATTCCCACCGGAAGCCCCTCGTATTCGAACCCAGACCTAGGGTTTTAGTCCAATGGTCTCTGCACCAACCCAGCCACTCACTGGCACCGCAGATGCTTCCCATTGACCAAAGACCCTAGGTCCCGGTCTCGAATCTCCTGGGAGCGCCAACCGCCACGTAGACGCTTCCCATCGACTAAAGACCCCAGTCCTCCGGTTCACCCTCGGGAGGCGAAGAACCTCATGGGAATGAGGATATCCTATGAGTGGGACCCACCTGGAAGTGGGCACCCGAGGGTCATGGGGCGGTGGACCCCACAATAAAAGGCACCTTTATTTGAGTCTCAATACTCGTGAGACTCAGTGGCCTTCAGGGAGCCCACTCACAGGCAGCTGTTGAGCCAGCCTCAATCGCCTTTTCTCTGAGAAGCTCGAACCCGATGACTTTATAGCAATAGGGAGCACCTTCACTACCAACCGAGCTAGCTCATTGGTAGTGAGAGTGCTCCCATTACTGGCAAGAGTCCCTTTAATCAAGGTTCGAGCCTCACTCGAGCGGTGTTAGTGCGCTGGGACCCGGCGCAATACCTAAGGAGTGGGCTCCCACCTGAAGGCACCCTGAGGGTCACGAAGGGTGTGGACTCATTGGAATTTTGTAACACCCTGGTCCCGAGAGAGTGTACAAGATATGATACCGTAGGGTGTATAAGAGCACTAAATGTCACATAGTAGTATTTTTTTGAGACAAAATAGGAAATGATAGGAAATGATAGTTTATGGTATGAGCATAAGGGTATAATGGTCAGTTACAAAAGGATATGGAAATCATAACTGGTTAGAGATGGGCCACAATACAAATAATAAGTTACAATTGCAAATTAAAGTGTTGAGGGCTATTTGCAATAAAGGAAAGGTTAAAATATAATAATAGGAAAATAAAAGCCAAAAGTCATTTGGTCTCAAAAGTTTGCTCTAGCAAACCCAGAGGAGAGAAAGGAAAAGGGAGAAAAGGAGAGAAAAGAAAGGAAAGAAGAGAGAAAGGGAAGAAAATGGTGGAGCAAAGTGGGAGATGTGATTTTTTTTCTTCTCCTTCAAGCTTTCCAAGTGCTCTACAAGTGGTAGCAAGGGAGAGGAGCCAAAGGAAACCAAGAACAAGTAAGTTTTTAATGGTGGAAAGTTAGGCTCTGATGTTTTTCTTATGTCTAATTGTCTGAATTTTTCCGCATGGATGTTAAATTGGTGGTATTTAAGGTTTAATGGTGCTGATTTTGATATCAATTGAGAAGGAAATTGATTAGGTTAGGTTTTGAAAAAAGAAAGTGAGGGAATTGTTAGGATTTAATAGTGAATTGTGTGTGATATGTTGAAATAGGTATAAGGCATCAGATTGGAGTGTTTAGAGTGAAACAAAAAGTGGAAGAGAAACACATTCCGGTCATTGGCACAGCTTCGTACAGAAATGCCCCGTTTTCTCTCTCTGCTTTCGACCAATTTTCGTATTTGGACCAGTAATTTGCTCATTTCTTGATCTTATTTGAGTGATTCAAGTTTCTGCTAAAATAGACTTCAAGTAGAATCATACATATAGAAATAGGTGCATCGTCAAATTCTGATTATAAGTGGCCTAAAATTCACTCAAAGTAGGGCCATGTGTGTTTCAAATCTGGTTCACTTTAACATAGATTAGCCCATTGTTGACGTAAAGTGAGTTTCTTGTCTGATTTGGGTGATTCCAATTTGATAAGAACCCTTAGCACCTTAACTTTAAAATAGTATAAAGAGATAATGTCAAATATGAAGTTAAGACCCTGGAAAAAAAAATGGATATGTCAAACAGTCCCAAGTGTAAAATCGGTAAATGACTAGTCGGCATGAAAATGCCATCACTTGAATTTGGAAGAGTCAATTGGAATGATTCCAATTTCTAAGTAAAGTAGATTCATAGAGGAACAAGAAAAGGATTTGAATTGATGGCATTAAGGTCATTTTGTAAAGAAAAATGTAATTTGGTCTTTCCTTGATTATGTTTTTTTAAGTATGGTTAAATGGGATTTAAGTGAATGTGATGTGGCGGGTGAAATGAATGTGTATGATGGATTAAATGGAAGGTGGTTAATGGTTATGGTTTTCTTGAAAAGGTGAAAAAGGACTATCGGAAGGGAACTGAACTCGACGAAGCAAACGGATCGAATGAACGTGAGTGAAAATGATATTTTGAAAAATAGAGTTTTTAAAAGTGAATGGTTTTAATGTTAAACTGGAAAGTTTATCGAAACACAGAAATGTTAAGGCATATGGAAATGTTTTGTATCTTGCATCAATATATTTATATGTATATAAACAGATATATGTTAAAGTATTATGAAAGTTTTAAAATGTAGAATGGTATGTGTTCTTAATGATAAAGTAAAGGATTTAAAATGTATTTATAAATGTATTTTGAAGAATGTTTACTGATGGGTTACCCTAAAACCCCTATGACTCCAAGTGTTCGATATCTACCGGCGTACCTTAAGCGTGTAAGGACTTGTAGGCAAAGTTATAAAGTTACTAACCGAGGGAGGGAATTAGGTGTCTAGAGTAATATCCTTTCTTACATGTGATAAGGTGTTATAACTAACCCTATGCAAAGCGTGAGTTTCTCCTAAAGATAGTGGTTATGGACTGAATGTGATCAGTTCCTCACCGTCGCATCTTAAACTGCCTTGTGTTTATTCCCGGGTTCCATCAAAGAAAGAAATAAAGAAAGAAAGTTTACAAGGCATGTTTAAGGTATAAAATGGATTTAATTGTATAAGTATTTATTATAAAAGAAAGAAAGAAAGTTTAAGGTATAAATGTTTAAGACATAAATTGATTTAATCAGAATAGTATGTGTATTACTTATATATAATCAAAATGTTATTTAAAATGAAATGCATTCACCTGCTCCTTAAATCATTCTTTTCCATGTTCTAAAAATATTTTCAGACCCTAGATAGGGTGCGCAGGGTAGAAAGGCCCCCTTGGCAAGTGTGCTGAGTCGAGCCATCAAGGAGACAACGTCTGCATTTCATCAGATATAATTTTCCATACCGATATGTTGAATATTTTGTTATGGGATATATGTGTATATGCATAAAGTTGAAAATGAACTAATGGGCTTTGATCCCTCGCGAATTATAATGAGGCTGCCTACTTAAGTCCTACAAGCCCAATCTTTTGATAAAAACAAATGCATGGATTCAAGAGAAGTTTCAAAATGTTTTGATGATTGAAATGAATAAATGCATATATGTATATATTGTGTTGAATGAGTTGTGGACGAGGAGTCCAAACAAGGAAGCTTGAAAAATTTAAGATTAGAAGTGTTTTTAAATGTTTTCGCAGGTTTTGTAATTGGGAAAGTCCGAAAAACAGAGGAAACTCTGGCCAATTTTTCTGAAAAATCTAAGCGTTTGAAAAAGAAAAGAAAAAAAAAAATTTTACCACTTCGCTTCCGCATTATTTTCTAAAGATATGTTACATTGTGGAAGGGTTCGCTCCATGGATTTTATTCACTGCTTTGCGAAAAGTTTCACATCCATCGAGTGCCGGAGGTCCCCTAGTTCAAGGGAGGTTGAACGGGCCTGATCCTTCAACGTGGTATCAGAGTCACGGTTTTGAAAATGTTATAAAGATTTGAAAATTTTATGTTCATATGATTGTTTTAATGTTTTATTTTAAAATTCCATAAATTATTTATGTGATTTAAAATCATATATGCATTTCATGACACATTAAATAATTCACAAAATGCGTCGTCGAGGCCGAATTTCACTGTAGAGAGCTCCCGAGGCAAAGAGTACCACCACTGCAGGAATATGTTGATGAGTCCGCTTTATGTTCCACCCACAAGATATAGTGACCCTATGCCATCATGGGCTGTGGCCGCTACCACCTCCCCGAGGTCGGGAGGACAGATAATTGTAGGAGCAGATGGTTTCGCCTTTAGCCATCATATGACAAATTTTAGAGCCGGTGGTGAAGCCACAGAGAGGGCGAAAGCTAGGTATGGAATCCATGATGGATTGAGACCCGGAAAAGGCTTCGTCATGGTTAGAGGGAAATGAAACGGTCTACCAGTGATGCAAAGGTACTACGAGCAGATGGTCACTTTTTCTCGCCTTCTCCTACGGATGCAGCATTGGAGTAAAAAAAAAAAAAAAAGAGGTGTCAGCAGCTGGGTAAGGAGGTCCGGCACAATTTAAGGAAGAGTTTACAGATATTTGAAACCCAAATGGCCATCGAGATGCAAAGGCCGAGGAGTTCTTTAGCCGGGAGCAGGGACACTCTCCGTGACAGACAGAGTGAGTTTCTTCTGAGCTCGTCGACATGTCCCATTTATCGTGGATGACGAAGTTTCAAGACCAAGAGATTTTGTTGTAGGTCTTCGCTCAGAGATTAGGACCATAGAAGGCCGACAACCTACACACAAAGCACGCCAGGTGGCCGAGGTCAGCAGCAGGTCGAGGAGCACAGGTTGAAATCCGTGCTACTACCTGGCCGACGTAAACTGAGCGTGGTCGACGGGGTTTAGGAGGTTCCAGTAGAAGGTTCAAGAGGGGAGGAAAGACAAAGGGACCTGGCGGGCGCAGGCCAAATAAAGTACGCCAGCTGTGGTTCAACAAGGCCACGCATGTAGCTCCAAGCGGTCCAAAGCCGAGTGTGCCGGGCGTGGGAAGAATCCATTATGGTGAGTGCGTAATGGGGACAAACAGCGTTGCTTTAAGTGTGGGATGTACTGACACTTCTCAAAGAGTGTCTGCATGCATAGTTTCAGCAAGGATCAGGAGGACAGACAAGACAGGTGCCTCGTCAGGTCAAGGCTCGGCCTATGGGGTTCACAGAGGTCTCCACTACATTTACTAGATCCGAGACCAGCTGTAGAGGTCAGCCATCCAGGGACGCACGGACGTACCTCGTACACAGCCGTGGTGTTTGCGCCACTCAAAGAGGTGACAGCACCGCAGGTCATGACGTACTATCTGTGCAAGCTTTCAGGAGTGATGCTTATGTCTCGATAGATCCAAAGCAATTATACCGTTATTTCAAAATTATTGCATGGGCATGAATATAGAGATATAAACATAGATTGTAGGTGGTAGTCTCCTTCCTACAGAGATTCACTAAGTAAAGAAGTAAGAGGATAATGGTTGTAGTGATTATTATGGGCCATGAGTTTATGGCCAATTTGGTATCATTGACATCCGTGACTCGATGATACTGTGGGATGGACTGCTGCCTCAGACATCACGCCACCATGGATTGCTTCAGAAAGAAGGTTCCAGAGACCGAGGAACCAGAGATTACTTTTGTGGGGGTAAGAAAGATATTGTCCTGAGTATGATGTCTCGTGATGACGGCCGGAAGATTCAAAATCATATCCGGTATCTAGCCTATGCGCTGAGGTGAGAGATGATGATATGACAAGACATTCCCAAGAGTCGAGACTCTCCTGATGTGTTTCCTGCATGATCTTCCAGACTACCCCATAGAGAGATTGGATTTTCAGACGTAGTTAGCCCCTGTGATGTAACTCGATTTCAGAGCTATAGGATGGGCCCCCGTACAATTGAAAGAACTTAAGGTGCATGGAAGAAATGGTCATCAAGGGGTCTGGTCAGACCGAGCACATCTCCCGGGGAGCATCGGTTCATTTGTGAAGAAGAAGGACGGGAGTGATACATTATGTACTGATTACAGAGCGAATAAAGTAAATAATATTTAATCGCATTCCTCTTCCGAGGATTGATGATCTCTTTGATCGCACTGTGGAGCTAAAGTGTGGGCTCTCCAAGATTGATTTGAGGCCGCTATCATCACTTGAGAGTTCATGATGAGGATGTTCCCAAGATAGCATTCAGAATACGGTACGGGCATTTTGAGTTTCTAGTCATGCCATTTGACTACGAATGCCCCGCCGCTTATGGATCTCATAAGGAATGTGATTTCGATCCATTTAGACTGGGCCAGATCGTGTTTATTGACGAGACATCGATCTATTCTCCAATATATGTGGGGAAGAAGAGAGAAGAAATATGTAGCACTTAAGGATAATTTCGCAAAACACAAGGGAACATCAGCTATATAAACCTTAGTGCCGGGCGGCTCGACAGTTGTCGCCTTTGTGACACATAGTTTCTGCAGAGGGGGTCCTGCAAAGTGGATCCAAGGTCGGTTATATCGAATTGGAAACCTCCTACGAGTTACGTAGACAAGGAGTTTTCTCTCGGGCCTGCAGGCCACCGTAAGTCTGCTGAGGGATTCTCAAGAGCCTCAGATCTTGACTAGACCGACAGGAAAGAGGAAACCGTTTTTACGGCCGTGAGGTCATTAAGAGTTTCATGAATTGAAAAGGAGGTTGACTCACTGCATTAATTTCCATCAGTAAGGGTAGATGGCTTTCTATGTTGTATTGTGATGCCTCTAGGCAAGGCCTAGGTTGTGTGTTAATGCAGAATGACAAGGTGATTGCATATGCTTCTAGGCAATTAAAGAAGCACGAACAGAATTATCCTACACACGACTCAGCTAAAGTAAACGTAGTATTTGCCTCATGGATATGGAGGCATTACTTATATGGAGTGCCTGGTAGGATTTTACGAATTGCTAAGAGCTTGCATCTATTTACTTGGTATGAACCTAACATGAGACAAAGGAGATGGATTGAACTGATCAAGGATTATGAAATGTGCCATTGAATATCATCCCGAGCTTAACGTGGCAGGTATGCCCTAGTAGAAGACCCATGAGTTCCCTATAGCACTTGAGGGTCGTGCATCTTCTCACTCATAGAATTGAGGTCCCTGTGTGAGACTGAACCGATGGGACTGGGAGCACTCCGTTAAATACATTTCATGTACGCCTGCATTGATGTGGCTGTGATTAGAGAGCTTCGCATTCATGATCCACAGATAATGAAGTTGAGAAGTGGCAGAATCCGGGCAACAAGGATTTGTCATTGAGAGAAGATGGTACCGTGGTCATGGACAGAGGTTGTGTGCAATTCTGATGGTGTGATGCGAGTGGGAGAGAGATTATGGAGGAAGCCCATTCCTCCGCTTATGCTATGCATCCTGAAGCACAAAGATGCACTCACACCCAGCGAAACACTCACTGTGGAAAGGCATAAGAGGGATATTGCAGAGTTCGTCGATGTCCCATGTCAAGAGTGAAAGCCAACACATCGTAAGCCCGTGACTATTACATGCACAACACCCCGATTCCTCAAAGGGAAATGGGAGAGAATCACTATGGATTTTCAGGGGTAGAACTTCCATTACTGAATGGCTATGATACGATGGGTGATTGTATTGATCATCTAAATCAACCCCATTTCCTATCAGAATAGTGATTCACTGGATAAGCTGGCCCAATTATAATGTTAGAGATTATCGTACTGCATGGTACGCCAGCCTACTTTGTTTCATTATCCCCAAGTTTAATTTACACGGTTTTCTCAGGCCTGGGCTTTGGCTGCACGCCCTCGCACTAAACTGCATTTTAGTACGGTTGAACATCCACAGTCATGTGATGGGCCAACCGAGAGGACTAAGGCTGCACTTTAGAGGATATGCTAGGGCATGTGTTCGAGCTTAGAGGAGCCTGACACCCATTCACCCCCATGGAGTTCGACACAACATATCGACCAGACGTACGGCCCCTTATGAGGCCTCTTTATGGATCGGAAGACGAACCCCAACCGCTGGGACGTAGGTGAAAGGAAACAGTAGATCCAATTAAACATGACTTGTGATAAGATCAAAGTTATAAGGGATAGGACCGAAATTCGTACAAGACCGATGTGTTATGCGTGACAATCGTCGTCTGACCTAGAGTTCGAGGTGGACATGGTATTTTCAGGATTTCCATGGAAGGGCGTACTAAGATTTCGGAAATGGAAAGCTGAGTCTGAACATATATTGGGCCATACAGAATTGTTGAGAGGATTGGAGAGGTGGCATATCGATTGGAGTTGCCATCTGACCTTGATCGCATTCACGATGTTTTCCATGTTTCTATGCTCCGCAAGTACATACCAAACCCTTCATATGTATTGACAGAGCAACCAGTGGAAATACAAGAGAATTTGACATACGAAGAGGAACCAGTGCAGATCCTCGACCGCCGAGAGCAAGTTCCGCGAGAACAAGACTATGCCCCGTCGGTGAAGGTATGTGGGAGGAGCTCATAAGAACAAACAGGAAGCTACTGGGAGCCGAGGCCCAGATGCGCCCATCGCACTTCACTCTGTTTTCCTGGATGAGGTATGTTCCTTTCTTTTCTTTGAGTTTAGTTTATTCATTCGGGAGGATCTAAATGTTCCAAAGGAGGGGGAGGATTTTAAATGACCCGTCCCGAGAGTGTACAAAGACATGATACTGTAGGGGTGTATAAGAGCACTAAATGTCACATAGTAGTATTTTGGAGACGAAAATAGGAAATGATAGGAAATGATAATTTATGGTATGAGCATAAGGGTATAATGGTCATTAAGCAAAAGGATATGGAAATCATAATCAAGTTAGGAGATGGGCCACAATACAACACAAGCTACACTGCAAAATTAAAGTGTCGAGGGTCATTTGCAATTAAAGGAAAGGTTAAAATATAATAATAGGAAAATAAAGCCAAAGCCAGCCTGTCTCAAAAGTTTGCCCTAGCAAACCCGTAGGAGAGAAAGGAAAAGGAGAAAAGGAGAGAAAAGAAAGGAAAGAAGAGAGAAAGGAAGAAAATGGTGGAGCAAGGTGGGAGATGTGATTTTTTCTTCTCCTTCAAGTTTCCAAGTGCTCTACAAGTGGTATATGGATATTTAAAGGAAACAAGAACAAGTAAGTTTTAATGGTGGGAGTTAGGGTTTGATGTTTTCATGTCTAATGTCTTGGAATTTTCCGGGTATGGATGTTAAATTGGTGGTATTTAAGGTTTAATTTCACACGATTTTGATATCAACTGGTATGAAATCTGACAGTTAGGTTTTGAAAAAGAAAGTGAGAGAATTGTTAGATTTGATAGTGAATTGTGTGTGATATGTTGAAATGGGTATAAGGTGCATTAGATTGGAGTGTTTAGAGTGAAAAAGTGGAAGAGAACACATTCTGGTCATTTTCTCAAGTAGCGTCAGACAGAAATGCCCGTTTGCTTTCTGACTAATTTTCGTATTGACCATAACTTGCCTATTTCTGATCCGATTTGAGTGATTCAAGTTTCTGGTTAAAATAGACTTCCAAGTAGAATCATACATATAGAAATAGGCATCATCAAATTCTTGATTATAAGGCTTAAAAATCTACTCAAAGTGAGCTACGTAAGTAAGCCAAATCTTGCCTAATTTTTGAACATAGATTAGCCCGGTTGTTTGGACGTAGCGAGTTTTCGTGTCTGATTTGGGTGTGATTCCACTTGAGAAGAACCCTTAGCACCTTAACTTTTAAATAGTACAAAGAGATAATGTTAAATATGAAGTTAAGACCTTGGAAAAAAAATGGATATGTCAAACAGTCCCGTGTGTAAAATCGGTAAAATGACTAGTTTGGCATGAAAATGTCATCACTTGAATTTGGAAGAGTCAATTGGAATGATTCCAATTTCTAAGTAAAGTAGATTCATAGAGGAGCAAGAAAAGGATTTGAATTGATGGCATTAAGGTCATTTTGTAAAGAAAAGGTAATTTGGTCTTTCCTTGATTATGTTTCAAGTATGGTTAAATGATTTAAGTGAATGTGATGCATTGAAATGAATGTGTATGATGGATTAAATGGTTATGGAGTAATGGTTAGTTATGGTTTTCTTGGAAAAGGTGAAAATGATCATCGGAAGGAACGAGAACTCTAATGGGAAGCAAGCGGGATTGGAGCGGTGAACTAAGGAGTGAAATGATATTTTGAAAATCGAGTTTTAAAAGTGAATGGTTTTAATGTTAAACTGGAAAGTTTATTGAAATGTTTATGAAATGTTAAGGCATATGGAAATGTTTTATCTTGCATCAATATATATATTTATATGTATATGAAATAGGTATGCATATGTTAAAGTATTATGAAAGTTTTAAAATGTGTAAAGAATGCATATGTGTTTTAATGATAAAGTAAAGGATTTAAATGTATTTATAAATGTATTTTGAAGAAATGTTTTACTGACGGTTACCCTAAACTTCTGGGCGATCAAGTATGACTGATATCGGCCGAGGTACTCTTAAGCCGTAAGGATTTGTGAGGGTAAAGTATAGGTTACTAATCGAGGGAGGAATTAGGTGTCTAGAGTAATATCCTTACACGTGATATAGGCTTCGATCGAACCCTATGCAAAGCGTGAGTTTCTCCGCAGCCGCATCGGGTTACGACCGAATGTGAATGTCCTCACCACAGATTCGAAAATGTTCGGTGTGTTTATTCTCTCGGGTTCCATCAGAAGAAAGAAATAAAGAAAGAAAGTTTAAGGCATAAATGTTTAAGGTATAAATGGATTTAATTGTATAAAGTATTTATTATAAAGAAAAGAAAGAAAGTTTAAGGTATAAATGTTTAAGACATAAATTGATTTTAATTGTAATAATATGTATTACTGATATATACCGAAATGTTATTTAAATGAAAATATACACTCACCTGTCTTTAGTCATTCTTTCCGTATGTTTCAAAAAATATTTTCGTGACCTCAGATAGGTGCTCTCGTGGTAGAGCGGTCCTCTTGGCAGTAAAGTGAGTCGAGCCATTAAGGAGACAACGCCTGTGATTTCATTGTATATATAATTTTCCATACTGTATATGTTGAATATTTTGTTATGGATATATGTATATGTATAAAGTTGAAAATGAACTACGTGGGCTTTGATCCTCGTTGACGAGGTAATGAGGCGATCGGCTTAAGTCCCAAGCCAAGCCCACCTTTGATAAAAACAAATGCATGGATTTGAAGAAGTTTCAAATGTTTTGATGATTGAAATGAATAAAATGTATATATATGTATATATTATGTTGAATGAGTTGCGACTTGAGTCCAACAAGGAAGTTGAAAATTTGGAAGATTAGAAGTGTTTTTAAATGTTTTCGCAGGTTTTGTAAATTTGGGAAAGTCCGAAAAACAGAGGAAACTCTGGCCAATTTTTCTGAAAAATCTAAGCGTTTGAAAAAGAAAGAAAAAAAAATTTACCACTTCGCTTCCGCATTATTTTCTAAAAGATACGTATGATCAGAAGGGGTCATTCTACGGATTTTATTTAACTGTTTTACGGAAAAGTTTCTATATCCATTGGAGTGCCGGGAGGTCCCTTCGGGTTCATGAGGTTAATCCGGGTCGGGATCCTTCAAAACGAGAGAGGAAATCCAAGTCCAATGATGAATTTGATTACTATTAGTTATTTATTTAATTGTATTTTTGGATTTATCTATTAGGATTTTTGGATTTATCCGTTAGGATTTTCTGTTGGTATCTATAAATAGCACCTTAGGTTATTGTTTTTAATAGACTTGATATAATATTGAAAAACTTGAGAATTTCGTTTTATTTATGTAACACCCAGGAATTTGTATATGTATAAGTTAGGGAAAATAATAATGACAGGAATTTGTATAAGTATAAGTTACAGAAAATAATAATGACAGGAATTTGTATAGGTATAAATTAGGGAAAATAATAATGACAGAATTTTATATATACAAGTATTAAAATAATACTTATCTAATTAGTAATTAATTAATTACTTTAATGAAAGGACGTTATGAAAATAATAATGGTAATTCAATTAGTAATTAATTAATTAATTTAATGAAAGATGGGTAAAAAGGTAATTTTCCTAATAGATACCCCAGGTATAAATTGGAGTAAGATAAGAAAATCCTTCATTCATCTTCAATTTCTCCGATCGTAGAATTCCAAAGGACGACGGCTGGATCTGGTGGTTTAAGAACAAATTTCTGTAAGATCTTCCTTATTTTATTTCTAGATTCTTTGATGTAGATTCTTTAATTTTCTTTCTATTAGGGATGAACTCCTCAAGTAGTTCATATTTAGATTTCACTCTCGTTCTTTAGAAATAAAATAAAATAAGGATTGGTGGGTCATATTGAATTACTTTGAGTATGAGAATGAAAAGGTATTTAAGGATAAATTTTGAAAGAAAATAATAATAAACAAATAAGATAAATTTGAAAAGACTGAATTTTGTATAAATATATGTATTTGATGCTATTTAAATATATATGTATTTTAGCAAGTAAATATTTTATTAAGGATTGAAAATTTATTAGATAAGGAATATGATTAGAATAATTATTTAGCAATTATAGGAAATAAGATCTATTAATAATACTTGTTGTCAGGTATGATCATTGTTAGGTAAAAAGGCTAGATATATATGTATTGTGTAATAATATAATTTGTAAAATACATATTATTTTTCTAGTAAAAAGATTTAATCTAATGTTGAGCATAAAAAGTAAATAACACAGAAAATAGTAGATCCGAAGGAACAAGGAGTTTTATAAAATTTGTAAAACTACATAATTCAAATAGTTATCATTTGAACAGCTGTCAATATGTCTGGAGCAACAAAAATAATATCATTGTTACATATCAAATTGCAAAGTTTTAATAAATAAGTAATGATGATAGTTTCTTCCTTTATTATTTTAGAGAAATATTTCATTGAGGGTGAATTATTCGATTACTCTTTCTAAAGCTTTGAGTACTTTCGAGGTAAGAGATTCTAATACAAATAAAAATTATTATTTTATATATATACTGTAAGTATATTAATGCAGATTTTTAAAAAAAGAAATTGTTTGTTTTTTTCTCATTTGAGGATGAAAATTCGTTTTAATCAATTATATATAATTCGTTTATAAAAGTTTACTGGTTTTTATTTATTTGATTATTCAAGTGGATCAAGAAAGTAGTTTTGTGCTTATTTGCATTGGTATTTGCTTTGTGACGGTTAAAAATGCGAGATAAGGATGTTTTGTAATTTGAACTTTGAAATTAAATATTTGACTCTATAATTCGGCCCCGCTAACTGAATAATAGTTGATACTATTCAGTCTTTATCAATGAAATAATAGTTAGCTGATATTTACATTTTCTCGGGAATATAATCGATTCAACCCTACCTCAGTGCTTGTTGTAGGTTACTAAGATTAAGTAGTTGCTTGTCTCCGTCTGACCTAAAGAACAATTTGCGGCTAGCCACCCATTTGAAAGTCCCACATAATTAAAGCACCATTCGATATTCACACTGTGATAAAAATATATTTGAAATGTATTTGATTTTGATTGATATGAAAGTGTTTGAATCAAATTTGATATGAAATTGTTTAGAATTATCGATAGAAACCGATTTGAAATGGATGTGAGAACGCTTTAAAGTATATTTTGTTAATGTTTCAACTTATTTGAATCAAAAGTTTTGATGAAAACATCTCCTATTTGTTATATGATTGAAAACTTTTTATTCATGAAAAATGTATTAGTATTTTTTTACTGGGCTTTGAGCTCAATTCCCATTCGGTGACATATTTTCAAAATTCGTAGTTCAAGCAGGAGGACGGTTAGGACGGAAAATAGTTTTATTAGAATATTTGTTTAAAAACTTCTCGGGACATTGTTTAGATGTTAAAGCTTAGCCCCGCTTTGGAATATCTGGAGTTTAGCCATTTGGATAAGTATACTCTGGGTTGATGTATTTGGCTTTTAAAGTTGATATTTGAGGATTTGTGGAAGTCAGCAAGATTTACTCTAAACAGCGACGAGTGAATCGACAAAAATCCAGCCATAGCGAAGGCACACAAGCTTTCACACTTAAAACCTTCTATCAAGTGCTCGAGGTGTGAATTGATACCATGCCCCTAGGGTGGGTTTCGGGAATTGACAATTTATTTGTTTACTTTCTTTTTAATTTTATTGTTCTTCGTAGCCGAGCTACATCAATTTGGTATCAAAACATAACTTCGATCTGAGATCGAGTTATTATTCTTGTTCGACATCAATTTGGTATCAGAGCCTAACTTCAATTCGAAATCAAGTTAATTATGTTTGTTTCATGTTTTTGTTCTATTTCTTTCAAATCGTTCGTTGCTTTCCAAATTTTTTATCAAGTCGTTGAATAGAAAAAAAAAAATAAAAAGGTCTTTTTTTATCGTTATTTGACTGCTGTTCTAAACTTCTATTCTCTTGTTCTATTTCGCCACATCATCCACGCTTCATTCAAAACTCAAGCAAAGCACGAAAAAGCAAGAGAAGAATTTCTAATCATTGCAAGAGAAGAATTTTGAAATCATTACGAAAAATCCTAGCCCTATCCTTTTCCCTGCTGAGAAGACTTGGTGGCTTGCGAATTGTGGAAGGTTTTATCGGTAATTGCACTTCTATTCTCTTGGCTTAACAACATTGGTGGCAATAACCTAACAGATAACTAGTGATAGCATAGCCTTATTCTCTAGGCTAGATGAGGCATCAATGATTGTGATGGGCATGGGGTCGATTAGAAACTATACTGGGTCTCCAAAGAAGTGAACAACATTTGCACTACGATATATTCAGACTTGATTTTACTTGATATATTTGAATATCCAGAATATCGGTGGATATTTTGACAAAAATATCTGCAGTTTAAAAATTAATAAAAAATACTTTGAAATTCATGGAAATATTTTATTGAACTTTATAAAAGACATAAATAAGAATATACACTTATTGAAAATAATATTCATTATAATTTATCGGTAAATTACATTACAATAAGAATTTAAAACCAAAACTAAGACCGATTGCCGTCTCCATTACATTATTCACGGCTGATTTCATCTACGAAGATAATATTCATAACAAGATTTTCAAAATATTGAGATAAATCACAAAAAAAAATAATTTGAGAGTTAAATGGAGTTTGGATGTGTATGGATGAGTTTGTAAAGAAATTATATGATTTTATGGGTATTTATAAAAAATTTTAAGTCAAATAGCGACACTGATATTTACCGATATTCCACCGATATTTACCGATATTTTACCGATATTTTACCGATATTTACCGATATTTTTCATACCTGCATTAGCGCCCGTGCTCCATACAAGGATGCCGGTGGAAAATCCATGATTTTACCGATTTTCCTCCGATCACCTTTTCTCCTCGCTTCTGTCGGCCGAAACCTACTTTTCGACGATATATCGAATTTAAACTAATTTTTTGTTCCCCGGTCTCCAAAGAACAAATAACCTAACCCCGTTCGATTTTAATTAGCAAACACCTCCTTCGTCTCTTTCCTCTTCGCAAGTTGCTATCTTCTGTTATCGCTATTGTCTTGCCTTTGCTCATCCCGATCTGTCATTATTTGTTTTCATTGTTTCCACACAAAACTTTTGATTGATTCCCTTACAATCACGCTAAAGAATTATAAGCGTTCTAAAGATTCTTCAACGGGTACATTGTCTTTTACTTTGAAAACTCGTTAATATTCGTTTGGGTGAACCACCCATCACCCAATGGGCTATATGAAAGAAAAGTTACAAGAAAAGTACATTCCTCCATCATATAAGAGTCAGTTGTTTTCCACCATGATTAATCTAAAACTGACTCTTAGTGTAACTGAATATTCTGCTAAGATTCTTCAACGGGTACATTGTCTTTTACTTTGAAAACTCAATATTCGTGATATTTCGATATATTTTGTTTGATTGTTTTAGGTTCCAGTTTATTTGATATAGCATAAAGAGTATTAAAAATAAAAAAAATAAAAAAATAATACTTTTGTTTTTTTTAGTTATTCTTTCGGGACTCGTGCAATATGTGATATATAATCGCATCACATTTTTAGATTGCTTGTTTACAAGATACTTATAAATTTTACTCAATGAAATTTTAGACTTTATCTCAGCATATCAGTCACCATAAGTGATATTGTTGCATCTTCTTTTTCACATAACACAAAAGATCCAACTGAAAAAACTTTGGCCACTTTGACTAAGACTACATTACAGCAAAAAAAATAACATTTACTAACGGATTTTGGGCGACGGATTGGTATCCGTTACAAATTAGCGACGAATTAGCGACGGAAACCAACTTAGCGACCGATTTATCGACTCCGAGACATTCCGCCGCCAAAATAAGTGAAGTTGGCGAGCTATTATATAGCGAATGGGATTATCAGCCCGCTTGTTATATTGCCACTGGACAGCTTAATTTAAAACCAATTTAGCTTATCGACGGTATCGACGGATAATATTCCTACGCTAAAATAAGGTGGAAGTTGGCGGTGCTTATTAGATAATGACGGATTATCAGTTCCGCTGTTATATTGAAGAATCTGACAATGATTTACAACCAACTTAACGACCGATTTGCCGACGGATAATATTCCGTCGCCAAAATTAGGCGGGATGTTGGCGGTATTTATTAGATAAAGAACTAATACAGCCTGGCTGCTATATTAGCTACGGACTATCATTTCCGTCGCTATATAACTTTCAGTATTTTAACTAAAAAACTTATGTTGGAAATAGAGACGGATTCTTCTTTCCGTCGCTAAATTTAAGAAATGTTTAATTATTTATATTTTTATGAATATTGCTTTCATTCAAGCATCAAGACGATAAACGTTTCGCATAATTAATATTTTTAAACTATTTTATTTATATATTAATATTATTTTTCTATATGGTTATAATCATTTTTTCCTTACAATTAATTGAACTTAATAAAGAATTTAAAATATTTTAAAATATTTTATATTGAATTAATCATTAAAATTTGGTTGCTGCTAACTTTGTTTTTGTTACAACTTAAGCAAATTTATGCTAACTTTTGTGTAATGTATTATAACGCTTAGTAGTTATTTTTATTTCAGAAGAATTATTTATAAAATACAATTATAATATATAAATATGAAAATAATAACAATAAAACATATATAAAATAAATAGAAAAAGTATTAATAAAATAAAATCTTTTATTACAAATGTAAAATTTTCTATAGGACTGCATATTTCTATTTACAAAATATAAATAGAAAATACTATATACAACATCCCATAGACCATATTTTATATTTTTAATATAACTTTGGTATCATTACTTTACCAAAACACGCCTGCTTATTTTGTGGACGTTAATCACGCCGTTTTGAGCCTCCCTAAGTCACTTTATTTTATTTTTTTGCGAAATCCCTAAGTCACTTTAACCTAAACCTAAAACCCTGGCCTTTCAGCTTTTTTAGACAGTTGTTCTAAATTCCCAAGTCGTCTAATCCAATGTATCGCGCCATCACCGGCGCCCCATCATCGCCCCCACCACCATCCATCGTCATCTTTAGTCACCGCCGGCCGCAGCACTAATCGCCATTTTCTTCCTCGTTTTGCTCAAAAAGTCCCGTGTTTTGCTTTGCAAAATCTACGCGCCAATGTAAATCCATGAAGACCACTTGGGTTGTTACCTAATCGTGATGTCTAACTCAACTGTTGATGATTTTATTTTTTTGTGATTTGCAAAGAAGAAACGGAGCTGATTGATCATGAAGGCCAATCTTGTGTGCAACTTCTTTTTTTTAATCTTCCTTTCTTCGTATTGATTCAAAAAATTGACTGTTAATCGCATTTTATTGATTCCAACTTATATATTTTTTTTGCAAAATTTAATACCACATAATAAATTAAAAATGGATGATATTGCACAAAAGTCCCACGTCCCATGCATTCAACTATTTCCACCCACTCATTCCACTCCACATCCTCCTTGCCTGTTGAATCAATGCATCCCATATTATGGACCACATGAATTTGATATTTTTTTTCAATAATTCATAATTATTAAATGAAAATTGATGCAGATATCAATTTCACTCATTTAGCTTCAAAATGACCATTTTTAAAAATAAATATTAATTTCAAGTAAATTTTGAAAATTTTGTTTTAAAAGTTTGAAAGTGGAGTTAGAAATTGAGTTTTATTTTTGAACTAAAGTCATTGTTAGTAATCATAGTTTTATTTTTTAATTAAAGCCATAATTAATAAATATGATTTTACTTTTAAACTAAAACTGTTATGAAAAATTACGGCTTTAGTTAAAAAATAATACGGTAATTTCTAAATTGGGCTATAAAAATAAAATCTAAACATTCCTCTTACTTAGTCAGGCAATTTCAACAAAATTCTTTAAAAATCGCTTATAATGAATATATATATATATATATATATATATATATATATATATATATATATATATATATATATATATATATATATATATATATATATATATATTGTTTTTAAAGGGTCATTTTGAACCAAAACTCTTCTAGCTATTACTTTTGTTATAACTGTATATACCCGATGAACTAATATAAATACTTTTGTCATAAATACTATTTATTTGTGCTTTAACTTTATTTATGTATCCTTTTATATTTTATCATGTTGAGTTATATTTCGTTCATATCTTAATTTTTTAAAAATGATAATATTATTAGAAAAACTTTATCTATATAAGACTACTTTTTGTGATTCAAAATATAATATATATTGTTTTTAATCAAAATGGATAATTTTATTATTAAAAACTTTTTATCTATATGAATTAAAATTTAGTAATTATGAAATATAAAACATAAAATCAACTTGTATATATATATATATATATATATATATATATATATATATATATATATATATATATATATATATATATATATATATATATATATATATATATATATATATATATATATAAAATTACTTTTTATTACTGTCTATAATATCTATTTACCAACTCGTGAATTTTACGTTTCTATGATTCCTAATATTGTCTGTCAGAGGACCCCAAAAGCGCTTTTTTTTATTATTATTATTTTATTATTTTATTTTGTTATTATTTATTATTATTTTTGCCTAAGAGAGCATGTCGCAAAATAAAAAAAAATAAAATAAAAAGAAAATGAGAAAAAGAAAAAAAAAAAGGAGTTGAGGAGGGGAAGTGGAAGCACATGGGCTTGTGAGCTTGCAAGTAGTGCGCCGGAAACCCTAGAGAGAGAGGGGGAGAGCATCCCAATACCTTCCCATTTGCCTCTTCAAATCTCATGTAGACGGCCATTAAAAGAGTATCCCAATACCATCACAAGAGAGAACCATTTTTCTCCGGTCGAATCCTCTACTCTCTGTATACACGATTTCTTAAAGGTTTTTTTTCTCTCTCTCCTACACAAAATATTTCTTTATTTATTTACTAGAAAAAGAATGATGGTTTTTTTTTTTTTTTAATTTTCTTCTGTAGGTTATGATGCCTAGAATTGGGAATCTATAGTGCATCAGGAGGAGACCCTGAGGAATTTTGTGTTAGTTTCTCTTATCTGGTATCTTAGGATTCGGTGGTGGTTTTTTCTTTGTTTTGTGTGGGTAGCGCGGTGTGGGTTTTGTGGTGTCGAAGCCTTGTTTTTTGTGTTTAATTATGTTTGCTGTGGGATGTATGATTTTGGTTTGTCTTGCACGCGCTTATACTCGTGATCACCCTTGGCATGGTTCTGGGTCGCTTCGAGGCCCGTTGTTGAATTGATTTGTGTAACCAGTTGTTGTTGTTCCGCTTTTGGGAGATGGAGTTCATTACTGATTGCCCGATTCAGCCCGGTTCACATGGGCCGGTTCTCGGGTTTTGATGCTTATGTTATAATCGAACTCATCAATTTCTAGCCATCGCTTTGATTGTATTTGTTTTCATCATGCTTTCAAGTAGAACTTGCCGGAGCCAAATCTTCTTATTGGAAAATTACTTTCTTTATTTTGACAAATCAATGTTACGCTTCTATGCAAAATCTTTTTCAAAATGCATCCTGTGGTGGCCCTTGATTTGCATGCTCGCTACTTAAATTTCCTCTATGGTTAGAAGATTACAATAAACTTTTGTAAACCATCCCGTTTTGTGTTCTTTATTTTGTCGGTTTTTTATATATGTCATCAACTCTGCTAACTCCCTTTAGGATTGTATGGCAAAGCTTACCGGGCTATACGCCTGCTTTTATGAGTTATATTTCTACCGAAAGTATTTAACTCGACTTCATTTTCTTTGTTTATGTTTGTAGCAATGCCATGTTATCTACCTACCGACTCCTTCACATTGGACAAAGAGAGCATGTCGTTAGGACAATCTTATTCTGAGTTCTAACAACTAGAAAAATATTGGGAACTATGTTGCTTTGTGGTGACTTCAAACTTGAATAGGTTTCTGGACCTATTTGGTGTTCTCTCTGGTGTGATTCATTTATTAGTGTCCCTTGTTCATTTCCAATATTGATTACTTCCAACAACAAATTCTCTGAGACCCTTAATTGTCTCATTCTCCTCGCCAGAAAACTCATAAGGATGAGAGTTTTACAAATAAGGGCCAAACAAAGTTTCGATTTTTAAAATGAAAATCCTTGAAAATAATGCGAATTTATCGTACTCAGATTATTCAAGATAAATAAATGCGGGTAAAGTTCATTTTCTGAGTTTTTATCTAGTTATCAAATTGGAACAAAAATAGCTTCAAGCTTCGGTTTTATAGTTTTTTGTTTGTATTAAAAATTTGTTATTTTCCCCATATATTGAGGATTCCAAATTGTTTTGCAGTTACTCTGTCCTGCAACAAAAGATATTGGGTTATGTGATCATATTATTGTTTGTCATGATTTGTCCATAATTAATGGAGGTAAACATGATTTCTGCATTAGGCATGAACTCCCTGCATTTGTGTGTTTTTACTTTCTTTCCTATTGTGGAACTCTTGTTTCCAACTTCCAGCTACTTTTGCTGGCCCATACCGACATTGGTAACTAGCTTTGGAGCTAAAGTTAATAAATAATTCATTTTTTTTAATACAAGGTTTCTTTCAAAATACCACCGCACTAATCTTTTTGTGTTTTGTAAACCGTATTTACCAACAGATGCGGTTTTAGAAAATAGAAAAGACTGGTTTGATTATTATTTTGAAAAGAAGTTTATGTGTTATTTTCTTTAAAAAAAAATGAATTACTTTGATATAAAAAATCCTAGCTTTTTTCTGCATCTTGGTTGACATTATTTATGGTTCAAGAGAAGTCATCCTCACGCATTTATTTATGATACGCCATTGTTGCGCATAAGTTGAGATGGCCCCATAGGCTTAGCTCAAGGGGAGCATAAGAGCACCACTTGTATTAAATCATATCCCCCCTTACAGCCTGTTCACTGAATTTTGTTTACCCAAATCTCAACTCCAGTATCATTCCTAGTTTATTCAGGCCCTTGTATATATTTTACTAATAAAATTATGCAATTTATTTTTGTACTCCCTTTTATTTAAATTCCGCCATGCATGTGTGTTTTATTCATTTTGTTATCTACTCATTACATTATTTGCTTTGCTCTGTTCATATATATATATATATATATATATATATTATCTTTTTGTTATACTTATTCTAATTTTTTTTGTCTTTATTGTATAAATGTTTTTGTAAATCCAAGTTCATCTCTTCCTAATTTATTTTATTTGTTTAACTCTTTGGCTTAATAGACCATCGACCTAATAACTCGTTTTCTTTTAATTGAACCTACTAAGCCCACCCCCTATGAGCCAAACTAAACCCTTTGACTCTAATTCATTAGGTGTATTAAGTTCTTTGACCAACCTATTAGACTTAGTCAAGAAAACCCTACCATCTTTCTGGGAAGTCCAACCCATTTTGTCCAACCCATTTACTTAGGTTCAAACCCATTAATCTAAGTCCATCAAATTAGGCTCAACCTCATAATGAAGCCCAATTAAATTTTTAAAATGAAATAAAACTTGGCTTGGCTTGATTTTAATAAAACATGTTTCTCTTCTTCCTTTCTTCTTCTGCTTTTTAAAAATTCACTTGTAGCTCAAATCGTAGGGATAGTGAATGTACTAATGTCCATGTGGTAATCATCGAGAGCATAGATAAATCAACTTGGCGACTATATATATTGAATGAAATGCAAAGACATCTTGTGTTGTAATAATAAGAGTTATGGATTAATTTTGCATCTAAAACAAAATTTATAAGAAATGATCTTGTATTGTACTATAAAATATTCATGGTTCAAATTTATTCATTTTTAATAATGATGTTCAATGTCAAGTTGTTGACTTGTTTGTTTCAATGTCACATTATAGGTTTTAACCTCCCCTAAAAACCGAACATGTTTGCTCGAGCCGTGGTTTTCCACTCTCTTCTCTCCGTCTCACTCGCATCCACCCAGATCAAAATTATTAAGGTATGTATTCATCTATTTATTGTCTTGATTGATTATTTGATTTTTTTGTGATGCTATTGTGACTAGTTTATGTGTTTAGCTTTTGATAATTAGTTGTATGCATGAAAGTATTTCATTTTAAGTTTTTGCTACATGGACTGAAAATTAAACTACACTATCAGGACACAAGTACCAGTACTTATTAAGATGACATGCTGGAATCAAAGACATGTATGTCCTGATTGCAAAATGAAGTTACATTATATATCTTGAATTCAAAATCAGGTTATAAGTTGTTAAAGGTTCAAATCATATTAAGTTACATGATTTGTTCTTTCAAGCTTATTAGATTATATTTTTTAATCGTATTGTTTGTTTCATATATATGTTATATTTAATTATTTTATATAAGTTAAAGGGAAAAAATTTCTTCCATTTATTTTTATATGTAGTCGGTAGGAAATTTTAGTGTTGGATTATTGAATTAGTGGTAAGGCATAAAGATAGGACTACATATGCATATTAGAGAAAATGAGACCAGATCGATAAAGTGGGATTGATTATCTGATGAAAGATGGTGCTTTTAACTATGGAGTTCGAAGTCAGTATCGAGGATTCATTAATTTTCACCGAGTCACCTGCACTGACGGACTGCAGAGATTCCCAAGCAGCCCATGCGATCATCGTAAGTGTCAGAATCAAAATTTTCAAGAGGCTGACATCAGAAGATATCATCTAGCAAAGTATATATTTGTCCGTGACTATACCCGTATCTACATGGTGAGCCTATCGAGGAAGATACCGGGAACTCGATGTCAATTTCAATGAAGTCATAGACTCCAGATCATTAACCAACCATACAATGCTTTCTTTGATACAATGCTAATTGATGCTATCCGCCTTCCTTTAACTGGTAATGACATTGAAGAGGACCCGAACCCAACACCGCGAAAATTATCGGAATGTTGAAATCGATCGTGAGATCCGCCCGCAATAGATATCATTCAAAGTCGCTAAGTAGATTGTTGAACATTAACCGGAATACCCATTTATCCGAATCGTGCTTATGATGATATTTGTCAACTGATGTCCGAGTTGATACCACCTGACAATGTGATGATTGATAGCTTCTACAAAGACCAAAAAAATTAGTTCGGTTCGGGTCTACCCGTTTGAAAAGACTCCATTGTTGCATTAATGGTCAGATGATATACCGGGTGAAGATAAAGGAACTTGCGTTGCAAGTTTTGTCACCATCCCCGCTTCAGAGACCACAATGCGTGATCTCATAAACGTAAAACAAATGTTCCTTTATAAAAACGTACTACTTCCTCGCCTCGGGACATGCGAGATTGTTTACCCAATGCCACACCTAAAGATATGAGGTGGCATGCTGAGCATGAGAGTCCGAAGACGGTGTTATGCGCCATTGTTCGACTCTGTGTGCTTGGAAACATTTCAATCAAATGCATCCTCGATTAAGAATGAAAGTCGAAATGTTCGACTTGGGTCTTTCCACCGATGGCTTTAATCCATTTGGTCAATCCGGACAACAATATTCTTCATGGCTCGCTATATCGACGCCACAATTTTCCTCATGGATGTGCAAGGAAAGATGAATATATGTTTTTATCTATAATCGTGTTAAAAATACAAAGAATCCAAAGGGGAAAGTCGATGTTTTCTTACAACCTTTAATTGCAGTTGAAAACATCAGGGAGGTGGGTATGTACATATGACATTTCGAGGAAGCAGAATTTTCAAATGAAGGTCGTTTAATGTGGTAATTAGTGATTTTCCGCATACTCAATGTCATTTCTGGATGAGTACCGCAGGAAGCTGGTTTGGTTCTTATCAGATGGAAGATTCAGATGTATTGCGAGATTGAAAGTAAAGGGGGCAAGACATCGTGGTTTGAAGACAATCATCAGAAGATCTTACCAAGACATCATCAATTTCAAGGAATAAAAATTTTCTTGAAGGGTAAAACAAGGAAAAAGTTGCACTACATGTCCGATCAAAGGAGGAAGACAGATAAATTGAGCAATTGTGGTTGAAGAAAGTGATAGAACCGCATACGAGTCCACTAATGTCAGATTTTCAAGAGTTGCGAATGGAAGAAAAGAAGCATCTTTGGGATTTACCTTATCGAGCACAACCTCATTCGACATAATCTAGATGTCATGCATATTGAAAAATGTCTTGGAGCAATGCCTCTCAATAATCGTTATGAATGTCAAGGAAAACAAAAGACAATGCAGTCTGTAGTCGACTTAAGAGCTTGGTCGACGAGTGTAGTTGCACCAAAATGAGAGCATAGGCAATATCCAAAGCTACTATACTTTGATAAAGTCGAGAAAATTTTGTGCGAATGGTTGAAAGAACTCGATTCCTCGAAATTTTTAGTATGGCTCTAACATGGCAAGATGTGTCAGACATGAAAATGTTTAACATTATTTGGCATGAAAAGTTTCATGATTGCCATGTGTATTTATGCAAAGGCTAATTCCAATAAGATTTCGTGAACTATTGCCGAGAATGTGTGGTCAGCCTGAAGAGCCAAGTAACTTTTTAAAGATCTACATCTACAAGAATAACAGAGGGAAGACATGAGGCGACTTGAAGATGAAATTCCCCGTTATTATCTCAGAAGCTCGAGCGTATATTACCTCCAAGTTTTTTTTGATTGTACGGAGATCTCCCATCCATTTGTCGCAGCTATGGAGGTAGGTCCTGCTCAATACCGATGATACCCATTTGAGAGGTTAGCACAAAATAACTCATATGAATTTGATATGTCATCCAACTTAAATGACTACTTATTTATAGTTGACAAGATTATCTTAGGTACTCAAGGTTGAAAAATAATGTGCGCAATAAAGCAAAAGTTGAAGGTTCTATATGCAATGCATATTTGGTTGAGGAGACATCTTCATTTTGTGCTCATTATTTTGAGCCATATGTCAATACAAGACATCGAAGAGTGCCACGAAATCTAATTGTCGTTGATAGAGATGAAACTCAAGAACATGAGGGGATGCTTTCCATTTTTAAGCATGGGGTAGAGACAAGGAAAATTTCGACATCTTACTCGAATGAATATCATGCGCCGCATTATTACAGCTCTATTGAATCAGGAAGAAGTAAAGCCCTATATTGAGTAAGTATCTCGAATTTCTTAAAGAAATGATTGAAAACTAATTTTTATATGCAAAATGTTTATGTAATTGTCAAAATCAATGGTCATTTGCTATGTATCATTTGTGGCTAGATTAAGAGAACATCACCATATGCTGAAGCCGGGTTGATGCTAAACTTGATAAAGACTTTGCATCTTTGGTTTCGAGGCACATGTGAGTATTAAAATTCAACTATATATATATATATATATATTGTTGATTTAGTTACCAATTTTATAACTTTCAATTTTTCTATAGGCTCATGACCCGATTTCTCGAATATCTTCAGCTAATTCATAAAGGACCTTGCAAAAGGACCTTACGAGGTGTTAAGGCGTTTTCCCCTGATATTATGCAATGGATATAAGTCACTCGGGGACATGGATCAAATAAAGCAACCATGAATAGTGGAGTGTGCATAAAGGGTTCTAATTTTAGTGCAAATGTAATCGACTTTATGGTCAACTAATGGAGGTTTTACAGTTGGAATACCCTGCATTACCACTGAAGAGAGTCATATTATTCAATTGTCAGTGGTTTGATCCGACACCAAGTATAGGTACAAGAAGTCACCTTGAGTATAAGCTTGTTGATGTGAACCACACGAGAGAGATCAATAGGATATGAAATCCATTTATTCTCATAGAGCAAGCAATGCAGTCTATTATGCATCTTATCCAAGCACAAGGAAAACATGTAAATTGGTGGGTCAGTTTAAAAAGATACAAAAGCTCGGGTAGGAAGTAGACGACATCGAAAATTTTGCTATCAAATGCAGGAGCATTTCAAGAGGATGTCATCGAAAACCATTATATTGATATTGCAGCAGACAAAGAACCTCAATCATTAGTTGATCACAGTTGTCCTTTGGTAGACATTGATGATATAGAACTTGAAGAAAATGAGGAGGTGGAACTAGAAATAGAGTCAGATGAAGAATATGAAGAATTAGATGATGATGATAATAATGTGACCAATATTGAAGATTGAAGCCTTTATATTATCAAGACCTTATGAATATATTTATAATGTTGTTTTCATCATTACTAGTATTTTTCAAGATATGTATGTACTTTATAGTAGGCATTTTCATTATAAATGTGTTGTTTTGTAATTATGTTCATTGAAGGTATGAGAGGTGGCCATTCAGCAAGGAGCAGAGCTAATTCCTCGTTGTGCTCCGGGGCAATCAATCCATCTGCACCAAATCCGTCCTACCTACAAGCAATCGCCCCACCACTATAGGTCTCGACACCTACCTTCAATGTGGAGAACTTACCACCACCCGCCTCCACGCACGACTGGAGTCTTCACGCATCAAAGACTACCAATATCAACCACACGTGGGTACCACACGGAAAGAATATAGAAACAAGCTTGATGTGGGAGACCAATGTATGCTTAAAATGTTTATTATGCCACTTATTGTTTTTTGTTGCTTGCTTTACAAGATAATTTATTTTCATATGAGATTTAACATTTAATATTCTCGGTAATTTTTGGAATAGATTTCTTCCAAGTGCTTCAACGACATTACTAAGATTTTCAAGCATGTAATTAGAAAAGGAGGGTGCAACATGGAGGTTGGTGCCTGCCAACACTAAGGAGTTCTATTGGGACGAATTTAAGGTATTTCATATGTACTTGTTCTCTTGTTACCAAATTAATTATGACAAAACAAATGTTACGGATATGGTACACCAGAACATATTAATGTTCAGGAAAAATGTAGCTATAATAGTTGTATATAATGTTTTAGTATTGAGATGCATATCAGCCTATGTATGATAGAAACTACCCTTCTATTCATCTATTCTAGCATTAAACCTGAAGAAGAAAAAAAAAACCTTGAAGAAAATACTTTGGTTGGAAAATATTTTGCCATATATAGGTCAAGGAAGAAAGCACACACCTGAATATAAGAACAAAAATTGACTATATTTACATAAATACATCTTTACAATATATGTATGCATATTAATTGTTGATGAATTGGAATCATAGATAAAGCAAGCATCCTCTACTCTACTCTAACTCGACCTATGCACTTAATTATGGCTAACAACACTTCTGCTTGTTGCTGGTAGCATAAAAATGCTACTTGTTGGTGGTTGAAAAAAATTACTGCTTGTTGCTGGCTGCAAAAAAATTGCTGCTTGTACTTTTTATCAAATATAGCTTTTTGACAATGGTATATGGGTCTTATTTAAATATGTGTGTATGTATGTGTCCATTAATTTATCATGGATAAATGGATGTTGATGGTGATGGACCTTGATCTATTTGTATGTTGATGTTGCAAGTTGAATGTGACTTTTTAGGTCAGCTCGCACACTTTTATGTTGCTCGTCCTCATCTTTTTAAGTGGGCATCAGAACCGATTATTTATAATTGTTTTGGTTTTTTGGTAGCTAATGAAAATAATGCGTTGTGTTCAAATAACAACTATGAATCCATACACATTCTAAACGTGATAGAATTGTCTTTAGTTTCATTTGATACACATACATGTTACTCAATAGGTGGTGTATTCATTTGATAAAATATTGAGAAGCCAATAGGTGGTCTAGGCAATAGAAGGATATAAAATGGTGAAATTTTTATAAACAAAATACTTTGGATTGAATTTTATATATATATATATATATATATATATATATATCTACCCATGAAGATTAATAATTACTATAATCACTTGTTTATAATATGTCGATAGTTAAACACATACAAGATTCCATAAAGGGTCGAATTCTTAAGTAATTATGTGAAGGAAAAAATAGAATATGGAAATGTCTCGTTAGAAAGTACTAAGTGGTGTCGACGCTCAAAAACAAATTTTGCTTCTTTTAATAGGAAAATAAAATAGATTCAAATTAAGAAAACTCAACAAAAAGGGAGGCACACCTATTATGCAGAAAGAATGTAGACGGCGAGAAACAAAATAGGAGAGAGAGTAAGAACAGAAGGGCTGCACAACCTGGCAGTGACCCAAACCATCAAGAAAATTAAAAACCACTATGTCAAACCCATAATGAGTACTAGACCAATGTTAAAAGTGCTTTAAGAAGAACTATTCCCATAATTGATCATATTAGTTACAATCCCGAAGCCACCCTTTCATGCCCACTCATCGCTTCTCCAGCCAACCAAAAATTAACTCTACTGTCTATGGGAATAGGGGCCCAAATATTAGGTCTTTTGGTATTTGTCCACATCTCAGAGAAATTTTAGGTTGGGAAACTACAAGCTATATAAGGAGATATGTCTTAGTTTGGAATAGAAGGCAATTTAGGTTATTATGGGGGAATATTTATATATATGGGCTCTCTCTCTCTTAATCCATAAAGATTGCATACTGGGAACTACAAAACTTAATACTTCCCTCTTGTACCTTAAAGGATCGCCGTTTCAACACCACTCAACTTTGGCCCGCCATTGACCTGCATATCTTTCACCCAGCCCCACCTATCATGTGCTCCCCCTGCCCCACCTCCCACCGGCCACCGGCCACCTCCCTCTCCTTTATCCATTATTACCTCCCTCCCATTTTCAGCCTTTAACGGATTTTCTTAAAATACATTTTTGGAAAAGTTTGACTAACCAATAAGAGGGGTCATTTAAGGGTACGACGGTTTACAATTGTACCGTGAATCCGCTACTTGAAAGTTTTCCATTTGATTATAATTGAACCTGAGAGTTTGGAATCTTTTTATTCTTGAAAAAGTAGCTGCTCAATTGTGAAGTTAATGTTACTTTTGTAATCAATTGTGAAGGCCCAATTACGATGGTGATGGGGGAATTCAGTTGATCATGGTGTCTAGAATGAAATGAACTACTTTTGTGCCACGTGGATTGCGGGCGTGTGGATGCAAGCTCAGGGAATTAACGTCTAGTGTTGGTGGCATGACATGTGGATATAATAAACTCTATGGATTGATCTGGAGGAGGTATGGTGAGATGATGGAGAATATATCAAATGGGAATGGGGAACTAATATTCATGGATTTTTGAGATAGAAAAGCATTTGTTTTGGACGCTGAAATAAGTTTGTCGGGGAAGCTATGATAGTCTTGTGCCACATCAATGAGATGGGCCATAGACAGAACAGGATCAAAAGTTATCTACACCAAATAAAAGAGAATCTAGCAAATGTAGAGCAGTGGAAAAAGTAGAGAAAAAGTAGAGCAGTGGAAGAAATTAATCATTAAATTAATTCAAAAGTAGGGAAAAACCCTATCAAATCAATCATTCAGAAACTGGCCCTGGAACAGGAAAAAGTAGAGCAGTGGAAGAAATTAATCCAAACATCATTAAATGGGAGATAGCTTGAATTATAAACTAATAAAGCCTAAAAATTTAGCAATGATTGAATGATTGGATACTACTCTTGAATTGGATATCCTTTAGTGGAAAATGCTTGCATGCTTTCAACATCATAATCGGTAGCCATTCTCGATGTAATTCAGAAGTAAATTTTCCGCGCTTCCAATTCTTCAATTGTTGTTACTACATTGTTGTTACTACAATTATGAATGCTCTAAGGAGCTGAACTTGTGTTGTGCTTAATAAGATCGCATGTTAGGAAAAGATCATGGATGTTGGTATGATGGTGTAGTATCTCATTTGACGGTTCCCGTTTATTTTTTTTCAAACCGTTACAAGGTATTAACATGAAATGTACTTGATATTGCTTCCATTTATTATTCTACTCTCCCTTTGAAAGTTATGATACATGATGATGTTATTGCTTATAAAGTTAAAATATTAGATTATTTTTTGATCTATTGGTCTAAGATTAGAGAGAAAACGATTTCAATAGCAATAAGAGTAACTACATCTTTATATTTCAACATTTTCAGCCCCTTGTCATTTTTTCATGTGCCGCATACAAAAGAAAAGATGGTTTAAGATCATTCAAACCTGTTAATATTGTGTTATTTCAAAATCACATTGTGCAACTAGTACTGTATGTGATAATGCATTTTTATTTGTTGAAATATATTTTTTTTCGTAGCATGTAACCTGGATGATTTCAAAGGATGTGATCAGTCAAGAGAACGTTTTATAGGGTGGCAGGAAAGCAATATTGGGATTGGTTGTGCAAGATGCGAATCGAAGGGAAAAAGGAAGAACATATACCAGAAGATGTATGGGAAAGCTGGCAGCAACATTGGAATACTCTTGAATATAAAAAGAAACGTGAACAAGCTGCTAAAACGCCGCATGTAAAAGGAGGAGTCGGCACCTCATTTTTCCATTACACAGCTGTGTGGCTCTAGATCCAATTCAACATTGTATTGCTTTGGTAAGAATTTTAAGAATATTTTTAAATAACATTTCATTATCTTATTCAACTAATTAATTTGATAATTAATTTTTGTAGGAAAAGGAATTGAAACGCCTACGTATTTGAGTGTCTAAGAAGATGCACCAAAAAGATGGTGCTTTCGCTGACAAAAGATCTAAGGACATCAATGTAAGATTTCAATTTTGCTTTATTAAAATAACTCAACAATTATTCTTAAATAATTATTAATTTTATAATGAATTAAATATAGGATACTGTGGAAACCAACCGTTGCCTCTCGTCACCCGAGGAGGATTCAATGGAGCCTGTGGAAGTTAACATGAGCCAGTTATATCTACAAGCGGTTAGAGGTGAGAAAAGAGGCGAAAGTGTAATGGGCCTGGGCTCTCAAAGGCCCGCATTTTACCCCGAGACTTCTTCGCCAGCCTCTACCACTCGCGCCTAAGGATTTTACACTGATGGTAACGTTCACACAACGTGTGAATGAAGTGGTCAAGAAGAGGTGAGAGAGTAGTTCAAGAACTTCAATTCAAAATGAATGAAGATGTGAGATCAGATAAAGAGCAATTAGAACAAAGAATTTCAACAAAAGATGGAGCAATAACGATGTTTAACGTACGCCTCAATCCAATGCCCAAAGATCCAAGACATCCTACCAATCCAGTTTTCTACACCCCATAACCATCTCCGTCGTGATCATGTTCTTTAGATTATGAGCTGCTTTTTTTTTAGATCACTCGATATGAACTAGTTATCAGGAAAGAAAGAGTTTTAATTGTTGCAACATAATTAATGTGGTTATTGTGTTGCTTATTTTCAACAATGTACTAAATTAATATTTGTTTTTCCAATTGAATGTGTGCTTTTTATTATTATGGTTTCTAATTATTTAAAAATTAAATATATTGCAGTAATTTTTTAATTAATATAAAAAAATTTAAATAAAAATGGATTTTAGCGACGGAAATTAAATTTTAGCGGCGAAAAATTCCGTCGCTAAAATAACTCGAAAAGCGTACAAGAAGTGAGATTAGCTGCACGCATCAGAAAACCGTCATGAAACTTAGCGACGGATTCTCATTTTCCGTCATTATATTGAGACGATTTAATTTTCCGTCAGCTGTTTTAGCGATTTCGCTTGAAAATTCCCGTCTCTATTTTAGCTGACGATTAAAATTTCCGCTACTAAATTTAGCTTAATTCGATTGTTGTATTACGCCGGAAGCTCTTAGAGACGGAAATTATAATCTCCGCTAAACTTAGTGATCGAAAGCACTGTCGCTAAACTTAGCTGTAATTTTAAAAATAAGACATTCTAGTCCCTAATTTAGCGATGGATTGAAAATTTCCGTCGCTAAGTTTAATGAGCGTTTTGCCCATCGTAATTCTTCTGATCAGAAATTGGGTTGCTAATAGATTTAGCGACGGATTATTTGATTTAGCAACGGAAAAATCTGTCGCTAAAGCGCCAGAATCTTGTAGTGCTATAAGCTTTATCTCAAGATCTAAATGATAGTCTAGTCTATATTACTCATCATCATGATGCAAATAAAGCTCAATTTGATTTAGTCATTGCATCGGTGAGTAATTTAAATTCAATGTGAGGTCAATTGATTCAACGTCAATCTGCCCTCAAACAACAAACTCATGCAATAAATCAAAAAATGGACTTACTTTTAAAACATCTGAGTAAACATAAGATAGGTGAATATATTGATGAAACTGTTAGAACACACGTTGGGTCACCGCAAATTAGGGGTTCAAGTCCTTTCGCGGCTCACATCAACTGAATGGTCACAAATGGTTTTGCATGACAACTGGTAAAATGAACTGGGTAGTAATTCACAAGCCGACCTCACACGAGGTTTTTCACCCACTTACAGAGACCTTCACTTCAACCTAGGTGATCTAAGCCAACCTCGCTTGTCAACTTCTCATTAGACTACCAACCACCAAGACAAAATTATCCACCAAATCAAGTGAGAGAAGATGTCGCTCCTCAACGATACCAGCCTAGGGTTATTGGTAATTGGGGTAGAGATCAGGATAGACAGGTTAGACAACTTCAAAGGGACATCACAAAAAAAAGTTAAGGTTAGTGTTCCTGAATTTGATGGTAGAATGGATCCTAATGCTTTCTCTGATTGGTTAGTTGATATTGAAGAATATTTTGATTGGTATGAAATGATTGATAGTGAACATGTTCGACGGTTAAAAATGAAATTTTAACTAATTCAAGAAATAACGCATAATGTTTTGCAAGACATGATTCGTCTAGGTGAACCACCCATCACCCAATGGGTTGTTATGAAAGTAAAGTTGCAAGAAAAGTACATTCCTTCATCATATAAGAGTCAATTGTTCTCCAACATGATTAATCTAAAACAAATGACTCTTAGTATAGCTGAATATTCTGCGAAATTTGAGGAAGCTAGGCTTAGGTGTAGTCAATTCCATGTTGAGGATCAATTTGTTGTTTGCACTCGCTTTGTTAATGGTCTTAGGCTTGACATTCAAAGGACATGCTCCATACAATGTAGAGGATGCATACCAAAAAGCCTTAGAATTCGAGAAGCTCACTGCACTTTGCACACACAGTCAACTGTCACAACATGTCACTGATGGTACATTATGTTTCCACAACATTAGGAGCAAAGAATCTAGTTTAATGAATTATTCCTGCAAGCTCTTCCATTGAGTCTAAGGCACAATTCATCATTGTCTGCCATAAGTGTCATCAAGGGTCAGGCATTACAGATCACTGTCTCCCAACGCATTGGCATTAGATGTCAATGCAGTAGTTCGAGGATGAGGAAGACCAAATTTGGCTGATCCTTTAGATTATTCTCAGATGAAGATGATTCATCACACTCAGGACAAGTTGAAGTACGTGGTTGGTGTGGTTAGATGTGTGCTATCCACTACTATAGATAATGATAATTGGAAGCGTACTAATATTTTTCACATAATCATACAAAGTGGAGATAAGAAATGTAAGTTAGTGATTAATGGGGGTAGTTCAATGAATGTGGTTTCTAAGGATGTCAAGTAAATTGTTAAACCCGAAGTAGAACTACATCCAAACTTTAGAGTAGTTTGGTGAACAGACTATACTTTGCCTGTCACTCAAAGGTATCTAGTCTTATTCAAACGGGGATTATAAGGATGAAATCTATCGCGAGGTGCTACCCATGGATGTTGCCTGTGTTCTTTATGATCGCCCTTGACTTTATGATCTTAATGTTACCAATTTTGGTAAAGATAACATTTATTTATTTAAGTATAAGGGTAAGAACATTATTTTGAGACCTGCTAAGCCTAAAGGTTGAAATGGTAAACGTGACATCTCTAAACTTCCTGAACGAAATTTGCATATTTTAAAATGTAAGAATTTTGAGAGAGAGGGAACTAGGATTGGTATGTGCTTAGAATTAGTGGCAAAAGAAGTTCCATCTGATTCTTTGATTGTCGATGTTTCTTTATTACCTCACATACATGTGTTTGAACATGCATAAAACTTTGCAAAACACATCCATGACTTACATGCTGAGATTAGGCGAAAGATTTCTCTAAGGATTGAGGAGTATAAACTGGCTACTGATGTGCATTGTAGATCTGGCTAATTTAATGCCATGACCATGTCATGGTTCAGATTCGTCCCATGAATTCAAAAAGCCAAAAAACATAGGCCCTTATTCTATCATTCATAAACTGAGATCTAATGCATATCTTCTTGATTTGCCTAATGACGTGGATATTAGCCATGTTTTCAATGTAGAGGACTTGCTATCTTACCGAGGCACTTTTGAGCCTTCTACTTTGCCTTCTAGTGTGCCTGCAAAAATATAAAAGACGCACACACTATGCCTTCACATACAAGATTCTAAGAAGATGATAGATATTATCCTTGATGATGCAGTCAGATCACTAGAAATGGTACTGTCATCATTAAAATGGCATGGTCGTTTGATTTACATGCTACTTTGGACACAGATAATGATCTCATTACTTGATCCTTCTGCTAATGATTGCTATATTTTTCACCTTGGAGTCTAGTTCTTAACTCGAAGGGAATGATGGGGCATGAGTAGCCCCATATCTAGCTTCTTAAATGGTGACAGAAACCAAGTCTAATGTATTTAATTTTATTAATATAGTCTACCTTAATTTCTTTTCTCGATTGCCGATACTATTACCTCACACATGGTGTTTGAACATGTGAGCAAAATCTGGCAAACACATCCAATATTTGCACTTAGATTAGGGTTAAAGATTTCTAATGATTGAGAGGTAAACCTCACATCGATGTATCAGGAGGGATTTAAGGGGAATTTAGCCGTTATGACTGTCATGGTTCGTGATTCGTCCCGCGACCCAAAAGTTTTCAAAAAACTTTATGCAAGAGCCATGTGTCTCATTCTATCATTCATAAATCGGTGATCTACGCATATCTTCGACGGCCTAATGACGTGATAATAGCCATGTTTTCAATGTAGAGGACTTGCTATCTTACCGAGGCACTTTTTGAGCCTTCTCTACTTTGCTTCCTTCAGCAGGCTCGCAGCGGTTTCAAGAAAGATGCACTCACTATGCCTTCGTTACAGTATTCTAAGAAGATGATAGATATTATCCTTGATGATGAGTTTGTGACTTCTAGAAATGGTGGGTTTCGTCGTTTCCTTGTCAAATGGTCGTCTTGATTATGATGCTACATGGATACAGGAAGATGATCTTCGTCATTTGGATCCTTCGTTGTTGGATTGCTACATTTCCTTTCACTATTCGGAGTTGAGTTCTTTTTAACCCGAAGGGAATGATGGGGCAGTTTCGAAAGAGCTCCATATCCAAAGCCTAAACGAGATAAAACCCAAAGCTCCAATGTATTTAATTTTATTACTATTAGTTATACATTTATCCGTTAATACTTTTTTTGATTTATATTCATGATTTTGATTTATCCGTCAGATTTTTTGTCAGCGCTCTAACAGCACTTATGTTATCGCTTTTAAATGTGATCGATATAATATCAAAACTGCACTCTGCTTTCATTTATTTATTTGTTTTCTTCTTAATTTTATTGTTCTTCGTAACCGAACTACATCAATTTGGTATCATAACATAACTTCGATATGAGATCAAGTTATTATTCTTGTTCGGCATCACTTTCCTTAAAAGATAATTATCACTTTTACTAAACAAAGCTTTGTTTTTTGAAATTCAAATGCAAAGAATAATTTTTAACTGATTTATAAAAGGAAGTTTCCATACTTATTTAAAATATAAAAAGAAAAACATGACAAAAGAAGTTGATAAGTGGAATTTTGTTTTTAGCCTCGGTCTTTAAAGTAAAATACAAAAAAATCAATATAAAATAAAATTTCTAATTTCCTTTTATAAATATCCAATGGCTATGAAGTTTAGCTTTCGTCTCGACATACTTATACCATATATATTATTATTTCTTTTCATAAGACAATCAAATAACTGAGATTTACTGACAAGAAAATTTTAAAAATAATAATAACTCAAGACCCGTAACCTTCTATCGCCGGCTTGTCGGATCACGGACCACATATCTTTCCGGGAGAACCTTAGGCTCTCTTCCAGCCTCCTTTAATTTATTGACAATCGAGAGATCTACACTAATCTGGTAAAAGATTAGGAAAAATTAATTAAAATTATCTCCATTAAATTTTGATTCCATTCTTGAATAATTTATAGTTCCGTAATAATGCATCTCCTTATGATTATTCTTATATGAAATATTTATATACAAACTGCTCTCGAATCGGTTTTGTGAGGAACGACGGGCATCATGAGTTTAGTTCCCTATACCCGCCCCACGAGCTCTGGCTCAAGGCGGCATAGCTCTCGCCACACGAGCTCCGGCTCTACGCTTAAGGATTGCCCATGAGCCCCGACTCCTGCAACCTATCACGCAGGCTCCGGCTCACAATGTTCAACTCCTACCGTAAGTACCATGACTTTTAGACCCATTATTTAGTGGGTCCAAGACCCGCTTGGTCCGTATTGTGAAATAGTCTAAACCCATTTATCAGATTAAAACCAGTCGAGCATTATCCAAACGGGAGAGTCTTAAAACCCGTTTGAGAAAGCTAGAGTGTCTTCTCAACGACTTGCTTTAGGGCGGTTCGTCTAGGATTTCAAGTTCCCAATCGGCTATCCTACCGCATATGGGAAATTCATTATGGATAAGCGTATAAAGGCGAAAAATATGGAAAATAGATATTTATCAGCGGATTTTTTAGTTTCCAAATCCTTTATTTATCTTGAAAGATTAATCCTTGATAGGAAAATGAGATTTTATCCCTAAAATTAAAAGGAGATTTGTGAACCGCATACTATAAATTGGGAAGATCCACAAAGAGGTGAGGAAAAAGCAATTCCAACTGTATGAATTATCTAATTCTTCTTTTCCATCTTATACTCATTTAATCATCGGAGAGCGTGATTGGCATACAGCCACCGGAAACATTTTTTACAGGTTCACATTACGTTATTTATGTTTAGAAGTTTTGACGATCAAGGTCCTTACATCTACTACCCAACTCTCAACACTTTAAAAAAAAAGTGAAGAGAAGCTACTCTATCTAGCAAAGCAGGGAGAAGTCATGTAACTTGTAAACCCGATTAGCTAAGCTAGCTTTATGGAGAGATGCGAGAAGCCTAAAAGCGAGGAGAATCCCCATTTGCCAACTTTGTAAATTCTTGTGAAGGTAACTTCTAAACAATTTTTTAATAACAAAATTTTGTTTTTAAAGTAAAAAAAAGGATATAATTTTTTATATCTTAATCTCATAAAGAAAACATTACAAATAAAAATTATGCTTAATCTCCTATACTTTTGAAGAAAAATATGAAAGAGATAATATAATTAAGGTAAATTTAAAATAATAAATTATTTTGTTCTTTTTATCCATTATCCCCTATAAATATTAAATAAATAAGAAATTTATAGTTTGTTAACCATTATCTCCACATTTTTAAATATTTTATAAGGAAATCAAATTTTTTATTAGATTTATCAAATATAATATTAACATATCGAAGGAGGAAAAATGATTTGTGCACTCTTCACGGATACCCAAAAATTCTTAAATATTAATTTAATAACTCAATTACCCAAAAATTCTCAAATATTAATTTAATAACTCAATTAACTAGATTGCCAAAATTAAGCGTAAATTGCAAATGGAAGATTATTACAAAAAAAAAAAAAACCAAGGCCGTGTATCCACCCAAGGCTTTATGCCTACCAAGGACAAGTGCCCAACCAAGACCAAGTGCACAACAAGGCTTTATGCCCAACTAAGGTTGTATGCCCAATCAAGGCCAAGTGCCCAATAAGGTGAAAGCCCAAGGATGTCTAGCCCCAAGGCCAAATGCTCACTAAGGCAAAAGCCCAAGGCCAAGCTTGTTAGAGAAATGCTCTAAAGGCAATCACATTTAGCACTTATTGAAATAGCCCAAGGCCAAGGCTATTTCAGGCATCTTCATTATATTGATGTTCATTTATTAAATGAATTGATAGTGCTCTTAAATCAATTAATGAAGTCCATGACACATAACAGAGCATGAAGGAAATCATGATGAGATCATGATGATAAGATTCCACTCATGTTTATGTTAGTGTCTAAATTATTCCTAATCATAGGATCGACGTGATTGGACATTGTTGATTCGAAAAGACTAACATATGTCATACTCCTTGTTGGATCAAGTAGTGGATCTTATAAATTGTGATCATGAGTTGATTAGAGTTGACATGTGGATGCTTACTAAGAGTAGCTAAGTACATCGGAGACTTTTTATGAGACAATCATATGGATTTTCTATTATGTGTAGATAATAGTCTCATCATAGAAATGGTGCAAGTATCCTTAGACTTGAGGTGCTCAAGGATATCTTGAATGCTAATTCTATGCTTTAACTTAATTCCTTGTTGCCTTCCAGAGGTCGCTCATAAGGTGATGATTGGGTACAACTTGAGGTATTCGAAGGTAATTGAGTAGTAAACAAAGGATTCGCCATTTCCATTAATGGGAGAGTATACCTCTGGCCTCTTATTGAGATCATTACTCGGGAATCTCTGGCCAGAGCAAACATTCCATGAAGAGTGTCTTCGGGTGCATAATTGATGAGTAATGAGTTCGAAGACAAGATTTAATATCACTTGAGCTAGATGTTGCGTAGCCAGTCTAATGGGAGCTACACTTTGTCCATGCTTTGAACCAAATGGGGTATAGATTGGTGAAATGACAAATTGCGCGATAATTGTCTATGAAAGGGTTTGCAGTCAGACCATTAACTCTTCGATCAATTGGGGGTCATGATGTGTTGTTAGATACCACTCATGACTTGCTTGGATTCAATGGTTAAACTAAGTAGCCAACATAACTGGGAACCTAATGGCTCACACACTTAGAAGAGTATGCGGCTGATATAAAATGGATTTGGATGTGATCCAAATATGAGGGAGATCAATCTTGAGAATGGAGTGTCATGGGATTAGTGGAATCTTAGGGTCCAAAGCCCTCACTTAGAGATACAATAGGCTTGGGCTTGTCCATGGGCTTAAGGCCTATGAGGGAACACGTCATAACGCATAGGGATACGTGTAGCCTATCATCTCTTAAATAGAGGGGCACTTTGAAAATTTCAAGGGTAAAAGTTTTCATATAAAATGACCTTTATGGAAAACCCTAAGTGAAGTCTTTAGCCCACATTTCTCAAGAAAGAGTGTTCTTGAGTTTTAGAGAGAGTGTTCTTCAAGAACAGTCCCTCTTTGTGAGATTTGAGTGTCAAATCATCGGAATCTCGGCTTCCCTCTTCGAATCTAGACTTGGCTAACACTGGGGCTTCATCCAAGACCATTGCCTTGGAGGTTATCGACTCCACTCTTCGTGTGGATACTGTTAGAGGCAAACCAAGGATGTGGTTTTCTTCGGTTGCGGTTGCATCACCCTTCGGGATTGGCTTACATCAATGTGAGGTATAAATCTTGCACCCCATCTTGTTTTGAACCGACTTTGATGCCTCAAGGGATCTTTGCGAGGGTTTTATTGAAGTTTGTTTTGTTTTCCTTTCTCTTGGCATGAGATGCTACCTTCTAAAACCCTACAATGATATCAAAGCATAGTTCTTGGATTGTTTGTTTTTAGGTTTTGATACCCATGGTTCCAAGCTTTAAAATGATATTTCTCACGCTAAAGCGTGCCTCCCTTCATGCTGAAGGATGGTTTAGTTCAGGAAGATGTAGTACTCTCTTGTCTTTTATTTTCTTTTTTGTTCTTGTACTCTTTTGGACGTTGATGAACTATATGTCAAAGAGAATTTATGCAAGATAAGATTGAACTATTCAATCTTAAATTTCTAGAAACATGGATTTGGAAATGCATGTTGAAATTACGTTCAAGATTTTTTGGACAGAATATATTCCTCAAGGGAGTTAAGATTCAAGTGTTGAATCAGTTTTGGATTCAAGTGTTGAATTAGAATAGTTCAAGTATTGAACAAGGATTATAGTTTAAGTGTTGAACAAGGATTATAGTTCAAGTGTTGAATAATAAGTTTTGAATCATTTTGAGGTTCAAGAGTTGAATCAAATTTTAGTTCAAATGTTGAACAAATGACTTTAGTTCAAGTGTTGAACTAATAAGGTTTTTGAATCGGTATAAGATTCAAGAGTTGAACCAATTTCCAGTTCAAGTGTTGAACAATGAGGTTTAAGGTTCAAGTGTTGAAACCTTTGAATGTGCTAAATGAACCATGGAACACCAAAATCTTTAACTTTCAATCTATGCATTAGAGAATGCATGTTTAAGGGTGAATGTTGGGATGATGGATGATTATGGACAATACCCAATGGTGATTGAGCATATTACACTTGATTATTAATTCTTTTTGTCCCAGCCTCTCTCTATTTTCTCGATGTATTTCTCTTCTCATAGATCTCCCTCAAATGTAACTTAGGGTTCTCCTTTTGAATGTATGTAATTAGATTATATAGGATTAGGGTTAGTTGGTGGAGATATATCAAAAGGTAGGTATCCTGTCCATACCAATTACAATCCTATGCAACTATCGAATCCAGTGTTATCAACTGCTGATGTATGCACCATCATTGGGTTATCAACTCTTGATGTGTGTACATCTCATGTACACTTACCCAATTGCGTCTCTATCCAACGTTAACTTTGGGTTTGCCCAATAAGCTAATGAGTCTACTTAAGGCCAGCCCACTAATCAGGAAAATTCATTTCCATGGATAGAACATATCCTTGTGGAGAGGGCTTAGGTTTACCCAATAACCACAACTCCAGAAGAACTCTGGTTCACACCTTATTAGTGGAAGACGTTAGCCTTAATATATTTTATTGAGGAAATTTTTTAGATTTGTCTCATCATTTCATTAGCATGCTTTATCCATTTATCTCATGAAAATATAAAGATAGTTACTTTAACTATATGGCATGATTATGGACATTCTAAAATCAATTCCATGAGCTAAAATCATCTCATGCATGATTATTACAACCCATGAAAATAAATCACATGTACATTTCAAGGTCTTCTTTCTTGGTTCTCCTCCATGCTCCTTTATCCTTTCTATATATCCAAGGTGGCTTGTTGGGTAAACCCAAGGTCATTCTTGGTGATATTGGATATCGACCCACTAGGAGTTCTCCCATATCAATAGTGAGGGCTATCAATTTACAATAAAATAGTGGGATCCATAATGCGTAATTATCAAGTTGTAATAATTATGCATTTTTAAAGTATAATCTAACATGATCTCTTTTACATCTAGGTTGTTAGAATCAAACCATGTTATTAACAGTGAACTTGTGATCAGTTTTGGATGCCAATAAGTTGATCGGTGCCAACTTCATGGATTGGCTAGGAACTTGAGAATTGTTCTCAAGGCGGAGAGAATAGCCAATGTCCTTGATTGCCCACTCCCAGAATCCCCTGTTGTTTTAGCATCTGATGAAGATCAAAACGTACATTCGAAGCATTTGGATGACAATGTGATTGCCACATTTATCATGCTAACATTTATGTCACCAGAGCTTTAGAAACAACATGAGGCTATGACAATTATGCCATAGTCGTCTATTTGAAGGAGTTGTTTCATGAGCAAGCGATATCTGAAAGGTTTAAGATCTCTCAAATGCTCTTTCACTCAAAGATGCAAGAGGGGACATCTCCAGTACAGTACGCATCGAAGATGAATGGATATAATGTAAGATTGGATCAGCTGGGTTTTGGTATGGAAATGAATTAAGTATAGACTTGATTCTGGTTGGTTTGCCCTATAGTTTTTCACAGTTTATGCTCAACTATAGGATGAACAATAAAGAGACCTCCATACTTGAGTTGATCAACTTGCTTAAAACAGTTGAACCCACCTTGAAGAAAGAAGGTAAAATTGTGATGGTTGTGGATTCTTTTGGTTCTAAGAAGAGTTCTAAGAACAAGAAGAAGAGAAAAATCACTAAGCAAAAAGGAGGGGTGGCCAAGAAGAAGGCCAAGGAGACTTCCTCAAAGGGTATTTGCTTCCATTGTGGCAAGGAAGGCCATTGGAAGAGAAATTACAAGGCCTACATGGAGTCGAAGAAAATGGTGGCATATGATCTACCATCATCTTCAGGTACTTATGTCATTGAGGTTAATACTATTTCTCATGACAACCTTTAGGTATTAGATCCCGGTTGTGGCTCACACATATGCAATGATATGTAGGGCCTAAGGAGTAATAGGAAGCTCACAAAGGAAGAGTCTAACCTTCGAGTCGACAATGGTGCAAGAGTTGCAATTGGGACTTATGTTTTGAACCTCCCTAGTAGACTTTGTTTAAATTTGGATAATTGTTTTTATGTGCTAGCATTGACAAAGAGCATTATTTTTGTTTCTTGTTTGAACAAGAAAGGGTTTCATTTAATTTTTTGTGACAATGGTTGTTACATTATGTTAAATGATGTCTTTTATGCTGGTGGTACTTTAAGCAATAGGATTTATATATTGGATATGTCAAATCCAATTCTAAATATCAATGACAATAAAGACAAAATGATCATTTGAAATCAGTGTTTTATGGCATTGTCGCCTTTAGCCATTAAGTGAGACACGCAGACTAAGTTACACAAGAGCATCTAGTGGTCATTTGATTATGAATCATTTCCATACATGTGAATCTTTCTTGTTAGACAAGATGACCAAGCATTCCTTTAAAGGAAATGGTGAACGAGCGTGTGGACCATATTGTGACCTAATACATACCAATGAAGTGTGGTCCTATGTCCATACTGAGGTGGTTTCATTTACTTACAACCTTTATCTGACCATCATTCTACTATTGGGTACTTCAGATTCAGAATTACAAATTTGAATCCTTTGAAAAGTTCAAAGAATTAAAAAATGAAGCGGAGAAACGGCTTGGGAGAAGTATCAAATCGCTTAGATGAGATCCAAGTGGTGAATACTTAAGCCAAGAGTTTCTAGGTTATCTTCGAGATAATGAGACTTTATCAAAGTGGACTCCATCTTACACACTGCATCAAGTGGTGTTGCTAAGATGACAAATCAAACCTTGATGGAATTGGTGAGGTCTATGATGGGCAAGGCGGACCTACTCAAATCTATTTATAAGTATGCACATGAGACTACTATTTAAGTGTTAAACAAGGTCCAATCCAAGTCAATTATGGTTACTTTATTTGAGATATGGACTAACTAGGATCCCTATCTTTCTCACCTAAAAGTATGGGGTTATCCAGCTTATAAGAAGCGAACTTTTTCATACAAGCTAGAAGCTAAATTTGACAAATGTCTGTTTATAGGATATTCTAAAGAATCTATTGGATATGAGTTCTACAACATTTTGAAACAAAGGTTGTTTGTTTCAAAGCATACAGTCCTATTAGAGAAAGAGTTTCCTCTAAGAGAAGACCGTGGGAGCAAGGGTGAACTTGGTGAAGTTCAAAATGCTCAAACAGACGCTAATCAACTGACTAATCTAAGGTTGTTATTCATGTTGATGAAGTAGTAGCCAATCCTTATGAAACACAAGCGCATTGTAGCAAAAGTAGGATACATTCTGTTTCAAAGAAATATGGATTTCTCATTAGTGAATAGTGGGATGTATTGCTCATAGAGGTTGATGAGCCTACTACCTACGATGAATATCTGAATAGTTCGTAATCGAAAATGGCTTAGTTAAGGAAGAGGATGATTTCATGAGTTAACCAGTGTGACTGGTTGAAACCACCGAATGAATAAAACCCATAGGGTGCAAGTGGATCTTCAAGAAGAAGACTGACATGGAAGGTAATGTGATTACTTATAAGGCTAAGCTTATAACTAAGGGTTATTGTCAAAGACAAGGAATTGACTATGATAAGACTTTTAGTCCAATAGTCACGCTTAAATCCATAGATTCTCCTAGCCATTGCTGCTCATTATGATTATGAGATATGACAAATGGATGTGAAGACAACTTTCTCAATGGAAACCTATCCAAGGAAGTGTACATGGCACAACCTAAAGGTTTCATATTTGAAAATGGCAGTAAAGTATGCAAGCTTCAAAGATCCATTTATGGATTGAAGCAAGCATCTAAGAGTTGGAATATCCGATTTGATGAGACAATAAAAAAGTTTAGCTTCTCAAAAAATTTGGATGAGCCTTGTGTGTACAAGAAGACAAGTGGGAGTGCAGTTGTATTCCTAGTGTTGTATGTGGATGACATACTCCTGATAGGAAACAACTTACCAACATTACAATATGTCAAAATTTGGCTATCAAAGAATTTCTCCATGAAAGGCCTTGGAGAAGCGACCTACATATTGGGGATTAAGATCTATAGAGATAGATCTAAAGGTTTCGACTTTCACGCCTGGGCATGTTATAGATTTAACGCTCCAAAAATACCTTAGTATTTTTATGATATATTTTTATTATTATTATGTGTTTAGGGTATAAAATAAAGTATATGAAAAAAATTTTGGAATTTAAATCCTAAGAACGAAAAAAAATATATACAACCCTAAATTTACCCAAGTGTAAAGGGCAAAATTGGAATTTATAAGATGAGGACCTAAGGGCCAAAAATAGAATAAGTTTAAATGCTAATGTGAGTTAAATGAAGTGAAATAGAAGACTTAAATGTCAAAAAATGAGAAATTAGACTTATTTTGAAAGCCAAAGAATAGGAAGCCAAACAAGGCCTTAACCATTAAATGAGATTAAGACCAAATGTGGTATAAGATAAGGCACATTTGTGCATTTTCATTCTTGGAGAGCAAAGGGAGAGAAAAGAGAGCTAGGGTTGAGAGAAGACGAAGGTTTTGGTGGGAGATCTTCCCATTTATGGTTTCCAAATGATCAAGAAGAAGAATGAAGGCTTGGTGTTGAAGAATCAAGAGATTCAAAGGTAAGAAACTAAAACCCTAACCCCTTTTCTCTTGTGTTTGGGTTGGGGAAAACCCCAAATGTGGATAAAGATGTTTTGTATTGGTTGTAAATGGGTTTTGGTATTGGTTTGGAGGAGTGTTTGTAAAAAGGGAAATGTTTGGTTTTCAAAGGAAATGTTGTCAAAAATTTGTCAAAACCCCTATTCTTGTTTTGACTATATATTAAGTTATAATCAACCAAATTAAGTGATTCCAATTGGTAAAGAACCATAAGAGATAGATCTACAAATGTATAGAAGGTACTAGGAGAAAATTCAGCACTAAGGCTCCCGAAAATGGGCTTAAAGGTGAGTTTTGAGTAGCTCATGGGTATGCCCTGTTTTGGGAGTAGTTGTGGTGTTTTGGCCATAAAATGAGTTTCACTCGTCCAATTTTAGTGATTCAAAATTCTAGGTAAACTAGACTTATAGGGGAATAATTTACTTGAAGGAAGTGTATGAAATTTGTAACCCCAAAGTGCCCAGAAATATGTCAAAGTGGAGCTATGTACAGATTCTGTTTTGCAAATTAGAGTAGTTTAGATGTTAAAGTTAAAAACTGTACCAATTGGTTTATAATCTGATTTTGGGTGCTTGGGGGTTGGTTAAGACTTAGTCTAAGATAATTAAATCAATATTTGAAGTTGATTTTGGACAACATTAGGATTGGTTTTGGTGACACATTTTAAAGGTACTGCTTTCTGAAAAAAAAAACAGCATGTTTTGCCCTATTTGTGTTATGTGGTTGAGGGCCTTAAAGAATTAATTTTAAATTAAAAATTTTCATAGATATCATTGGATATATAAAGGACTAAACTGGAGAGTTTCACAATTTTTTAAGACCGTTTGAATAATTTTTGGGTAATAAAGTCCAGAGAGTACAAAACTGGAAAACAACGGTCCTTGCATGTTAAAATAGAGCAGTGGTTGTTGTTGCTTGACTTAATCTTCCTTTGCTGGTTTACTGATCAAGAAAGTACTGCTGGAAAAGGATTTATAAGGCAAGGCAAAATTTTAGTATTTTGGTTATGTGGGATAGATTAAAGTTTGGGAAACTAACAACCATACAGGGCTTGTATCTTGCCCTTAATTGCTAATGAAATAAGAATAATGATATTGAGTCTAAAAATCAACCCTAACCAAAATCAATGAAGATACTCCAATAATATTGTTATTTAATTGTATTGAATAGGCGAAGGAGGAGGAGGAAAACCCGTGAATCGAGACCGAGATTCCAAGGATGGAATCAAAGTGCAAAGCTTTTGGTTAGCTCACACCTTTCTCTCATTATTTCGACCCCTATCTCCAAATGTTTGAATTTGTATGTTGGAAATTTGTTTTAAATTGATTTGGATGCAAATAAATTGTGAAATGAATTGCAAGTTGATTTAAGTTAAGAAATTTGAGAAATTGACGATTAAGTAAATTAATGACATGAAAATTGCATGATATTGAAATGATTTGTTTGTATGTAAATACATACTATACTGTATTCCTTAAAAATGATTTGAATGCCCTAATAGAATGTTGAACCTCGTTAAATTCAAGAGAGTGATGTAAATCGCATACCAATAAGAGTCGAACAACCGTGCATTATCGCGGATATTATCGATCCGTGAGTCTTAACTAGACAAAGACGCAGTATACACCAACCGAGGTATACAATATTTATATATATATATATATATATATACATGGTCGGCTCGCAGTACCAATAGATCATCATTTCTACAGCTCAACAGATCATGCCGATGATTCGCTATATCCTATGCACCGAAATCATGTTAAATTTATAAATGAGATTGAAAAGAAACACGGATTTGTGATTTGGATGATTTAGTGCATATGAAAATGCATAGCTTGAGATGACCAATGAATTTGTAATTTGATGCATTGAAAAATATAAATATATAGATAATGTGATTGCACTACATTGGTCATTGACAATTGTACAAAAGCATTAAGCCTTGCAATATTTGCATGTTTCGATTTAAAATGAAATGAAGAGAGAATTTCCATAGAACCACTAGCATGAAAATGCTTAGCGTATTGTTTTTACCAATGTGCAGGTATCGAGTGATTAATGGTGGGACCCAAGATCAAGGAGCGCAGAGTCATCAAGAAAGCTGTGGAGTAAAAGTATATATACTCTGTCATATGCATCCATCCTATTTTTGAACAAATGATGTTTTATGATCAAAAGAGTTAAACTCTGAAACGATTTGGTATATTATTTTGAATGGCCATGAAATGCCTTCATTGTAAATATATATTTGCCGAAATGTAAATTGTATAGGCTCATCGAAATGATTGAAAACGCTCAGCAAATTTTTGAAAAGCGCTTTTAAATGTTCAAATGAAATATGTTTGATAAATGAATTCGCTAGTGCCTTCCTCCGATCCTGTTAGACCAACCAATCTGCCCGACGAAAAGGGTGCTTTGCACAGACAAGATGCTAAAGAGGTTTAGCATGGAGCAGTCGAAGAGAGAATACATTCACATGACACATAGGATAACCCTTTCTAAATCTATGTGTCCAAAGACACAAGATGAGAGGACACACATGAGTATGATCACATATGCTTCAACTATAGGATCAATCATATACACTATGTTATATACTAGACCCGATGTATCATATGCTTTTAGTGTCACGAAGATACTGGGCCCCACTCTCATAAGCGTCATTGCGGCTATCAAGAATATCTTTAAGTACTTGAGAAGGACTAAGGACTTGTTCTTGATTTATGGAGATAGTGATCTGATTTTAAGTAGGTATACGGATTCCAACTTCTAATCTATTAGAGATGATTTTGAATCTCAATCAGGCTATGTGTTCAAGTTGAATGGTGGCGTAGTCAGTTGGAAGAGTTCCAAATAGGATACGACTATGGATTCCACAATTGAATCAGAGTACATTGTAGCTTCTAAATCAACTAAAGAAGTAGTTTGGATAAGGAAGTTCATTGATGAACTAGAAGTGGTACCCAACATTGTAGATCCAATACCTTTGTATTGTGACAATAATGGAGCTACGCAAGAAAAGGATACACCATCTCATCAAAGATCCAAATATGTACTCGGAAGATACCATTTGATTAGAGAAATCATTGGTAGACATGATGTAATCATAGAGAAATCAAAATGCGATCAGTGTAAAGGCGAACCACTTCCCCAAACAAAGTTTGACTCTCATGAGCTCCCCTATGGTATGAGATATAAAGGCGATTAGCTTTAGTTCAAGTGGGAGTTTGTTAGAGAAGTGCTCTAAAGGCAATCACCCTTAGCATTTATTGTACGTATTGCATATTATTTAATATGACAGACATCTTCATTAATTTGATATTCATACGTTGAATTAGTATAGATCTTAAATCGAATTAATGAAGTCCTTGATACGTAACATAGCATGAAGGAAATGATGATGAGATCATGATAATAAAATTCCTATCATGTGTAATTATGTTAGTATCTAAATTATCCCTAGTCATAGGATTAACAAGATTGGACATTGTTAATCCGATATTACTAGCACATGTCATACCCTTGATTGGGTCAAGCAAGGATCTTATAGACTATGATCAAGGGAGTTTATTAAAGCGATATGGATGTTTGCCAAGAGTAGCTAAGTACATCGTATGACCGTTATGCAAAACAATCATATGGATTTACTCAACAGGTAGATGCTAGTCTCATCATAGAAATGGTGCAAGTATCCTTAGACTTGAGGTGCTCAAGGATATCTTTAATGCTAATTCTGTGCTTTAAATTCATTCCTTATTGCCTTCCAAAGGTCGCTCATAGGGTGATGATTGGGTACAACTTGAGGTATTCGAAGGTAATTGAGTAGCCAACAAAGGATTCTCCACTCCTATTAATGGAAGGGTATACATATAGCCTCTTTTCGGGATCATTACTCGGGAATCTTTGGCCATAGTGAAAATGCCATGAAAAGTGTCTTTGGGTGTATAATTGATGAGTAATGAGTCCGGAGACAAGATCTAATATCACTTGGGCTAGGTGTAGGATGCCAGTCTAGTTGAAGCCACACTTTGTCCATGCTTTGAACCGAGTGGGGTATAGATTGGTGAAAGGACAAGTCACGGTAATTGTCTATGGAAGGGTTTGTAGTCAAACCATTGATTCTCATGTCAATTAAGGGTCATGATGTGTTGCTAGATATCACTCATGACTTACTTGGATTCAATGGTTGAACCAAGTGGCCAACATAACTGGGAACCTAATGGGTCACACACTTGGAAGAGTGTGCGGCTGATATAAAACAAATTTGGATGTGATCAAAATATGAGGGAGATCAATCTTGATAATGGAATGTCATAGGATTAGTGGAATCCTGAGGTCCAAAGACCTCACTTAGAGATAAAGTAGGCTTAAGCTTGTTCATGGGCTTAAGGCCTATGAGGAACACGTTATAACGCTTAGGGATGTGTGTAACCTACCATCTCTTAAAGAGATGGGCACTTTGGACATTTCAAGGGCAAGGGTTTTCCTATAAAAGGACCTTTATGGAAAACCCTAACCTTAAGAGAAATCTTTAGCCCACATTTCTCAAGAAATAGTGTTCTTGAGTTTTATAGAGAGTGTTCTTCAAGAACAATCCCTCTTTGTGAGGTTTGAATGTCAAATCCTCAGGTTCTAGACTTCCCTCTTTGGATCTAGACTTGGCTAGCACCGGGGCTTCATCCGAGACTGTTGCCTTGGAGTTTATCGGCTCCACTCTTCATATGGATATTGTTAGAGGCAAACCAAGGATGTGGTTTGGTTTCCTTATGGAGGCCGCATCATCCCTTCCCTCTCAGATTGGTTTGCCACTAATGTGAGGTATAAATCTCGCACCCCATCTTGTTTTGAACCGACTTTGATGCCTCAAGGGATCTTTGGGAGGGTTTTATTTAAGTTTTTTTTTTTTTTTTTTCCGTTGCTTTGGCATGAGATGCCACCTTTTAAAACCGTACAAACTGTGATCATGAGTTGACATGTGGATGCTTGTTCAGAGTAGCTAAGTACATAGAAGACCTGTTATGAGACAATCATATGGATTATCTATTATATGTAGGTGAGTGTCTCATCATAAAATGGTGCAAGTATCCTTAGACTTGAGGTGCTCAAGGATATCTTAGATGCTGATTCTATACTTTGATTTCATTCCTTGTTACCTTTTTAAGGTCGCTCATAGGGTGATCACTGGGTACAACTTCAGGTGTTCAAAGGTAATTGAGTATCCAACAAGGGATACGTCACTCCCATTAAAGGGAGAGTATACTTATGGCCTTTTGTCATGATCATTACCCAAGAATCTCTGGCCATTATGGAAATGCCATGAAGAGTGTCTTCAGGTGTATAATTAATGAGTAATGAGTCTAAGGACAAGATCTAATATCACTTGGGCTAGATGTGGCATAGCCAGTCTGGTGGGAGCTACACCTTGTCCATGCTCTGAATTGAGTAGGGTATAGATTGGTGAAAGGACGAATTGCATGGTAATTGTCTATGGAAGGGTTAACAATCAAACCGCTAACTCTTCAATCAATTAGGGGTCATGATGTGTTGCTAGACACCGCTCATGACTTGCTTAATTCAAAAGTTGAATCAAGTGGCCAACATAACTAGGAACCTAATAGGTTACACACTTAGAAGAGTGTGGGGTTGATATAAAACAAATTTGGATGTAATCCAAATATGAGGGAAATCAATCTCGAGAATAGAATGTTATAGGATTAGTGGAACCCTGGGATCAAAAGCCCTCACTAAGAGATAAAGCAAGCTTGGGCTTATTCCTGGGCTTAAACCCCATGAGGGAACACGACATAATGCATAGAGATGTGTGTAGCATATCATCTCCACAAGAGAAGGGCTTTCTAAACATTTCATGAGCTAGGGTTTTTCTATAAAAGGGCCTTTATGGAAAACCCTAAACCTAAGCCTTCATTTGAGAGTCAAATCCTTTGGTTTTTTGCTTCCCTCTTCGGATCTAGACTTGACAAGCACCGGGACTTCATTCGAGACTATTTCCTTAGAGGTTATCAGCTCCACTCTTCGTGTGGATACTGTTAGAGGCAAACCAAGGACGTGGTTTGCTTCGGTCGCTACTGCATCGCCCTTCGAGTTCGGTTTTACACCGACAAGAAGTATAAATCCCGTATCTTCTTTGTTTTGAATCGATTTGATGTCTCAAGAATATCCTTGATGGGTTTGTTTTCTGAAAATTTTAAAGTTTCCGTTGTTTTGGTTACTGTTTCCACCATAGAAACCAAATAAAGTGCTCACCAAGGTGAAAGCCCAAGACCGTCTAGCCCCCAAGGCCAAGTGTCCATTAAGGCAAAAACCCAAGGCTAAGTGCCTAACATGGCAAAAGTCTGAGGCCTTCTAGCCCCAAGGCTATGTGCCTATCATGGTGAAAGCCTAAGGTCGTGTGGCCCAAAAGATCAAGTGCCCAAATAAAGCAAAATGCCTAAGGCCAAGTGCCCAAACAAACGAAATGCTTAAGATCAAGTACTCAAACAAGGAAAAATGCCTAAGTCCGCCTAGTGGACAATGCCTTCTGCCCAAACAAGGCGAAATGCCTAAAACCGTTTGGCCAACAAGGTCTAGCGCCCACTAACTTAATGCCCAGGGTGGTTTGACCATATAGGCCAAAAACTTACCAAGGCAAAAAGCCTAAAGCCGATAGCCATCACAGTCGACTGTACCATAAAAAAAATTTTGTTGTAAATTAGAAGGCTAAGGAGCTATGGCAATCCCATTAGAGCCTTGGACCTTTCAGAAAATTACTGTTAGTATCTAGACAATCTCGTAGACATTGTAGCCATGCGTTGTCGACAAAACCGAGGGACTAGCCTAACGACCATAGGCATTTCGACCTCAATGAATGGGAACATATGTCGACTGATCAATCGAACTCGAGAATCAAGGTCCCTAACCAACATCAAGAGATTCCATGAAGAGGGCATACATGTAATTGTCATCGATCACAACTTAGTAACGTAAGACTAATCGGGTCTATAAACTCAACTACTAACCCCGACATCAAAAATTGGGGAGCCAACTTCGAGGCCTCCCACAAAACTTCAACACGGGTTTAGAAGCCCGTTTGAGGTAAAATAGTTTATGTGATACCACATGAAACTCCTGTAGTTTTACGATGCCCTCCTTGGACATGATACTATTGACTAACTTCGTTGTAGCACTCGAGTACGGTATGGGAGCTTGCCAATCACCTGTCCACGATTGAGTATTGTACGGACTATCATCTAACACTCTCCAACTCCCATCAACTCGACCCGACACGTGGCCCCAAAGACCACCTATAAAAGAGACGCTCCATGCCCTAATAAAGGATCGAAAATTTTCATAAATAAAGGAAAAAGTGCTTTGATGAATCCTGTCTACACACTTATTTCTTTTAGGGAGAATTTGGGGGAACACACTATCGCCGCCGTCGGTTGCGTGTCCATACTTGTCATACAAGGCTTGAAAGTGAAAATCTTCTTCAAGTAAACCCATGAAGATGAGATAGCATTTCGCTATCTTCTATGAGATTCTATCGGCGAAAGCTGAAGTGAAGACACCGGAGATCAAATGATGTTGTTCCAGTTTTTGGTTACTAAACAAATCAAAACAACGTTTTTCCACGTAGGACGTGGTCCAGCTTCGATGTTAGGTTCGGGTTATCCGAGGCTAGAAGTACAATTAAATTGAAAGTTGATATATTTAAAAAGCAAGTTTTTTTTGTTCAGGATATAAATGCTAAATTCCCAAAAGTTCCAAGATTTAAACAATATTTTTCCCTACATTTTTTTTGAAAAAACAACTTTTAATTATCTTCTATTATTTTTACTTATTTTCTAAGCATTATGTTAAAAAAATATTTATATATGAATAATTAAAAATAAAACATTATATATTAAAATTATTTTCAAAATATAATTTTAAAATATTTATTTTTATCTTGATTCCATAATAACCGATTTTATCAATTTATTTTTCATAGTAACAAATAAATTGTAAAAAAAGGGTAAGGAGGAAATTGTAATATTATATTCAAGATCATTTAAGTAATTTAATTATTTTTAGGAAAAAATAATGTTTAAATCTAGAACTTTTCGTCCATCATGTCTAACTCATGCAAGAAACATTTAACGTTTCAAAAAGAGAAAGACAGGAGGGGAGGAGGCTCAGTTCATGAATGCTTACTACATTGTAGTTAAAATGTTTAGCTATAAAAAAATACTAAACTTTTTGGACTTTTCTAATTATATCCTGAACAAAAAAACTTGCTATTTAAATATATCAACTTTCATTTTAATTGATTTTCTAGCCTCGGATAACCCAAACCTAGTTCTGAACTTGGACAACCTCCTATGTGGCAAATAACAAGTTTTTTTTTTTGTTATAGATTTAAACTGCGTGTTCCATTTATTTTTATATGATGTGGAATTTTGCGTGCTAAAAAAATCAAAAAGTTAAGACACCATTTATATAATTAATACTAAAAAAAATTTTTAAAAAAATTGAGACACCATTTATATAATTAATACCTTAAGATAATTAAAATTTTATTTTTAAAATGGAATATTATTTTAAAATCACAAGATAAAAAATGGTTATAACATTTAGCACATAATTTTGACAAGGAGGGAGGTTTAATTCATCCTTAAATTTTTTTTGACAGCAATTCATCCTTAAATTTAAAAAAAGTAAAATGCATTTTCCAGAGACCGCTGTTTCATGGATGGATGATAATAAATGAGAAAGAAAAATGGTAATATGTTTAAAAGGGATAAATAGAGATAAAAATTGCAAATGTAACCCCCTTTTGTTAAAATCCAAAAAAGAAATATAAAAAGTCTCATTTTATCAAGTTTACCCCTCTAATCACCCAAAGCTCACTCTCATTTCCCTCAAAATTTTTCATCTCCTCTCTCACATGGTTCAGCTCTTCTCATTATTCTAACTCCTTCCTTTCATAGATTCTCTTTAGATTTGCCTCCACATCTCTCCAATTTAAAACTCATTAATATAGGAGACATCCTAGGTACATCCATTGTGCATTCATTTGGAGATTCATTTGTTCTGTTGTTTAGTGAGAACACCAAAGACCAAAAAATTGTTTTTGTTGAAACGGGTTGTCTTGCATATTTTGCTTTATTTTTCCCTTCATATCTCAAATAGATTTGGTGCTCAAGTGGAATTTATTTTTGTTTGTGTTTTTATTTTATTTTATTTTTGTTATCTTTTTTCTTCATTGGTTTTTTTTTCTTAGGTTGGTTTCCCTGTGACATAAATGATGACAACGAGTCTGAGATTCATTAGGACTATATTTATTAATCATTCTTCTACCTAGTAAAATCGCTTATGGGTCTTTCTTGGTTGAAATTATTTATAATGTTTTTAATTTGTCATGTCTTTACCCACTATTCTGAATTTGTTTTCTCTACAACTGGCATGTAGGGTTATCTTCTTATGACATACTAGATATGTAAAAGTGCTTAGATATTTTATTATAAGAAAATGTTCTATGTAAAATGAGTTAGTAACAGAACCATACTTAGGTCAAATAGGAGACATATTCCTATAAAATAAAAATAATAAAATGGAACATGTTTCCATGGCATGTGTTGTTGACATCTTATATGAATTTCACATAAAATTGACAGAGAATAATGTTGTTTCGGTTAGCCACCTAAGGTAAAATCAAAGTAAAAGAGAAGACAAAAGAAAAGGAAACTAACCTACAAAAACAAATATAGGTAGATTAACAATATGTTTGTTTTTTTTTTTATGTTCTATTTATTTAAGTTTATTATAAATGTTTAAACATTTAGTGAGATGTGTTAAATATTTGCATAGTTTGAATCATTATAATTTTTTCAATATTATTTGCAACCATAAAAAAAAAGTTAAAAAAATAAAATCAGTCTAAAAGGGTGGAGAAACATGATATGGAAAAATCAAATGACATTAAGTAATAAAATTATGAAATTTTATTATGGTTTGCTTATTGTTTACATTTTTTATAGATATAAAAATATTAAAATATATTCGATGGTAGGATCTAAAATTCCAATATTATATGTTGGTGTAATTAATTGATATTGTTTTGGTGTTTTAGTTGTAGATAAAGTTGGAATAATGCTTATATATGAATGAGAATTGATGCAAGAATGAAATTATTTCTACTTTAAGGGAAGAAAAGGTAAAGGCATTGAGGTTCTAAAAAATATTTTATATGAAGATTTATTAGAGATGATCAATGACATCTTGAAGCTAAATCCGACAAACTGTTCTATTTCAATAAAGTATGTATTCAATGTCAATATAGAGATAACTGATGATGGGGATGTGAAATTCTTTATTGGTTTAAATTCTACAAGTGGTAAGTTGCATATTCCATTGTTTATCACAATTGAAAAAATAATTGAGAATGATACTTATAAATCATTCTCAAATGCTTATCATGAGTGTCATTCGTCAAATGAGATTTATAAAGAATTGGAAGAGAATTTAATGATAATGTAGAATAGAAGACACAATCACTATGAGTTTGTTGAAACTTTTAATGTTCAAGGTGAAGATGGATCAAGATGTCACAATGAGCCACTTGAATGATATAATGGTCATAATTGGAATATAAATGAGTTCATTATTCATGAGGAGAGTGATATAGTGGATACTAACCTCATTAATGATGTGCCAATGATCAAAATTGACTCCTTCAAAACTACTTTAGCTCAAAGTGCACAAATTCAAACTTCCATTGATATAGATGACACATTGTTGCATGACAGTTCCACCATAGTTGAAGATGTATAAAAAAGAGGACAAAACATGGAACCACAACTTATGGTTAGTGGAGTTAGTAATGACCATCTAGAAGAGCATCAAATATTCTCCAGCAAAAGAGAATTACCAAAGAAATTATACATGATGGTTGTCAAAAGGAAGTTGCAGTTCAAGACAACAAAATCCACGACTAAGTTATTGTTTGTTGAGTGCCTTGACAAAGAACAAACGACAAGTTCTTGCTACTAAGTTGGGAATTTCTAATATGTTCCAAATAGTGAAATACTATTCAACACACACTTTCCAATTAGATATGGTATCCCATGACAGTCGGCATGCAAGTAGTTGGTTGATTGGTGACAGTATTAGAGAAACATATTAAGGGGTTGGTTGTGAATATAGACCAAGAGATATTATAGCAAATATTAAAAAGCATTATGGAATTAAAATCAGTTATGAAAAGACATATAGAGTAAGAGAAGTTGCTTAGGTTCTATTAGTAGATTACCTGAGGAATCATACAGTGTCTTATCATCTTACTGTTATATTTTGAAGGAAAAAAAAATCCAGGTACTATTACTGATATAATTACTGCTGAAAATAATCAATTAAAGTTTTTTTTTTTTTTTTATGTCTATTAGTGCATCTCTTGTTGGGTTTCCTACAAATATAAGGCCAATGATAGCAATTGAAGAGACATTTTTTAAAGCAAAATACTTAATGACTTTGTTTATTCCAACATGTAAAGATGATAATAAACAAATATACCCTTTAGCTTTTGGGATTGGTGATTCAAAAAATGATGCTTTATGGGAGTGGTTTCTATCGAAATTTCATGATGCAATTGAACATGTTGATGACTTTTTTTTCTAATTTCAAATCGATATGGTAACATTGAGAGAGCGGTACATAAAGTATTTCCCCAAACAAGGCATGGTTTTTGTACTTATCACGTTGGACAAAACTTGAGGACGAAGTTCAAGAATCTTGCACTTCACAAGTTATTCCATGATGCTGCTCATACTTATCGTATATCATAATTTAAAAATTATATTTGGGCAAACGAAGATGATTGACCCAAGAGTAGTAAGATATTTGTTGGATAGAGGAATTGACAGATGGGCTCGTTCACATTCTAATGGAAAAATATATAATATCATGACCATAGGAATCATTGAAAGTCTTAATGGTGTGTTGAAAAGTGTTCGAGATCTTCCTATTTGAAATTAGTTGAAGAACTGAGAAACTTGCTTCAAAAATGGTTTGTACGCCAGCAAGAAGAAGCACTCTCAATGTCAACTGAACTTACCAAATAAGCTGATGAACAACCTTGTTTAAGGTATAATATGTCATTAGAGTATTAGGTGGAACCTATCAACTCCAAAGAATGTGATGTTAAATATGCTGGCATAACAACTCAAGTGGATTTAGACACTCGTTCATGCATATGTGGATAATTTGATCCCGATCATATTCCTTATGCACATGTTATTGCTGCTTGTAGGTATTACAACATTGAACGTGACACTTTGTGTAGTCATTATATTACTACCAAAGCATTATTGTCTTCATATTCAGAGTCTATTTATCCAACTAGATGCGAGATTGATTAGATAATACTTGATGACATACGAAACAAAGTTGGGTTACTACCTAAAACAAGATGACCATTAGGAAGGCAAAGGAAAGCAAGAATCCTATCTAGAGGAGAGGGAAAACACACATCTCATTGTAGCTGATGTGGTCAATATGGACATAATCGGAAAACATGCAAAAAACTTATATGTTGATCACCATAGTTTTAGTACTATCTAAGTTGACATGAAATGAATATTGTAATTGTCATATTTTTGTTTTTTTTTTCTTTGGAACCTAAGTGAATGAAAATACAAGTCATTTTTTGTTGTATAAGATATGTAAAGTACAAAAAAGATTATAACTTAATTATCTCAGCATAGTTGTTATGGTTTATATATGCGATACAAGTTATATGTTCTATTTGACAATGGTAAATAAACATAAGTATCTTCGAGTTTGTTGACAAGAAACTTGACTATAGTTAAGTCCATAATAAATAGTTACTGATTTAATAATCTTGACTTTAACTCCCTTTCAATTGTAACTCGAAGATAGTTAAGTTAGAATAAATAGCTACTGATTTAAGAGCCTTGACTTAACCCCCTTCAAGTTGTAACTTGACGATAGTTAAGTCTAAAATAAATAGCTACTGATTTAAGAACCTTGACTTAACCCTCTTCAAGTTGTAACTTGACGATAATCAAGTTCAGAATAAATTGATACTGATTTATGAACCTTGACTCAACCCCCTTCAAGTTGCAACTTAACGATAGTTAAGTCTTAGGAGAGCTTACTTATAGCTTATTTAAGTTTTTCTTCTCACATAAGTACTTATGATAAAAATTATAGGTGTTTGGAAGAGCTTATAAAAATAACTTATGATCCCCTACAAGATCATTTTAGCTTATTTCAATAAGCTTCATAGATAAGCTTATCAAAAAAAGCTTAAAAAAATGTTATACGGAGACGTAAAAATCGATCATCTTAATAACAAAAATGTTATTCTGACAAATTATGTAAACATTAGGAAAAAAAAAATTCCAGAAAAATTATGTAAAAAATAGGTAAAATTTTTGAAATTTTTTTAATGGAAAAATAGGAAAAAATAGAAAAAAATTTGAAAAATTATGTAAAAATAAGTAACATTTTTTAAAAATTATGTAAAAGTAGGAAAAATCTGAAAAATAATGAAAAAAAATAGAAAACAAATTCAAAAAAATTATGTAAATAGGTAAACTTTTAAAAAAATTATGTAAAAAATAGGAAAATAATTCTGACATATAATTAAAAAATAGAAAAAAAGTCTATTGATGATGATTTTCTTGATTTAGAATTTGATGCATATCCATGAATGTTTATTTTATTTTGGAACTTATGATTTTTGTGATGATGGGAAACACTAGTAATGTTTGATCTTTATGTTTGATGTTTTTTACTTTATTGTATTTTATTATTAGATAAAGATTATAGACAATATTTAGTGAGATATAAAATTTTTATTTATATTGTTGACAGATCACTTAAAAAGTTCTCACGTCCGTTGCGCCTTACGCCTCAAGGTCCCAGAGGCTTTGCGCGATCGTTATGTCTTAATACCATGAAGCTACAGACATCACATTCCAATTTATAGAAAGCGTCCCAAAGATTTTAATGAAGAAAAAAAACCTAGAATATTTTAATTTTTATAATTTTTTTGATGCATATGAAACAAAAGTAAAGATGATAGAATGATTCATTAGCTATTTTTTATACTAGAGATTACATTTGAATGATAAATGTTTTCAGTATATATTCAATATTTACTTTATTTTTAATTTTTGAGCTTGGTTTCATGATATATATAATATTAATTTTTAGTTCTTTAGTTTTTAGTTTTTTAAATTTTTTAAAAATTATGGCAAGTGTTATTTATTCAAACACTTCAATTTTATAAGTGCTTATAATGGTATTTTTAGTAATTTTGGTTGTTATAAGTGTTTGTGTATTAATACATCCAAACACTTTAAAATAATGCATAAGCACTTTTTTAAATATGCATCCAAACACAAATAACTTATTGAATAAAGTACTTACAATATAAGCTATCATCTAATAAACTCTTATAAAATAAGTGTTTAATTAAGCTCTTATAAAATAACCCCCTTCAAGTTGTAACTTGACGATAACCTTTGTCCAGAATAAATAGCTATTGATTTAAAAAACTTGATTTAACCCCCTTCAAGTTAGTTCAAAAGTAACTTGACTATAGTTAAGTTCGAACTAAATAGCTCTTTAAAGAACCTTGACTTAACCTTTTTCAAGCTAGTTCAAATGTAAAACCTTCACTTAACCTTGACGTAACCCTCTTCAAGTTTGTTCAAATATAACTTGACAACGGTTTAGTCTAAACTAAAGGTTACATATTTAACTTGTGAACATAACTTGAGGCTACATTCAAATACATTGGTGTAAGTCAATAGCTTTGTAATATTACAAAATTGAATAGCTTTACAATACTCAGAAATTCAATCACAGACCTCCCAACTTTAGACTACATTCAAATAAATTTGTACATATCAAAACATTCAAATATATGTATCCAAATATATGTTAACCAAAATGTTCCTAATTTTCGCAACTTAATTACATATAACAAGCTGTCTAACCATGTCAAACAAAATGTTCATAATTTTTCACAACTTAATTACATATATCAAACTGTCTAACCATACCAAACAAAATGTTTCTAATTTTTCACAACTTAATCACATATAACAAACTGCCTAACCATGCCAAACAAAATATTCCTTATCATTACAACTTCATTACATAGACAAATCTCTCATGTAGAATAATTTTGTTGTCATTTTCTCTTGGAACCCATCCATAATATCATCTAAAAGGGAATCAAATGGATGATTGTGTATTAAGTACTCAACATACTTGATCACGAACATCCCACAGTCATCACTACATGATACACTTTAACTAATGTTAGATATATTACTAAAGATTAATGAACAAGATGTCAAAGTAAATATGAAAATTGCTTACAATTTTTTTGTTGAGGAATGTCTTTCAACCGTTCAATACCTCATTCCTTATTTTTAGCATCACTATCACCTTGAATCGCATAATATGCTATGGAATTCAATAAATTAAATATGGTAACAATTTTGATAATAGTTTAATGCTCCCTTACAATCTTGCATCACTACTTAGGCCAACCAATGGATCATATGATCCTTCGTGCAAGGTGGACGACTCCCAAGACCCAGTGATTGACCCAAACATTGATTGGGACGTACACGATATTAACATCAAACCATTTAAGAAAATGAAGAGCTCAATAACCTTTAGCTTAACAATTAAGTCAATAATGGAAGTGATCAATGGATTAATAGATAGTACCTTCCAAATCCCACAACTCTTTGATTGTAAAGCCCCAATTTAAGTCTTTGGCACCAAAAATGATCTAGTCTGTTGCAGCAAGAGTTATCAACGTAGATATTTGAGAATTTAGATTATCTTTAAACCTAGTGGAACAAAAAAGGAAAGAAGAGAAAATTGATCTACTAGTTGCATTTTAGTAAAGGAAATGACTCATTTCTCATTTAAAAAATGTTCTATTTAAGTTGAAGATATATACACCTTTACGAGAGTTTATCACAAGCTGATCTACCTTACCAGCTGCAAGATATTACTGCTAGCTTGCTACACAATTTCTCTGTTAACAGCATTTCAGATAAATTAAACTAATTCTCTACCAACTAATTAAAAATTTATAAAATTAGAAGTTGGAATAATTCATCTCTTTTCTGACACTGAAAGGCATTAGAAACTCACAAGAAATCCAATCAATTCACTGAAAAATGTTGTTAAATAAGTTTGAATATTATATATCAAAAGCATGCATTCTGTACTTAAGTAACCTTGTAAAACTAAATACCGTGTAAGCTGATGATAGGACAAGAATATCCATAAGTTCAATCTACTGTCTATTATTTGAATTAAGACACTGTATAATCTTATGAGAATGGTAGCCAACCAAACACTTTCTCCTGGTTTTTAATTCTCTTTTTGATTAAGGGCGTGTTTGAAAAAGCTTATTTATAGCTTATTTGAGTTTATTTTCTCATATAAGTACTTTTGAAAAAAATTATAGGTGTTTGGAAGAGCTTATAAAAATAACTTATTACCCATCCTATAAACCCATTTTAGCTTATTTCAATAAGCTTTATGGAAAAGTTTATCAAAAAAGGCTTATATGGAAGTTTAAAAATTGATCATCTTAGTGATAAAATTGTCATTATAACAAATTATGTAAAAAATAGGAAAATTTTTCTGAAAAAAATAGAAAAGAAATTCAGTAAAAATATGTAAAATGCAAATTTTTAAAAATGCGTAAAATAGGAAAATTTAAAAAACAAATAGAAAACAAATTCCAAAAAATTATGTAAAAAATAGGTAAAATTTTTAAAAACTTATTTGAAAAAACGAAAAAATTATGAAAAAAATGAAAAAAATATAAAACAAATTCCGAAAAACATATGTTTTTAATAGGTAAAATTTTTGAAAAAAAAATTGTAAAAAATAGGGAAATTTTTTTGACATATAATTAAAAAATATTTCTTTTCATAATGGGAAGAATGATATTGATGATGATTTTCTTGATTTAGAATTCTATGCAAATTTTATTTTGTTTTGAAAATTAGAATTTTTGTAATGATGGTAAGTATTAATGATGCTTGTTATTTTGTTTTGGAAATGTTTGCGATGATGGGAAGCACTAGTGATGTTTGATTTTTATATTTTATGTTCTTTACTTTATTATATTTTATTATTAGATAAAAACTATAGACAATATTTAAATAGATGTATAATTTTTTATTTATATTGGTGAGCAGGTATCTCTTAAAAGCTTATGCCTCAAGTGTCTTTCACTCAAGGCCCCAAAATAGCTTGAGCCTTACGCACCTTAAATAACTATGAATTCATGGTTCATCACGTTTCAATTTATATAATTGTTCCAAGGATTTTAATGAAGAAAAAAAGACTAGAATATTTTAGTTTTTATTATCTCTTTGATGCATATGAAACAAAAGTGAAAATGAGATAATGATACATTAGCTATTTTTTATACTAGAGATTACATTTGAATGATAAATGTTTTTAGTATATAGTGAATCTTTACTTTATTTTTAATTGTTTATCATGGTTTCTTGATATATATTATATATATTTATATGATATTAATTTTTAGTTTTTTAGTTTTTAGTTTTTTTTAATTTTTTTTTAAAATTATGACAAGTGCTTATTTATTCAAACATTTCAATTTTATAAGTATTTATGATGGTTTTTTAAGTAATTTCAAATATTATAAGTGCTTGTGTAGTACTGCATTCAAACATCTTAAAATAATGTATAAACACTTTTTAAAATATGCATATAAACACAAATAGTTTATTGAATAAAATACTTACGACATAAAGCTCTGATTCAATGCTCTTATAAAATGCTCGCACTGCTCGCTTTTACTCAAACACGACCTAAACGACAAAAGAATAGAAATGGGCGGCCAAACTCCATCAAAAATATGGAAACAAACAAAGGTATGAGGTATAACCTCTAATACACTTTAGAAGTTGCACTAGTAGATTTCATTTCAAGCTTCATCATCAGACCTCTATTCCAAAATCCAAATCATAACCCACCCAAGTCAATGTGATGACAAACTACTATAAACCTCATCAGTACCTCTTTGAGGCAGCTTATCAAATATTTGGCAAGCCTTTATAATATTTCTCCTATTGGAAGACATACTCAATAGTATTGAGTCACCATAAACGTTGATTTTAAAATTACAAACCATAATCCAAATCATAAATCAATCATACAAGGGAGCAGTCTCACAAAAACAGATAGGAATACATGAAAACAAAATATGAGAATTACCTTACAAGAAGAACCCATTAAGAGAAATAATAACACTACCAAGAAAAAAGCTTTTTTCATTTTTTTTATTATCACTATCAAGGAGGCAGTGTTAATTACAAAGTCTTTGAATTAAGGCTTTTTTCTCTTGAACCAAAATCCTCTCTCTTAAAACCAGAATTGAAAGAAGAGTAGAAATGAGGTTGACGTGGAGAGGCACTTGGAGGGGTCTTTTTATCCGAAATTGATGTTTTTGAAGGTTATAAAAGTAAGGCGTCATATTTGAAAAAAATTTCCCCATATGTCCCTTTTAAACGGATTCCCCAAAGAAAACTAGCTCTACCATAAAAAATTTTATAAAAAAAAAAAAATCCTCATACTACATAATTTATTTAATTATCAAATAAAAAAAATCATGTCAATTATTAATTTTGGGTCTTTTTGGAAGACCCAATGCAGTCGACAGTCAAAAGCCAAGCTACAGGATGCTGGCCTCTGGCACATGGGTTCTGTCCAGTTCCAGTGTCCCCATGCCATGCATGACCGTTGCTATCTTCTACATTAAAGGTGCGTGGCAGCCATACTTGACTCCCATCTGTTGACCTTTCCTTTAAAGCCTCCACACTTGACTGTGTCCCGGTTTCAGTGGGCCGACTTTCTTCACCCACTGCCTTTATCCCCCTTGAATATACAGAAATTATAAGAAAGCATTATTTGCATGGTAGCTGCATGGTCAAAATTACTTGCATGCATGCCCGAGGTTAATTCTAATTAAATAGTTTACAGAGGAACCAAAATATTTGGACCGACCCAAGCGTTCGTAGGCTCCCCTCACGAGTCCCGGAGCCAGGATCTTCACACTTTGTTTTGTTGTTCCCTTTTTTAATTTTTTGGCTTCCTTTATATAAGGTCGAAGCATCCACGTGCCAGTATGCGATTCGTTCATCGGATAGTTTTGTTGACGTATGATAATCTCTGACAAAGAGGGCTCATGGGCACGTCTGTCAAGTGGCCATATGGCTTTGACAGGAGTCAATCCAGACTCGCCAATTTAGGGTCCTTTCGACAGAGGGCCTCCAGCTTGTCGCTTGGTCGAGCAGCTATGTCAGTCGACTTTGTCGACCTATAGTTAGATTAATGCCACAACTATGCTAGGCCCACCTCTCGTTTCCCATTTACTAATTGGAGACGAATGTGGCCCCTTCACTAACCCCATGGTATCATTCAAAAATCTTTTCATGTTTGGATGAGGCCAAATATGATGCACCCTTAATTTCATAAATATTGGGGTATTAGTAGCCGAAATATGCGAGGATTCATTTATTTATTACTTATTTTTATTTTTATTCCTTCAAAGAGAGGAATCGTTCTAGCGGGGCGTTTGACAGGTGTCAAGCTTTAGTGGGTGTAGGGCCTTGTCGGGTGCATGACGCAAGTGGTTCTTGTCTTTAGTAGTCTTTTAGCTTTGTCAAGCATGTGATTTGTATGGCGTGCTACCTTGGTAGACTTGTTTTTAGGTCCGTGACCTCTTCTCTCAGGTACCTGACCTTCATGGCTTGCTGCCTTGCTAGTCTAGTTTTTTTGTCCATGACCTCTTGCTTAGGTACATGATCTTTGCGGCTTACTGCCTTGGTAGTCTTGTTTTTAGGTCTGTGACCTCTTCGCTTAAGTACCTGACCTTCGCGTCTTATTGCCTTATCAATCTTGTTTTTAGGTCTGTGACCACTTCGCTCAGGTACATGACCTACGTGACTTGCTACCTTGGCAGTTTTGTTTTTAGGTCGTGACCTCTTCACTCAGGTACATGACCTTCGTGGCTTGTTGCCTTGGCAGTCTTGTCTTTAGGTTCGCGGCCTCTTTGCTCAGGTACCTCACCTTCGTAGCTTGCTGCCTTTGTAGTCTTGTTTTTAGGTCTGTGACCTCTTCACTCAAATACCTAATCTTTGCAGCCTTACTACCTTGGCAGTCTTGTTTTTAGGTCTATGACCTCTTCACTCAAGTACCTAACCTTCGCGGCTTGTTGTCTTGATAGTCTTGTTTTAAGTCTGTGACCTTTTCGCTTAGATATGTGACCTTCGCGGTGTGCTACCTTAGTAGTCTTGTTTTTAGGTTTGTGACCTCTTCGCTTAGATACATGATTTTCGCGGCTTGCTTTCTTGACAGTCTTATTTTTAGGTCCATGACCTCTTCGCTCGGGTATCTAACCTTTGCGGATTGCTGCCTTGGCACTTGACCCATGTAGCAGTTATGGAAAACTCACATCACCTTTGCAAGGTCAGCTTGAAGAGCTATCAATAAATAATCTCAAATACTATGCAACACGTAATCATAGCCGATGGAGGGGAAGAATTTATTTCCTATTTTATTTCAAATCATTTAATCATGATAACATATTTTAAAAAATTGTGGCTAAAATAATGGGTTCACTTTTGATTTGTTAAGGAAATGTACTAGCACAAAAATTATAGACGAAAATGATGGGATACTAGATGGATTTTCCATTAAAAAAAAAAATTGTCAATTATATATATTTTTAAACGGGTTATCAAATCATGGAACGTTATGGATTTGCAGAGTAACTTGCATGTAAAAATTTTTAAATTTATATAAGCATAATTATAGGGAAATTTAGTATAATGAAAGAGGAAATAAAATTTTCTTTTAATTGAGAGGATTCTCCGATAATCAATAAATTAAATAAATCATTATATTTTTCTATTTAGGATTCTTCCATCTAACCTGAAATGGAAGGCGGAGGCGAGAGCTAATAGCCGGCAACAACACGGTCACGACTCTAGGGTTTGAGTTTTTATTTTACTTTATTTTGTATATTTTAGTAAGATTTGAAAACATGAGAGTTTCTGATTGCCTTATAAATATGTACATTGGTAAATATATACGTAAATTGGAAAGTGAATAAAATAAACTAGAAAATAAATAATTTATTTTACACTTGTCTTAGTTATATTATTATTCCCCATATTTTATCGCAGCGGGAGCATAATCTTAAAAACAAAGTTTTTTTTTTTTTTAAATTTATATTTATCCGTAATATCTTCTTCCTATTTTTTTAATAAAATAAGTTTAAAAATTATATTTGCATTCAAATTTTGGAAACGTAACCTTATCCTTACAAATAACTAATAAATAAATAATAACTTTTATTTTAGGAAATTTTAATTCGGTGGGATTTCAAGGTTGATATTCTCTTCCAATCTATTTTACTTATGATTATATATTCCCATGATCGAAAATGGCAGGAAATTAGCGCATCAAACGGATTATTGAAAAATCACTCTTTTTTTTTTTACGGTGAAAGGTTAGAATTTAGTCAAACGGCTGTTACCTGGCTGTTTAAAAGAAACGATTGCCATAGAAAACAAACGGTTGTTACCTGGCTCCTTGACTGCGGCTCCCCCACTACGTCTCCTTGTAATCACCTCAATCGTCTGAACCTTTGGGCATCAAGAGCGTAATATGAACCTGTAAAAAAGGGATGGGTCGGAGGAGTCGAGCACACCATCTGGAACCTTTGGTTGATCCCCACAGATGTTGTGTTTGAATGCACAACACCCGTAACCATAAGCAAAAAATCAGCTATAGGGCCTTCTGGTAGTCCCCCTCCATGGCTTCCTTGTCTTTGCCAGCCTAGGAGTGAAGAGAAGACACCTCGTCCTTAGTCGCCCCAATTTATAGCAAGAGTGACGTCCACTCAACCTCTAGGCAGGCAACCTTCGCCTCTGCCTTGCGCCTAGCCACCTCCACAACTGCCAAGGCGCTGACCTGCCAAGTCAACTTCCATCCGCTTTGTAGACGTCGGTGAGCAACTACGCTGGGCCGAGCAACCTGGGCCTCCTCTTTAGCCTCGTCCCTCTCCTTCTTCGCTCCTATAGCCTTCTCTGTCCCCTCCTTAGCCTCCCGCTCCCAGTACTTAAACCTGGCTCTGGCCTTGCCAAGGGCGTCATCAAGGGCTTTATGCTTAGAGGTAGCGGATTGAGCATAGCGCCGCAACTTCTCAGCGTCTTCTAGCCGGATATGAAGTTCCCTATGCTCTCGCGCCATATTCTGAATGGTAGTAACAACCTATAAAAAAAGGTGTGAGGAGGAGGTGAGAAGTACATCCTGCCGCGGCGCCACTGGGCGTTTTCAGGCTTCGAGGTACGGATCGAGCATAAAGACCGCAGCCTTCTCAACGCCGTCTAGCCGGATACGTTCTTGCGCCGGGCGCGCTGCCTCTCGTACTCATCACAGCATAAGATTCACGTTCAAACGCTAAAAGTCAGAACATACCAGCTTAGCTATCTTGTCAAATCATGGTTGCAAATGTGCATCCCATCTTCAGCCACATGCTAGTAGGATTTTTTGTCCATATAGCCTGGGAAGAGGACGAAATACTCCTCAGAAAGCACCACCACTGGTATTCAAAGATTGACAAGGTAGAGATCGCACATATTCAAGAATGCACGGTCCCTCCGGGTCGGGCGGGGTTCCGCTCACGATGATTGACTACCTTCACCTAAGTCCCAGACGGACATCGCCCATCGGCTACGATCCCCACGTCGTCGCCTTAATGGGGTCACACCAGCCTATCGTGACTCCCTTTAGCACCGGCGAGGGCTAGCCATAGTAAGCCTAGCCGTGAACGATGGGCCAACGACTGCTTCTAAAGGAGCCTCCCCCACAACTTTATCTGCACCGGGATGTCCCCCGACTATGCTCCCATCCTCCAACGATGCACAAGCCTCTCTAGAGGCTTCTTAGATGGTGCCCTCTAAAGCCATAATGACATCAAAGGCTCCATTCCGGGCGGGTCTAGGAGTGATTACTCGCCCGGCTATCTCGAGCTCCTTCCATCCGGCGTATCGCTGGGAACCCTTCGCCAAATACTTCAAAGCCAGGGTAATTTCCCCTCTCTAGTTACCACCGCCTACTTCGCGCATCAGCACGTAAAAATCCAAACAGGCTAGACATATCGCCCTCCCTCTCCTCAGTCGGGTTATTAACATTTGAATCCACCCAATCCACAAAGCCCTCTAACCCCGCACTGGTAGCTATGATCTTGTCTTTCTTCTTCTTCTTCGTCGCCTAGGGGGCAGGCCAAGAATCTTGTTCGTCCAAAGGCGATTGTTCGAGTCGGGCAAAGGTAGTCAAGGTTTCCTTGAAAAAGCCTTAGTCGAGGTTTCTTATTACATACTTAAAATACTCCTAGAATTTTTATAATAAAAATTATTATATATTCGGTATAATTAGGACAACTTCAGTATTTTTCTTCGGGAATTAGATGAATATCGATTAAATGATTATTGAATCCGAAATAAACCTAAGTGAAAAAGAGAAATATAAATCAGAACGGGACCTGGTCAATTGTAAGTAAGTTTATATGTCTAAGTGAAATTAGAGAAATAAATGAGAAAGGGAAAATAATAGAGACTTAAACGGTTATCAATAGAGTAAATGGAGGGACCTAAATATAAAAAGAAATAAATAAAAATCAAGGAACGGGCATGTGGCATATAGGAAAGAGGGAGGAAGTTTCTCCTTTAAAGATTTATTGGCAAGGATCCATGCTAGTGCCGAAATGCATAAAATATGAGATATTTTAGAGTGAGAAGCCTTGCACTTCTCTCTAGATTCTCCTAACGACCTGACCATAGGTCTCCTAATAAACAAGAGGGAAAAATCCTTCCTCGTGACAAGACCTCGTAAGCGGAGACTAATCTGGGAGCTTCGACAAACTCTAGGAGGTGTCTTCTCCATTTTATGCTATTTTCTACTCCTAAGGATTGTGTGGTAGTTATCTTGCCTTAGGGGAATCTTTTGGTTGTATTTTAAACCATGAGAAGCTGCCATTACTGTGGCAAGGCGCGCCAACCGGACCTTAGAGCTGATTTTTGGGTACAAAGTGAAGGGAATTCCGTAGCTGAGTCCTCAGAGTAATCAGAGCTCACATCAATGAACTTGATGTTATGCTTTTTGAATTTTCTTCGATTTGACCTCTCTTTAGACCAAGTTATGGTCCTTTTACCGAGGTCACCAACAGATCCTGGTCAGCCGGGCCTCGTCCGCCGGTCAATTAGCCAGATCTTAGAACGGATTTTTAGGTCATAACTAAAGAGAATTTGGTAGTAAGTCCTTCGTAATTGTAGCCACATCAATGAACTTGATAGCCAGCTTTGAATTTCTCTAATTCGACCATCAGAGACCAAGTTATGGTCTTTTACTCAACGCTCAAAGGGCGAGAGGTCAGCCCACAGGTCGTGGGCAAATAGAGGTCGTACAGGACTCATAAAGCAGGTCACAGACTTCATCCCAGGAGGTCGGGGCTGCCAGATCTGTCCCGTGAGCCTACCACAGCCCGTGTCGCCTCGTCTAAGCTGACCACGTACGACCTCCAACTCGTAAGGCGTCATAACTCCCCTTCGTCCCGAACTCCGTTTCGGCGTTTCGACTCTATGGAAAGCCCATTGAGTCAAGAATACATTGATATGTCTGAGGAGGCACAGGTGTCAGAACGAGGTGTTATACTGAAGCCTACTGGTTATCAGGTCAGCTCGTCCAGCCAGATTTGATTTTCACGTTTGACCTCCAACTTCAGAAAGTCATAACTCCTTCGTCCGAACTCCGTTTCGGGTGTTCTTGGACTCTATGGAAAGCCCATTGAGTCAAGAATACATTGATATGCCTGAGGAGGATATTAGGTGTCAGACCAAGGTTTCAGACCGATTTTACCGAGGTCAGCTCAAGTCGAGTGATCGGCTCAGTAGGTGTGACTCACATGCCGACCAACGGAAGGTCATAACTCGCCGTGCGAACTCTGATTGGTGTTCTTGGACTCTATGGAAGCTGTGAGGTCAAGGAATTCATTAATATGCCTGAGGAGGATAGAATATGTCAGACCAAGGTGTCAGACCGGGTTTACCGGCGAGGTCATGTCAGCTTCCGATCCGGTCGGCTTCAATTTGGGTGTGACTCGTATGACTGCGACCCCGGAAGGTCGTAACTCCGCCCGTCGAACTCCGTTTCAGGTGTTCTTGGAATCTATGGAAAGCCCATTGAGTCAAGAATCCATATATATATATTTACCGAGGTCATGTCAGCTCAGTCGATCCATTCGGTGGGGTGTGACTATGTATGGCCGCCACGACGGAAGGTGTAACTCCTTGAGTTCTAGAACTCCGTTTATAGTGTTCTTGGAATCTATGGAAAGCCCATTGAGTCAAGAATCCATATATATATGAGTCAAGAATCCACATATACACAGCACATAAGAGTAGAGACATATATATATATATATATATATATAAGAGATATATATATATATATATATATATATATATTATTGAAATTAAAACCTATATTTAAACTCCTAAAATCAATCCTAACCTTAAAACTCATCGGTATCACTTAATACTTATTCTTTGTTCTTTGAATGGTTTTGGAATAGGGTTTGATCGAGGAGTATGCTCTAGAACCTGAGATCGATATCCAGTATCAAATCAAAGCAAAATACTTGCGTTTGTTCTGACTGACCCTATTCTCTCCTTCAAGTTTTTTGCATGTTTGTCTTAGGTGCTGACATTGAATTGATTTGATTTTGATTTGAGAAGTGCTGGGATTGCGTGAAATGTTTGGTGACATAAAAAATTGCACGATTATATTTCCATTCTTTGTTTCATTTTAAATGTTTGTTCCAAACTAAGAAAGCCACAATGAAACTGTCTTTAATGGATTTAATGAATCGACAAAAATCGTTTTAAGATAGGAAAACTCAGATGACTATTGAAAGTGAACTATTTATAACAAAACGGTGAGATATTGTACTCCAGACTTTATTATAGAAGTGATCGGAGCGCCTTTAACAGGAATGTTAAATCACTGTCCAGAGCTACGACAGATCGTATACCTGGCTAGGGGGTCACGAGCACCAGCTGGTCCAGTCAGGCCGATGGGGTTACCCGATCAAGAAATCAATGAGACCGTAGGATTCCATGAGTGTTCACTTGATGATTGAAATGAGAATCAACAAATAGCCTGGGGCTGACCCCAGATCATGAAATGAGAAAAACCATTTGATACCTACCGAGTCTAGCTGATCATGTTTCATGACTCATTATCCCCAGCAAACTAAGACACAGGCTAAATTCATATGGTACAACCGAACGGATCGCATAAACCTAAATCAATTTCTAACGAACTGAACTTTGAATTGAATTTGTATAACTGAATCCTAATCTTTTGATCATAATTTTGAAATTGATTTGAGATTTTCACTTAAACATTGAATATGAAGCGTATTTTTCTGGGATGATCAATGAACTATAATCGATTGTATATTATATAACAAAGTGATATGTATTGTATTTATTATCGATCATCCATACTGGTCTTGAAAGTTCTAATTATTAAATTGTAGATGATTTGATTGTTTAAACTGAGGAAAATGGATTTATGAACCACCACATTAAACGTTTTAACCATTGCTCACCAACAGTGCATTGAAAGTGGGATAGGATAGGAGATCAAAGCAATCCAAAGACCCAGAGCACCGTCAAGAAAGAAAGAAACTCTGAGTACCCACATGCATTCATCATTTCTGGGATATACATTATAAAACAATTTGAACTCCAACACTATTTTGCAACCACGTGAAAGGCCGAATGTCACGTAAAATGCATTTTGTTAAATAAGAAATGCTTGCGGTCATCAAATTTCGAAATCGCCCAGAAAAGACATGATTTTGAGGCGATCGATGATTTTGGCAGAGTCTCACTGTGTTGATCAGTCTAACCCTGGTCTGGGTTCTTGGTAAGGGTCCTGGGTTTAACTCAGTGATGGTATCGTGAGTTTAGTTTTCTAGGGCGGTTCTATTAAAACTGCATTTTGAAATTTTTGTAAATCGATTGAGAAAAATCAGTAACAATATGCATTCTAGTATTTGCATTTATAGTAAGGATGATTATGACTTACGTTTGATTCTAATCGGTCTTGTTTTTTTAGGATGGGTTAATGGAAGGTTCTCGCCTTTTCAGGTCGATGATGACCATGTGTGACCTGGCCAAATAGTCTCCACATGGAAGGCGGCTGCCATCCCATGCCCCACTCAATGAATGAACCTGTACTCATGGCAAGTGGAGGCACCAGGGTATCCCCTCCAATATACCTAGTTCAGTGACAAGTAAAATATTTCTGGGCAACCAATCCCAAGAATTCGGTTCTAGAAGCTGATCACCTATTTGGCTGATAGAACGGGCAAGGCAACTGACTCATGATGATTTTATGGGAAATAAGACATATTCTCCACAGCAAAAAACTGTCTGAAGAAGGAACAGTCAACGTTCAGCAATAAGGTATCACAGACACTGGTTATAGGCGTTTTGAAACGGCGGCACCTCTCATCAACAAGATGAGGTTTCATTTGTATATGGGTTTCGCGGATCAGTGACCCCACACCATCACAGAGGAGTTACATGAGTTCTCTTGGATGAGTTCTAAGAAGTACCTGGCGGTGGGCTCTGATTTATCTCCGAATTGAACATGGAGACGGAGGCTCTATAATCCGGGGGCCAAACATGCATGAGCGACCAAACAATGTTATAAATTCACACTACTAAGCGCCATGCCCTTAGATACTCATGGAGGTGAGGTGAAGAAAAGTGCTCAGATGGTTTCGGGCTGACGACTTTAATGGACCATTCATGCTCAATGCTGTCATGTGCGATCACAAGAGATTTCTCCGCAATTTAGACATATCAGGCACACGGAGAGTAAGAAAAGAGGAAAGGAGGAGAGAAAGATAAAAAGACAGAAAGAAAACCTGGTCATCCAGTCTGCACCAACAAAGGAAAGGCTGGAGGCTGAAAATCTAGTGACCACAGTGGTTCCTGAATCAGCCAACAGCCAGCCACCTGATAGGAATGACATTTACTCTACCAAAGACTGGCTGCATTATGGAAAATGACTCCAGGAGGTCCCCAGAGATGATGACTTGCTTCTCTATTGCCCATCTTACAACCTCACAGAGAATGCTGAGACTTAAGGTGTGCTTGTTTGATTTGATGGGATCCAAAGAGTGATAAGAGTTGCAAGGAGATTGTTCCTGAGAGCTCACTCATTCACAACCCCACCGCACAACTCAAAGTGGTGCGAAAAGGTAACAAGAGGTTCAGATCACCTCGAGTTGTTCCCCGAGACATGGACATAAAACTTAGTAGGCGGCGATTTGTCAGGTTCTCAAATGAGATGACATGCATGAAAGCAGTAAAGAGAGTTACCCACACCAGATGACAAATAAAATTCCAAATTGACACCACGTATATTACGCATTGATCGACCTCTAGGTCATCCCACCATATCAACCTATTCTAACTGGAAAAATTTACTGAGGGTGAGGGAACTGAGGATGATTTGATTCGGTGATTTAATTAACTACAGGTCACAGTTATCAAGAACGAGTGCATAGTAGACTGTCCGAATCAAAACAACAGAGTATTAACTGCCAGAGACGGACTGAGCTCATCCGCGGAGCCCGATGCAGACATCGGGACTAGACCGTTTGTCCCGTGACACTGTTAATAGGTTTATTTAGAGGGAATTTAAAGAGTAACTTAAAAACACCTGGAATGAAATATGAGGCTAACTCTCTCGATTCCACGGAGGGAGGTCAAATCACCTATTCACTGTGATATCCGCGCACTCGTTTTTTGAAACTAATGGAAAAGTGAAGGATGAAGCCCATTTGGCTTTATGTGATTTGATTACTCGTAGCTGCAAGGCCTAGGTGATCCGGGAGCATCCCTTACTAGTGGACTTCCTGGACGCTGCTCAAGAGTTCACGGTGACGGCCTCCCACATAGTGAGGATTGAGTTTGCTTATTGACGCCGGTACCAGTGTGCCAACGACCCCACATCCATTACACCTCGCGACAGAATGGCTCCACTTATGGAGCTAAATGAATTGAACGGTAACGGTAAGAACTACTAGAAAAATGCTTTATCCCGATCGAAGCGCACACCACGGTTCCGCCTCGCCGTCGTTATTTGGCACACCTCTGCCATGTGCATTGATTAATAGCCACAACCAACGCCAAACAGCGTGAAACTGACGACCAGTTCGACCACCGGGCAAGCGCGCCTTCTTTCGGTAAGATTGATCATGATCTTGGCAACCATTTCGGGCTTGAGAATTTAAAGATGCCGATGTATAAGACGGCGAGGGATGCGATATGGACGGCGATGAGTTCCTTGTAATCGTCGCTGGATCTGACCAAACGTCTCAAAGTGGCTTCATGGACCTTAATTTCGAACGCGGTTTTTCCACCAGATGGACCAATTTTTCATGATGTTCATAGACGACATTCCCAGGCGTAATGTCCAGTGACCTGTCGCCATAACCCATGAAGTTACAGACTTATTGAAGAAGAGTTGAATGGCAAGTGAAACCATACGAGCCCGAATGATTCATGTCCTTTCTCGTGGTATATAGTGATCGGTGCAGTCGAACCCAGTATCCAAGAAAAACAGAAGAGGTTGTCGAACAGCTCACCGAACAAAACACAGATGCCAGCTCCATCAAACAGATTACCACAAAAAGATTCGTCATGTCTTCAAGATCCGTTCCACATTAACCGTGGTTATCGCGTGGTGCGCTTACTTTTGAAACTCGGAGTGGAACGTCAAATAGCTCTTGATTGTATTGAAACATTCTTTAACCGAGGTTTTTGGCTTTAATTTCCAACCCCAATTCGCAGCGAGAGAAAATTACGGTGATTTGGTGATGTCACTAATGGACTTTGATTATGTCCACTGCAAGAGGGCAGGCGAGCCCATGCTGCCTCTGTATGACACTTATGCTTTCACATTTTGAAAGAACTCACCCCACACATGATCGAATTAGTCACCATATTTGTACCTGAAAATCTTGGAGACATTATCTGTATGTGGAGAGAAGGCTGTTCTCATTCCATGACCGATTTATTGTAAGAGTCTTTGCCATTTGGTTTCACAGCCTTTATGAGCTTAATCTTGAGGATGAAATCTTGAGATGATGGAACCGATGGTAGTGCAAGATTATGACCGTGGCGGATTACTATCGACCCGCGAAACGGCCTAAATTTGTGGCCACCGTTTTTTGAGCGAGAAAGTCACTTGATTTTAACGCTTTAGCGCTTTGAATCGCCCATTCGTCATTATACTACTTTACGGTACCATAGCGGCATTTTTAGTTGATAGCATGACCGAAGCTGAGCGAATCGAAAGTGCTTATGAGGCACGGTGCAGTTGATGAGAAAACGGCGCTACGGACAATCATGATCAACGGCAAATAAAACCAGTTCAACCAAAACGATTTTATTAAGACCTTGCCAAAAATCTGGTTTGCAATGACTATAAAAATCGGATGACTTGAAGATGTCATGTGGCTTTGGTTATCCATCCCTTGTAGAGGCGTAATAAAGATTATCATGATTTAAAAACGTCATTCTGCCATGGTCCCGTGATGGAGGCACGAGATTGTCACTCGGTAACCATGTTCGGTGGCGGTCGGCGCTGAGCAGCACATGGTGAGCGACCGGTCCTTCCTGGATTACCAAACCGAACACCGCGGATGGAAAATTCCGTGATCCGGAATCCACCGGCGACTTTATGGTTGTGGGCCACCACTGACGGTGGAGAGGCATGGCACATGACTCACTTTCAGGTCGAAGTATGGATCCTGATTCTGACTAAGCCTCTGCACTCACTTCCCTACTCAAAATTTATGAATCCCACCATTCACTTGGACAAGTTAGCTAAGAGGTCATGATGACTTCCTGGCTGAAAATAGTTCAGTTTATATTTGGACTCTGGGATCCTACTATTTGTGGCTGACCCCGAAGATCCTGATGGTTTTATTTCAAGATTCTTGTGTGAAAATTGCAAGAGGCTCTAAGCACCTGACCTGACTTCGTGTTTGATAACTGCCTCCACTCTACTATCCGATGGACAATCCTCGATGGAGAGTAATCCATAGTGATTCTGTGTAGATATAAGCTTTATGAGGCTATGGTGGATCGACCTGGAGGGAAGAAGTTCGTGGATCTTCTAAATTTGATTTTATTTGTTTTTAGTTTGAATTCTGTGATAACAATCAACAGCTTCCAACCATATCAATGGCGCCTCATGAGGCTTTAGAGAGGGAGGAGGCACCCTGAAACACCGCTGGTGGCGATTTAATTGGAGCGAAGCATGCACTGGTCTCACTTTGATACTAAAAGGAGGATCATTAGCGCAGGCACCGATGAGAAAGATTGTACGGTGGTCACCCAGATTTCTATGAAAATCTGATAGTCGGATTACTTTATGCGAAAAAGGCTGATATCTCGACGGCGAGGATCGGCGGGGCGCGTTTTCTTTGAGCGCATCGCCAAAACAATGCGACGAGAGATCGTGCGCGCTCTGTTCACTCATTCTGGGGTCCCAGCGATCAGCACAACCAAAGAAGGATGATGAGATTGTAAGATGATTCTCCTGATTTAGGAAAGTGTGATCCTATTTAATTATTTGATGGTGTCCATGTTTGATGGATGGTACCCGACGGTGACCTATTCATGACAGGTTCTGATGATTTAAATTTGAGGCCATGAGGCCTTGATTTGACGCAGATGGTGGTCATAGCTGAGCCATGAGGCTTTGCTCATGGGATGAAAGAATCACTTAAACAAAGATCCGCCAAATGTGCTGTCGATAAACCAAAGGATCAAACAGTCATCGTGGTTGATAAACGACAGCATTAATGTCGCTGAACTTGAATTACACCTGGCGACCCAGCACTCGCTGGAGAGGGGCCAGGAACACCTCAGCAACACAGAATTCTTTCATAACAAAATTTAATTATATATTCAAGATAATTTGGGCCAACTATGATTTTCTTCCAGAACTGAAACATAACATGATCAAAACGACTATCAATCCTGGTACCAACCCATGAAAAGAGAAAAATTATTATGGCAATTGTAATAAAGACCTAAGGGCCTCAATCAGGTGTTCTTCTGATATGTCCACAAAACAGATAGTTTAAAATGATGAAACAGGAAAACAGAATATGATGGACTTAAAACTGAAGGAAAATCACAGGAGAAAACGGAGAACTCAAATTACAGCATTAGCACCCAGGCAATCATGAATGAGGTGATGCGGCGACAGGAGTTTGAGTGTGATGAAAGTCCTTTCAGCACTACTCCATTTAGATATGATCCCATTAAGAGGCTGGAAAACTATGAAGCATTATGAGATTCTTAGAGCCGATATGTTTTCCTGACCTCCTCCTGGATATCTCCCAACCGATCTGACCTGATGGTCCTCCTGATATGTTTCAAGAGGGAACCTTCCATGATTGATTCCACAGGAGGACTCAAGGGACCGTGAGCTCAAAACCCAGGATGCCCTCCATCTTGTTTATTCTCTCACCCCAGGCTGATTTGCGCCTTAAGAGGCATTCCGGTTTTCTAGCGTGAAATGTTTGGTCTGTATTCTCTAGAACCATGATAGTCAACAATTGTGGTGAAAGTGCATCTAATCCCATTCCTTGAGCCGATTTCTAGGTACGGGCAAGGAAGATGGAACTCTGGTGAAGTGAGTCCTTCCTAGTAGACTTATCCACATCAAATTTTAGAACCCCTAGACGTCAGCCTTCACCTTCACTTGACCTCCTATGACCAAGCCAGTTGGTCCTTTTTTAATTATGGCTCTGCACTTCAACCTTAGATCCGGTCGGTCTCGTCATTCTGGGCACTCCTTGGTCAACCAGCTTGGATCTTAGAAATCATGGCTTCTTTGGGTCATGAAACAGCATGATAATTTTATAAAGTAAAATCCTCTTCCTACAATTTTAGCCAAGACATCAATGGAACTCTGATGAAATAGCTTTAATCCCTCAATTCGACCCCAGAGATCTGGTTATGACCTTACTTCAACAAATAAATGGCGTAGAGGCTCTGGGGCCCATAGAGGTCAGGTAATGATAGAGGCCGCACTCTGATGCAAAATAGAGGTTTCAAGAGATCTCATCCCCGGTGAGGTCAAGGACCATCCGAAGGTCACTGTCCGCACGAGGCTGGTCTTGTCTAGGGAGCTGATTTTTGGTCACATCCTCCAACTCTGGCGTTGCAGAATTTTTCATCCGTAACCCGCTTTCTGGTGTTTTGACTTTACGGAACTCACATGATGGTTTTCGGAGAATGATATTGATATAATGAGGAGTGATAGTACAAAAATGCATTCACAGTGCACAGTAATCGAGTCACCATGCATGGTTAGCCATCAGTCCAGCCAGGACAGATCACGCTGACCTCCACCAGTCACAACCCCATCCAACCTGCTTTGTGGTGTTCTTGACTTCTGCGAAAGCCTCCAATGGTTTCCAACAAATACATTGATATGCCCTGAGGAGGATATTAGTGTCAGGGAATCTGGCTGCTCTGCGACCCGAGCTTACTGATACTCAGGCTCAGCTTACTGCAAATTTCGGCTGGTAAAGACCACAAGATGACCAACCTTCCTGAAGGTCGACAGAACCTCCTGTCCTAACTCCCGATTCGGTGTTCTTGACCTCTACGGAAAGTCTACTGAGCCATTAATTCATTTCATTATCTCCCAGAGTGATGATAGATGATGCTCAGACCTGGGATGGTGGTCGACCGAGCTTACCAAGGTCGGTTTCAGCTCTGGCTTGGCCACTTCTATGGTGTGATCACTGGGATGACCTCCACATGGTCATAACTCTTCTTGGTCTCGAACTCTGCTCTGAGAAAATCTAGACTTTGCTTGAAAGCCCATTAGAGCCTCACAAACCAAGGAGAGGATATGTTACACATACATACATATACAGATATTAGTTACATACATACACACAGATGATGATTCATTGAAATTTTGAACCTATATTAAACTCGAAAATCAATCAGGAACCAAAATCATTTGAAGTACGCTGACTTAATTAATATTTCTGTTTCTGAATTTGTTTCGAATAGGGTCAGATTTATATGAAAGTGCTAATCGAGATTTTGAGATTCAAGGATTGAAATCAGCAAAAATATTTTTAGGGCTTTTCACCACCTATTCTTCTTGCTTCAAGTTTTATAATGTTTGTTCTCAAAGCATATTGAGCTTTGATCTCGATTTGATTTGAGAAAGTGTATCATGAAACGCCCAATATAAAATTGTACATTTTTATATTTCCCTATTCTCGTTTTCTAATTATTTGAAATGTTTGTTCTAATTATACAAAGCATATCGAATTGTTTTAAATGATTTGGCTGAATTCTTGATTGTAAAATCGTTTATGAATGTTGAAAACCCACACCAATGAAATAACCATATCATAAGAAACAGTACATACCGTAATCGTTAATTTCGCCAAAGATCAGAACGCTTTAATAGGAGAATGTTAACTGTTTTGAACTTATTAATGATTAGTGGGATTGCATACTCAATAGGGGTCAAATTGAAGCTATGATCATGAACTATCAGATTATGTGCTCTACTCCCTGACTTCACCAGCCCCTGTGCTTTAATCTGTGGTGATTCCATGAGCTGCTCTTAATTATTTGGATTGTTTATAACTAAACAAAGAGCTCCAAATGACCTGCATCAGGTTATAAAACCATTTTAGACACTGGGCCCACAAGCTCCATCCAGTCAAAGGACCCTAAGGTCCAAACCCAACATTATGTCAAAACTGCCACAAATAAAACCACTGATTTCTGTATTAACCTGACCGATTTTTTTAATTTGAATCTGAATTGCATAACTGAATCGAATTTTATGGAGCATAAAATGAAATCTTGATTTGAGATTGCAAAAATGTATTGAAATTATGAGGTTGAAGTATTTTTGGGATGATCAATTAAACTATAATGCGTATCGTATATATAACAAAGATATGTATTGTATTATATTGATCATCCATAATTGATTTATGTTCGTAATTATTAAATTTGGTTTTGATTTGATTTAAGCCTGAAATCGAGGAATGGATTTGATAAACCATTAAGTATGAAATCGTTTAGTTATTATTTTACCAATGCGCAGTAATCGAAAGTGATAGATAGTGATCTAAAGCTTTGTAATCTAAAATCGAGGAGCACGAAATACAATGAAGGAAATTTCTGAGATGTCCACATTTGTGCATTCATTTTGGCATGTTTTCTTCTTGATATTGATATTAGAGGTAAAACAATTTTGAACTTTGAACATCTATTTTTATGGTAATCATTTTTGAAAAAGGCTTGAATGTCATTGTAAATTTATTTCGAAAGAGAATGTTTACGGTCGTCTCAATTTCTTGAAATCGCTCAAGAAAGATTACTCTACATCGCATTTATATATCCATCGTCAGATCCAAACTGTCGGTCGCAAGGTCCACATGATGAGGACCCCTTAAGCAGAGCCGTCAGACGACTTGTGAGTGTCTGAGGTTGAAAGCGTTCTTCCAACAAAGTCACTGAGTTTTTTGATCTTGTGGACATCAGAATGTGCAAGCAAAGGATTAGCCACTTAGGTTCCTGGGCGGTTCTTCGCAGATAAGAGGAGCTCGTGGGTTGTTGTTTCATCCTCATGATCTTTCTCAGTGTCTGTGCCCATCAGCCCAATTAAAAATTTTTCCAATCTTAATCAACCAATCGGCTCTTACGCCTGGGCCTCTACCTATAAAAATTTAAGAAAAAAAGAACACATCAAAATAGGCAAAATTCCATAAATGAGGGGCATGTCAAACACTGCATACCAGGAGGGCATGTCCCACTAAGTCAAGAATAAACTCCAAGAGTTGAACTGTAGTAAACAGTCCCATATCCCGCCTCACCACATATGATTATCAATCAAAACAACCCCTTTTCGTCTGGGCCTTTAAATATATCCAATAGTTCAAAGATACTGATAGCTTCGGGCTGTGGCCTGACATAGATACACCCTAATCCCAAGTCAGCGCAAACAAAACAAATCTCAACTGAAATATCCAACTGGTATAGAAAGCTTAAAGACACTACAACCCATACGAATTGGAAGATATCTGGTGTGCAATTTGTTTTATGAGGGTGCCCTAGTGGCTGCATGGAATTGTTTCACCAAAGAAGGGACAGAGGCAAGTCCCACCACAAACCTGCCGAGTAAATAAATCCAGATTATTTGCCGCTTCCCATTGTCGAGAGAAGCAATGATCATCTGAGACACTGAATCCATTGCTTAAGGGACTCACCATGACCTCACCTCTATTAAACATAGCAAAGAACTAAGTTGCTTTCCATGGTGTCTTCTGGGGGTCCCCTTTTACGCCTCTGCACTGACGTTGGTAGGTCTTTGACATTTTGTCATTTTAATAAGCAAACAAAATGACAAAGGATCAACCAAACACAAAAATCCTCTCAAGGTCTAACGAAACTTTGAGAACACCACTTCAAGTGAACCACATTCCACCCCAAATAAAGAGAGAGCCATTAACCAAAACACCACAACAAAATACGAAAAACAATAAATAAGGGGTAATTATTAAAATCTGGTGTTCGAGAAACTTCATCGAAACAGAAAGTTAGCCGAGGAACCTCCCACGGTCTCACCAAAGAAAGCCTGCTGCCAAACGTATAAACAAAATTGTGGCTAGGTAAAAGGCTTTGTGGAATAGTAAATTAAGGCAAAGATTTGAGCTCAACCTCTATATATATGGTGAAACATCAACGGACACATTAAACAAAGCATCGAACATCACGTCCCAACATATCGGGAACGTGGCACTTCACGACTTTCAGGTCCAAACATGCTTCACTTCCTGTATGCTCTGAATGTGGCAATGATCTTCCAGATCCTTCAACCATCCATAACCGCTGCCTAAAACTCAGCATTTTCCCCAACCTAAAGGCACAAATTCCATCGAGAAAAGCAAAGCACGCGCACCCGCGTGCCTCATGCAATCCACCACCCAGGCTCGGGCCCGGGTAAGGCCCGCTTTAAACACATTGCGAAACACCAAGCCCACTTACCATATTAAAACTAGGGGGGGCCACCCAGACGGGAGAATCCTAAAGAGAGCTAGGATGTCTTCCCATGGACTAGCTCTTAGGCGGCTTGTCTAGAAATTTAAGTCCCCTAGCCGGCCATCCTACTGTGGTGGCTGGAAGTTCTAGGAAAAGGATACTGAAGGCCAGAAAACACGCAGCGACACCACCATTTCCAGCCTCCAACCATCTCCAGTGCCAGCTGAACTGATACAAATAATTAATCCGCAATATGTTAAAGATTTTATCCTCAAGACAAGAGATTTTCTTCTCAAAACTATGGGAGATTCAGAACTACTTTTAAATCAGGAAATATCCTCTACGATGAAGGTGGCATCTAAACCAGATACTTTTCTTTTTCATATTTTTATTGATGACCATTTGAGATAGATCAACATCAAGCTGCTTATCATTGCAAAGTTCATACAGTCGATGCCCAAAGGTTCATACGATCAAGGTGACAACACTTAAATGTTACTTACGGCCATTAGTACGGGGAGGCTCCAAGAACTAAGTTGGGTTTGATTACGCGACTTTATCTTTCAATCGAAACGAGGTCTTTCGCCATTCAATAATAAATATAATAATATCCAAGCTTCCTACGTTCTCCTCCTACAGGTCCCAAAAGAGGGTGGATCTTCAAGACTTTTTTCCTTGTTCCCTTTCTGGGCCTTCTTTCGCGCCTGAGATAGGTCAAGGCCCACTACGTCATTATGCGAATTGCCCACCCGAATAGCTTGTCGACGTATGATCATCTTTGACAAGCACTCATGGGCCTCATTTATCGTCGACTAGGTAACTTTGACAAGAGTCAATCCAGCATCGCTGATTTAGGTCCTTTTTGGAGGCAACCTCCGCTCTGTAGTTTCGATCGTGTGGTCAGGCTATGGCTTTATAAACCTATAGCCAGACCAGAACATGAATCAGGCTAAGCCTACCTCTCGTTTTCCTGCCATTTGTTGAGACGATGTGGCCTTTCAACACCAACACACAATAAGAATATCAAACTCCAATGGTGGGAGCTGTGGATTTGAGGTCAATGAGGTAAAACTAAACAGGCCTCAAGATGGGGGCCCATGTAACGGCACGATCATCTCCATCGTCTGGCTTATGGAGTGTTTTCATTTCACCATATAGTCTATTGTGATGAGACAAAGAACTCATCTAATAGGAAAGTAAAAACTGTTTGTGGTTGGTAGCCTTTTTTCAAAAAGAACCTTATCCCACATAGGAAGTGCTGATAAAACGTTGTTTATATACTAAAACTTTCATGAGCTCAGATATGAGGCTTGAAAGAGGGAAGTCTCTCATGACGCATAAATAAACAGCCAAAGCCCGTTTCAATAAAATCGGAGCAAATCCTCCCGTGACGTGAATATCATGAGACAAATTTGTTTTACCTATCAAAATGGTTAAGTCTTAAAATTTCAGTAAATTCAATTAGACATTTCTCTTGAACAACTATTTTTTGAATTCAATTTTAACTACTAAACAGAATCTCAACAAACCGCCACTTGCCTAACAACCTGAATAAACCACCTCACTGAACTAAACCATCCTTTATTTGTTGTCTTCTCCACAATCAGTCCTCAGTTGAAAAACAAAGAAATTGATCCTCTCTAAACTTCTATGTTGTCCTTAATTCCAGAGTCTCTTTAAAGAGTTGTTTGATCATGGAAAATAAAATATCTAAGGACAATGTTCTAAACACGACTCACCTACCTTGCTTCACTTTCGTTCTCTTCTTCAGAGATCGTTCCGACATCTCCTTTCGTTTAGTTTAACTCCGAACCCGAACTACCTGTGATCCTAGTGTCCAGAATATCACAAAACCAAACTTAAAGATGTGAGATAGTCCTGATAAGGACATACATTGAATCGTACCATCCCATAAGCGTCGATAAGTACTCTAGTCAACACATGAGTAATCAATTATGCCCAAACGGATAATAGGAAGTAAATCCCAGTACCGCTTACCCCGGGGCACTGCGACCTGGCCAACAAAGCCGTGCCACCCACCGCTCACCCAACAACATGCACTCAAACTAACAAATGAACACCCATTTATAAAGCACGAACGAATCAAGTTGATTTGATGCTGGCAAGAAAGCTTGTCTTGGATCCGACGTAACATATGGGCTTACCTGCTTATCTCAACTCGAGAAGACGTGGTTCATCAAAGCTAGCCATAAAATAAAAAATAAAAAAGGCTCACAAACTCCTAATGGAGGGAGACACAATCGAGAAACAAAGTGTGACGGGACTAAGACTGATATGATTCTACTCCTGACCCTCAGACTTTAGTCCAAAGATCCAAATGTTCTAGAGGGGGGCATATAACATGTCTGATCCGTTTCCACATCAGGCGTGGATACGCCTCACCGAAACTAGCTCCACCTCGACCGACCAGCACCATTAAATTAAGGGTTATTTGGTTATAAGTGTTCAAATAACCCTTATATTTACAAATATAACCCATCACTCAAAAAGAAAAAACATTCTCCTCGATTAGGACAAATATGTTATTTCTTTTATTTCCCTCCAAAACACACCACACCTCATTCTCTTCTCTTCATCTGAAGAACAAACTCTTCACCCTCGCTTTCGCTTCTCCTGTGAAACCCTCCAAAAGAATGTACTCTTCTGCCTTCTTGTTCCTTGGAAAATTTCTTACGCTTTCATCCTCTGTTTCATTTGTAAACCCAGGAAAACTTCTCTATCTTCTTTTGGTGAAGTTATATTCATTTTGCCACGAAGAAGAATTGAGTTCATTGAAGAGTAAGAAACAAAAAATATTTAAAATGGTGGGCCAAAAGGAAAAATCTCGACTTTGAATGGATGAGGAAAGCGGAAGAGTAGAGAAAAAATCTGGAATCGCTGAATTGCAGCGCCTGCCACGTAGAGAAAAATTTCTGTTTAATGAAGACGAAATTGAGTCTTCAAAGGTTGTGAGTGTAAGTTTTTATATTTTATAAATTTATGGAATTTTTAACTAACTATTATACAAATGGATTGGAGTAGGGAATGTTTGGTCATTTCACTCTTAAAAATCTTAAAGTATTGAAGTGTAATGAAAATAATAAAATGTATAAATTTAATTTTTTAATTTATAATTTTTTTTTGTATTGTTGTTAATTATGTATTTGAAGTGAATAAAACTATATATAATGATTTCATGCAATGATTATATGATTATTGACAAGTTTTAAAGAATTTATGAAATTCTTAAGGTTTTTTTGGAAATTTTTAGGATATTATGTAATGGTGTTTATAGAGTTTGTTTGTTAATTGTATTTTTTAAAACTGTAAATCACAACATATAAGTGTGTTGAAACAAGATTTGTACTTTTCTACATTATAATATTATCAATCATCCGTGAATGCAACGACACTGACGCGATAAGTTTCCAAGAGATTTAAGAAAATCTATGAATCTTCTTTGAATATTTAGGAATATTATGCAACAGAATGAGTAGGTTTAGGTTTATTACTTGATGCTTTCAAAATTTAGGAATCATTGAACTGATTCAATAGTATAAATTATATATTTATAATTCTTAACTCATATCGTCAGTGTTAATATGTATTTAGAGGAATAAAAAATATGTAACCATTTTATGCAAATGAGATGTGATTAAAGATAGCTTTTTGCAGATTTTATAAAATTGTAGGATTTGAATCGTTGTGGATGTTAGACAATGTGTTCTTGTAGCAGTTAGATTTGTTACTTTATGTTTTTAAAAATTGGAAACCACTAGGTGTGAGTCTTGGATCCAACTACTGACATTGTAAACTATTTTGACACCCCTAGTTTATCGGGAAACCTTTCGGCTTATGTACTTAAAAACAATATGTCCCACTACTAAACCAATGCCAGCCAAATAAAGCCCTATCTTTGCCAATGTTAATCCCTCTCAAACCCTAATAAAAGAAAAGGAAAATAAGTGCTGAGAAACATCATTAGGACTTTAATTCTTTGGCATATTTTGCTAGCTGCTGAAATCTTTTCATAGTTGGTTTAGTCTTCAGAAGGTGATTTATCCAGAATTAAACTTGTAATTGTTTATTTTTTACAAGTTCTTTTACTTCGATTCATGGGTTTATTTTATTTACGTATTTATTTTAAGTGTCATTAATACAATAAGGTCTATATTTGATCTTATTTACTTGGATGTGGACAAAGAATCTATTTTCAATCTAATAGTTCAAATACGGTATGGCTAAAAGACATGGTTTAAAATGTTTCTTTATTTGTGTCAGACTTTTTCTCCTTTAATATTATAGTGACATTTCAATGAAATAGTTTCACTAATATATATTTTTTTGATAATTTGTTCAACATATTGATGTTGCTTTCCATTTTTTCCGTAAGCGGTGCCAGAAAGCCACATATATTTTCAAAAATCTCACCTAGTAAACACAATGTCAGGCATGCAGTACTAGTTACTCTACCAAAGAGTCTCCCGCAATAAGCCAAAATTTATTATTTTAACTTCTTTTTTAATCCATTTCTTATATAGCAAAATGTTAAAGCAAGGTGGGAGAAATATGGTAAAAATGGAATCAATTCCCAAATGCAAGATGTTCTTACTGGCTATACATTTGTCTCACCCAATGTCTTCACTGTAAATGGTCCAAGTAGACATCATCTATGTTCCTATCAATATTAGAAGCATGCATTGGGTATTAGGAGTAGTTCACCTTTCTCATAGAGGATATTTTGTGGTATGACTCATTAATAGGCATTAATAGTGATATCGATTGAAGGCCACATCACACCTTTAGCTAGATGTTGTTGTGTATCTCATGCGTAGCATTATAGGAGAATGAGATCTTAAAGGTGACCATCAATGGGACATTGAATGGTTGCATAATGTTTCTCAACAAGAATTTGAGTAAGTGATTCATGCCACAATAGGTGCACAGAAATCAACAAAATTTGTATCCTAAGATTCCCTATTATTCTTGAAGTGACGAGCTCTTTGCGATTATAATTAACTAGGTCGAACTCAGGGGATGGGTTTTCTTCATGCTAAATGAGTCGATTGATTGAAATTGGTGTTTCTACTTTGGATTTGGGGTTTTTAGTAAAAGCAGTGAGGTTGATGGTACAGTAAAACTATAACTATAGAGAGAAATAAAGTGTAAAGTAACTCCTTGAAGTTTTGGACCACTGGGCTTAGGATTATAAGGTAACTGTAATGTCCTCGGGTCCTTTCCTCACGCCAGGGAGGATAACCTATAGTCATTTTCCACGGCGGGATCTAGGTTTGGTTAAATGAACCCCAAAGTTTCCTTCCTAGTATACAACATTTATGACCCATTAATGTTTCAGCCGATTAGAACCATCGCATTTGGATCTAACACAGGGAGTTAATAAATGGCAACTAATTGAGCATCGGTGGATACAGCGGTAAGTATCCGCACTAAGCCTTGAAAGCTTGCCAAGTACTAACCACTCAAGGTACATCATAGGGATTCAAACCCACGTGTGAGATGCAGAAACATAAATGATAATAGATGCCTGCGTTGGTAACAGAGGACAGTGTATTACCTCAACCCTTTGACCCAGTGGCCCACTCTCTTCAAGGATGAGGAGGTTTGGCCAAGCATCCCTTGAGTTTTTCATCACCTCGAAAGGGTGTTTGGCGGGTGAAAAATACGAGAAAAGGGAGAGAAAGTGAAAGAAAGTTGCGAGAGAGGCGGGAAAGGCGAAGGTTTAGGCGCCCGATTTTGATGATGAAACTAAAATTGTTGTTACATGAAAATTTGGTGAGCTTATATAGTGCTCAGGAGTGAAAGAAATTACGAAGTATGAAAGAACAAAATTTACATTAAGGGCATTTTGGTACAAAGCCACAAAAAGCGGTCAAAAAGGTGGTCAATACAGCCAAAAAGCAGAGGCGGACTACAAAATTCCCCCGCGGCATCACGAAAATTTATGACTTTACAAAAGTTTGCACAGCTCTTTGCAAAATTTTTAACGATACTCACTCTCATGCAGCATTTGGCTCCAGTGCCATCTCCTTTGTTCATGCAGCTTCAAGCTCGGCTCGGGTTCTTCGCATTTGAATTTGCTTGAAGATAGTGGCACAATTGGCTTGCAAAACTACAAAAATATCCACAAAATATGATTAGTAGCATAGTTGGGACCTTAGTGTATCAATTGGGTTATTTAAGTTTTATTAATTACCTGAAAAGTGCTCAAAACTGCAATAGCGAGGGACTCAAAAACAGCACTATTTGGGTACTAATCACTCCCCCCAACCGACACATTGCTAGTCCCTTAGCAATGACAAAAAGAAAAAAGAGCAGACAGGTTAAGCTTATGCAAAAGGAATGGTATTTTCAAGAAGTGTATGAGTAAATAATGCCCTACCCTCTGAATGATTGAGACCCACTTTTTTAACAACCGGCTTAGGAGAATAAATGCCATCTGAGGACTAAGTTTGAGTATCTATCCCAAAGGGAATCGACTCGAAACTGCAAAATCCTAAGTGTTGTAATGATCGGTTTTCATGACCTTTGCTAAAGCGGCTCTCACTGACGAGCTATTTGCGAATCCTAGCACCTTGGCCAACACAAATAAATGCAAGTTCCACTCTTTTTTGTTATATTTCTTTTGTATCGTAGGATGCAATGTTGAGAATCGACTTCACAAAGTCCATATAGCGGAGTCCACCGATGACTCCCAACCCGACTAAGGCTTAGGGCATCGAGTCATGAGGATCTCGACGATAACTCCTCGGGTTTAGCCACGGACTCACGAATGAATTTGAGATTGGCACTACGACTCGCTAAACCTCACCCATCCACCCATGTAGCGAGCACTAAGTCGGTGGCTCCCAACCAACTAAGGCTTAGGGCACCAGGCTTTAAAGACTTTCGTCGTGAACCCCTCGGACCGTGCTCGAGTTTCAAGGTAAAGCGTCGCAACTTTTCTCTTCTCTTTTCTCCTTTTTTTCTTTTCTTTTTTTTTTTTTTTTTTTTTTTTTTTGGAAGACACATTGGCCTTCTATACTAGGGAACCATAACCTTTTACAGGTGGTCAACGAAACTAGGGTAGGTTTGCATGATAAGGAAAGGAGTTATGCGGTTCTCGGGCTATTAAGAAGCGATCATGCGCAATGTGGCTAGCCCGAGGTGGAAGAAAAGATTAGACCTGAGGAGGCTTGTGAGCCAAGCATAATCATATGGAACTAATCTAGCATCAATGGCATTGGGCAGTGTTTCAATTTTTCAACTTATAGGCTAGGAAAAACCACAAAAAAAAATGGGGGAAAAATGTTGCAAATGAATTAAGAAATTGAACTGTCTGATATGTATAACAGTGTATATCACTAAATTTTTAGCTTTTTCAAAAACAGCTTTCTCAAAAAGAAGCAAAAAGCAAGCCACTAAACATCTGAAATGGGCTTTTTGCTTGCACATACGTGGGTCAAGAAGAAATTATTAAATATGGCCCGTATCTCACGGCATATATATATAAAATAATCACTTCAGCCATAACTCTCCCTGACCAAGTGTACCATTGTCCGCAATGGGGTATGGATTGGAAAGGTAGTAGAGGAAGTGCTACCTCCTCAGTCATTAGCTGGTGAAGAGGCCTCGTTGGTCTAGACTGGCTGAGGTGCTGCGGGAGGAGTGGCTGCAACTGTCGCAGCTGATTAGTGCCCAAAAAGTGCTATTTTGAACCCTATTTATTATAGGTTTTGAGTGCTTTTTGTGTACTAATCATGCTAATTAACCCGATTTGCACATTAAGGTCCCTACTATTTTATTGATCGCATTTTGTAGCAAATTTTGTAGTTTCTTGACCCCAATTATGCAGTGTTGATTAAGTCTAGCCTGAAGAATTCAGAGTCTCAAACAACATTGCGGATCAGATCGGAAGGAAAGAAGAGAAAAATGTGAAGAGAAAAACACCCGCTGCGGGAAAAACATTCTGCGTGCTGCAATTCTACCTCCAGGCGCCTTTGCATTTTCCGCTGCGCCTAATTTCTTCTCTACACTTCTCACGCTTTTGTTAACTGAAATTTATAGTTTTGGTTTTTCTCCTTTCTACCCTTGTTGTAATCACTTTATGTTTGGATTGGCCTTGGTATTTCACTTAGTTTTGTAAGGCTACATAAAGCCATTTTGATACACTTTAGGGAGGGCGAATTTTTTTCTTTGTAAATAAAATTAGGGTTCAGTTCTCTGAATTTTTACATTTTTCTCTCATTTTCTCCATAGCGGTTGCAGCACCCTCGAGGACCATGACTTGGAGGATGAGGCGGCTAAAACCTCTTCCTCCTTGAAGAGGGAAGGCTCTTTGGGAACAACGATCTTGAGTAACCTCTTGGTTCCCTGACCGCGACGAGTTTTCCATTTTGGTTTAATTTGCAACCCTAGGTTTTAAGCTTTTTGATGCACTTTCTTTGACGATACTTGGCGGCAGAAGCTTTTGGGAGTACGAGTGTATTCTTAGCATTAGATACGATATCCATTAGTTGCTCTTCTGGTACTTTGGAGGGTAGGTTAAGGGTTGGATTTGCAACTTTTTAGGTTAAAATCTCTTAAGCATGCTTTCCTAATGTATTTGGCAAGCTTTTTTGGTTGTGAATGCTGCCTAGATTCAGCAGTACTAGTAGTTGTCTCTTATTGGATTATTGAAGGGTAGGTTTTGAGACATGTTTTCCCTTTGGGAAAGGAACCATAAATGTTAAATAAATGCTTTTCCTATCCAAAGGAAAATTATTAGGGTTTAGTTTTCAAAGTTAGATGAAGATCCGGTTCGGGGAGATGACTATATGTCATCCTCCCAGCGAAGGAAAAGATCACAGGAACCCTCGATTATCCTAGGAACCAAGCCCGGTAGCCTAACACAATTCGAGGAGTTCTATTTACATTTTTATTTTATTTAAATTTCAGTTTGTACCACTCCTTGTTTTTATCACCACCTTAAAATCCAAATTTAATTCACCATTTTTGACTTCCTTTCAAGATCATTTGTAAGAAGAAAAGCCGTCGTGATTTGGAGCCGCAGACCAGCGCTCTGCGAGTAGCTTGACTACGTGATAGGAGAATATAGGATATAAATTTTGTTGATTCAGGATCACCTGGCGGCCTGAATCGCGGTTGCTAGAAGACGAGGAAAGGACTGCGAGGGGCTGAAGGTGGAGGTGGCTTACTTAAGAATCTGGCGCTGGAGTAGGGAGCGGGAGCCGGTCCTAACTTGGTACATATGGGAGATCGCGAGGAGGCACTAGGTGATACGGATACGCATGAGGATAACTTTGATTCTATCACGAGAATAGCGTCACGAGCCATGCGACCTCGGTGTGAGTCATCTCTGTCCCTTGGGCTGTAAAATGATCACAAATGATGTTGTAGTGGAGAATGTGTGAACTGCATCCATGATGGTCAGAAAATCGCGGGTGGAAATCGTGATATGCTACGGAGGTGGTGCGGAAGTGCTCGCCGTAGCACCGTCTGGAGGGGCGGTACTAGGGCCATGGGGCCATGGGGCCCTAAAGGCCAGGGAGGGTGGAGTGGAGTTGACGGTCTTGGAGGCCGGAGGGGCCGGGCGAGGGTCTTTGGGCAGGGACACCCCAAAATGCTCGCCCAGGGGGCTGCTCCTCGGCGGGAATATCTGTATTTGGTGGTCTGGGATTTAGAGAGACAGAGCGGCAGGCGCCGCCACCGGTCGACAGTAAAGTACGGCTGCGAGAGTCACGGCTGGCCTTCAATCTAGGCTCATCAGGGAAGCTCATATGCTCAAGCTCTTAGCATAGGAGTCTCGGGAATAAGAAAGGCGTGGACTCAGCTCGAGATAGACTCCGGCGATGGACCTTATCCTCAAAATGGAACAAGGAAGTCATAATAAGCTCCGTTGGACTAAACTAGTAGCCCTCCGAGATGTGAAATAGGGCCTCCAAATGGCTCATCTCCTCTAAACGGTATGCTAAAGTGGGAAAAGATTAGACCGTAGAATGTGATCGATAAGAAGCATATACGACGGGGCGCCTCTTTGAACATAAGCGGTCGCGGTAATGTCCCGAGAAGAAGACGGACCATCTCACGGGATAGGGATGGAGACCCCCTTGCCTATATCTTTCGGCCGAGTTGGCGAGGACCACCGACAAATTGAATGTAGCGGTGATGTCGAGGCCACACAGTATCGGGTCGGTAGCTCGATGGATAAATGAAGCGATCGGGTGGGCCTGGCACGGATGTCATCGTGTGGTAGAACTCGATGACCACGTGAAAACCGATGAGGTGGCATGAGCGGCTCGGGGGGGCACTCTGCACTAGGAGTATGTCGAGTCGCGAGGCTCGGGTCTGCGAAAAGGATGGAAAATCGTAATAAACTTCGTCATGCAGTCACTCTCATAATCGGCATTCACACAGGATAGGGTTGGGTGGAAGAGTATTGCGGATGATGGGGCGGGGATAGGTCGGAGGAGGGGCTCGGTGGGGCCACGATAAGATTGGTGACTGTTGTACCGAGTGCAGAAGGAGGACTCTCCTGGGCTCGAGGTCCGGGCCCTCTTAGACGGTGGGGCCCTCCTGGATGGCCTAGGATGTGGCAGAGAGGGTGGAGTGGGGCCAACCCTAATGTGGTATCGCCTCGGGGCAGAGGCTGCAGCGGAGGAAATCACGGCAGCACTACCTTGAGCGGTAGTAGGGGCAACCATAGCGGCGGTGGCGGGAGGCGGCCCAGGGTGGGCGGCCCAGCCCGGGGAGGGAGCGGCCCTGCGGGGGCGCCGGGGCGGCCGGCGGAGTAGGCTGCAATTGGAGGCTGCCGGCGGCAGGGGAGGGGAGGAACAGCTCACCCGGGGCTGGAAAGCGCTTCCTCCACGGGTCTTCACCATGCTAAAGCTGAAGGAGAAGAAGAGGGGAGGGAGGGGCTGCTTGAAGTGGAAATGGGATGTGAAATGAAAAGGAAAGAAAAGAAAAAGGAGGCTTTATATATAGGGAGGGAAAATGAAAGGTCATGGCTTGATTAATGGCCTTAGGGTGCTAATAAATGGGCTGGATAAAAAAGATAGGGAAATTAATGGTGGGCACAGGAAACGGAGGGTTTGCAGCAGACGGAAGGCCAGGGGAGAAGAACAGTGGACCTGCGAATTTTCGCAGGCTGCGAAAATTTCGCAGCTTGGAAAATTTCTAGGCAGAAAACTACTCCCCAGCCCACTGCGACACCTGCAAAACAGAAGACTAAAAATTGTGAGGAAACGAACTTGTAAATGAGAAAAATTTTCAAAAGGAAAACAATCCAAACAACAAGGGACACAAAAAGATTACAAAATTAAGCAATAAAATTCTAGTGACTTCTGAGATACTGCAGAAGTCACTCCCAAATGTGTGGCTAGGAAGTTTCATGGAGGGTCAAGGAGGGGGATTTCCTCCTGGTTTGTTGAGTGTTGCGCTGCATATGGCTTCAGCCTTCGAGTGTCTTTGGCATTGAGCAAGTCTACTGAACCATTGAGATAAACTAGCGGATGAGGTGAATGGCGACCCATCTATATTTAAGCTTGCCTGGAAAGAGGTGGAGCTTGGAATCGTAGAGCAATACTTGGTCCCCTTTTTGGAAATGTTTGCGAGTTATCAACTGATCATGCCACCTCTTCAGCTTATCTTTTGAAATTCTTGAGTTGAGGTAGGCATCATTTCTCAGTTCTTCTAGCTCATTGATATCGAGGAGCCTTTTGAGACCAGCTCTGCCCATGTCCAAGTTCAATTTTTTTACTGCCCACCATGCCTTATATTCAATTTCCACAGGCAGGTGTAAGCTTTTCGCCATAAACCGGGCAATAGGAACATGCTTAGGGAGTGGTCTTGTAGGGTACTGTCTTGTATGCCTAAAGAGAGTCGAGCGGGTTGAGGAGACCCGATCTTTTCGATTAAATTCTACACTTTCATCAATATTGGCTCAGCAGTCTCTCTGTTGGCTCTAGTTCGACGGCCTTTGAGTGCGAGGTGGTATGGGTGGCTACTTTATGCTTGACACCATGCTTGAGGAAGGCTCTCAAAGGTTTGTTGCGAAATGCGAAGACCTCATCACTAATTATGGATTTGGGGACCCAAATCTGGAGAATATATTCTCCTTCAAGAATTTCAATACCACCTTGTGGTGCGCTTGCCTGCGGCACATGACCCGCGGACACATAGTCGACTCCACCAAAATGTAGGCGAGGTATCGAGGAGGAAGGGAATGGTCCCATGAGAGTCGATCCCATTACATCGAAAGGTCGACTACGAAATCGGGTTTAAAGGCATCATGTGGCGACGAGAAATCTTCCCCAACCTTTGGCATTTATCACATTCCTTGCACATGGTATGGGTATCCTTGAAAAGAGAGGGCCAGTGAAATCCAGACTGGAGCACCTTCCTAGCAATTTTCTGGGAAGCAAAGTGGCCTCCACAGGCATTCTCATGGCAATGACTGAGGATTCCTGGTTGCTCTGCTTCAAGTACACACCTTCTGATTATCTGGTCGGCCACCGGTATTTATGCAATTGGGTCCTCGCAATAATAGGAGTGAATTTTGCAAAGAATAATTTCTTGTCTTGTGCTTTCCAATCTACTGGTAGCTCCCCTATAGCCAAGTAATTTACAATGTCAGCATACCAGGGTGCCCTTTCAACCAGGAGCAGTGACTCCTCAAGGAACTCATCATTGATCGGAGGGTTGTGAGTGTTGTGTGCGATTGTTAATCTCGATAGGTGATCAGCAAAAACATTTTCTACACCCTTTTTGTCCCTGATTTGCAGGTTAAACTCTTGCAGCAGGATAACCCATCTGATAAGCCTAGCCTTAGCAGCATTTTTTTTTTTGGTGGCGAATATTTGAGGGTGAGGTGATGTGAATACTATTATGTTCGACCCAACCAAATAAGCTCGAAATTTGTCTAGGGCATAGACCACTGCCAGCAGCTCCTTTTCTATGGTTGTATAATTCCTCTGTGCCTCATTTAGTGTCTTTCTTGCATAATAGACCACATAAGGTTTCCCTCCTTCCCTTTGTCCGAGAACTGCTCCAATGGCCATATCGCTTGCATGCATCACTTGAAGGGTAATTGCAGGTTGACTCTCACTATTGGTGCGATGGTCAAATAGGCTTTAAGCTCCTCAAAGCTCTTTTGGCAATTTGCATCCCAAATAAATTTGGCATCTTTTTCCAACAGTTTGTATAGAGGCTTAGCAATTTTTGAGAAGTCCATGATGAACCTCCTGCCAGAGCCTTCATGCCCCGAATTGCCTTGGTCTTGATATTTGTGGGGAAGAAGCGGTTGGAAATCAAGTCGATTTTTGCCTTATCAACTTCGATCCTTTTTTCTGAAATAATATGCCCCAGTACTATTCCCTGACTGACCATAAAGTGGCATTTCTCCCAATTCAAAACCAGGTTTTTCTCTATACACCTATGTTGTACAGTTTCTAAGTTGATTAGGCATTCTTCAAAACTCTCCCCATAGACTGTAATGTTGTCCATGTAAACCTCCATAATGCGCTCTACCAAATCATGAAAATGCGAGGCATGCGTGAGTTTGGAAATGTGGTGGGGGCATTACACAGTGAGGCATTCTTCTGTATGCATATGTGCCAAATAGGCATGTGAAGGTGGTCTTTTCCTGGTCTTCTGCAGCAATTTCTATTTGAAAGTATCTTGAGTAGCCATCCAGGAAACAGTAGAAGGGTTGACCAGAAATCCTCTCTAGAAGCTGATCCATGAAGGGTAGAGGGAGAGTGATTCTTCCTGGTCACTTCATTGACCTTTCCCTATAAGTAAATACATACCCTCTGACACATGGTAAGGCGAGTGGGCACTCTGTACTCCTTTTAGATTTATGCACGTGATTTACCCTTGACTACTTAGAGCTCTGGGTTGGACTCACCCGAGGTCTTGTCTATGGGGTAGATAATACCAGCCTGTAGCAACTTTAGTACTTCAGCTCTAACCACTTCTTGCATATGTGGGTTCAGTCTTCTCTGTGGCTGCCTTACTGACTTTGCCTCCTCCTCTAGTTAGATGTGATGGGTGCAAACTTCCGGGCTAATACCCTTCCAGATCGGTAATCTTCCACCACCCAGGGCTTGCTTGTTCTCCCTTAGGATGTCTGACAAACTACCTTTACGTAGTGCGACGGGGATGAAATGACAATTTGGACCTTGCTCACGCTCTTCCAGAAGTAGGCATATTTCAGCTCCTGAGAAGCAAGGGTTTGAGCTCGATTTCACAGGGTTCACTAGTTCCTTCCTCAATTATCAAAGAGCGAAATTTCTTGCTTTTTCTCCATTGCCCACCTTTAAATTTCATGTCTTAGGCTTCTTGCTGCCCTTACGAACACTGCTTGATTCTTAGGTCGGCCAAATCCACACGCATCCTCTGGCCCGAATTAGGCGTTCCTCGAGATTGTGTCGATGATGCAGAAACTTCTTCTGAGCCATCTTCCACTGGTTGCATGTGCTTTTTACTCAAGTAGAAGATGTTGAGTTCAAGTGTCATGTTTCCGAAGGTGAGTTGCATAACACCATTTCGGCAATTGATAATCACATTAGAGGTGGCGAAAGATAGTCTCTAGGATGATAGGCACACTTGATTTGGCCCAGATTCTGGCGGTTCTTTATCAAAATTACAACAAAATCCTTGGATAGTAAATTTGTTTCACTTGGATAAGAAACTCTTCACTTTATCCCCTTTGTTATCTTTATGGATCTATCTGCAAGAGACAATGTGATGGAAGTGGGCTTTAGTTCTCCCGACCCGAGGTTGCTTGTACATCGAATAGGAGATTACACTCGCACCAGTCTAGCGATGCCTTTTCCTCACTGTAAGTGCCTCCAATATTAAGCGAAATGGATTAGACAACACGGATCTTTGTACTTCATTTGAGTCTTGCATTGGATGATAACGACTTGTTCGATCGAGGAAGATCTTCTTGTCAGCTTGATGACCCCACTGCTAAACACAAGTCATGAAAAATTTTGCATAGGTGGGGACTTGATTGATCATCATCAGCGGGGGGATATTGACGACCTTTGCGCCTCGACACTTCTAGCATTTCAACTACGATTAATAGCCTTTCTTTTTGGCTTTTTAGTGCTTGAGGAAGGTGGGGTGTGCTATTTTTGCGGTTTGCTTGATCCTGCGCCATACAGTTCGAGTTTTCTTCGACTACGGCCACTTTTTATGCTTTGATGTTGGCTATTTGAGCTCTTTGCCACTTCTCAATATGATGATTTCCTTAACTTCATCCATCCTAGAACTTGGCTCCTTGGGAGGGAGCTCTCACTTCATGCGATCCTAGGATTTGGTTGTGTACGAGGAAATTTCCCGCTGCTCTGCGGTTCGGACAGCCTTGATATTGAATACTGTAGGTTGTCATATTTTTTGGGAAATTTGACTTGGTATGTGCTTTTGGTACGATGGGTTGCTCAGTGCTGCTTATTGATGTGCTTCCATAGAATGATTCTTGATTAGCTGAGCGTCACTTGCCTTTGTTCTTACTCAGTTTGCCCACCGCCTTACTCGAGTTCGTAATGGCTTGTTGACTAGAGATGAAGATGGTGGTGGGCGTAGGCTGGCGAAAGAGATGATCCATCTTTAGCTGTTGTCTTGGCCACGGGAGGCACATAGGGAGGAGGTTTTGGTTTCCAGGAGAGGTTTGGGTGGTTCCTCCAGTTGGGATTGTAGGTATTGTTGTATATGGTTGTGGCTGGTGGCTTGTATTGGCCAATGCATTGGCTTATTCGGCCACAAAGTCTCTGCGAGATACGATTAGGCAATGCTCTCCTTAGTGCTCGGCGGGATGACCGGTTGAAGCATGGTTGGTTGAGCATAGATGCTGGGAGTCGCTGCTACGTACCTCTAAATGCTTGATTCCCTCATTTGAAGCTCTTCGACCTCCTTGCAGGGTGGACGACTTTGCTTTTGTCTCCATGTCCTCACGAGAGGCGGTATATGCCTCCCTTTGATTTGGTGGTGACTCATCTTGTACGTGTCTCCTAAGTTGGGCTCATCCTAAGCTTTTGGAGGTTTCGGCTACATGGTTGAGGGAAGTCCCATGGCTTCATGCGGATTCTTACTCGGGAAATCCCCTGCACATAGTCTCAAATAATTGCTTCATGTGAGAGGACATTCCATGGAGAAAGTAGTTTGACCGCATCATGTATCAAAGCCATGGTGTGGGCAGCACAGCGATGGTTTCCATATATCTCTCAAACATTTGGTAGGGCACACCTGCATTATCATGGGCTATGAGTATTCTTTTTGCATTTGCCTCTTCGTGTTGATCACTGTGTGCATTGAAGAACTTTTCAAAAACTGCTGCTTGATTACGCGGTCAGGATGGTTCTTGGCCTTAGAAAATTAAGCCAAATTTTGGCTTTGTCTTTGAAGGGGTTAGGAAAGGCCTTGACGCAAGCGGGATCCATATTGATTGTACCCTCCGCAAAGTTATGCAAACTTCCTCGAAACTCGGGATATTGTGTGTATGGATTCTCATTTCCATACCATGGAAGGTTAGGAGCAGGGACACGAATGGGCGACAACTACATCTTAGCGAGGAGTACGATGCATGAGGCTGCAGTCACCCTTGGTGGGTGTATATGGTCCCTCACATTGACATGTATAGGCATTGGGGGTTTCTTAGTAGCCCATTGACTTTGTTGCTCCTCGGGTGGAGGCTCCATAGTTACTATATGTGGCCCGACTTCACCTTTGTTCTTGAGAATCAGCGGTTCTCTCTGGCACCGCATGCGGTGTTTCTATCGATATTTATACGATCTAGGAACACAACACAAAGCTTGACCCGAGAAGCAAAAACAAGGCTACCAAAAAGGGTTATAGTTGGTTAAATTTTAAAACAAATACAAATTGAGTATGCACAGTATAAACATGCAATTTCCCCTGCAATGAACTGTAAATGAGGAATAATGGTAAAATAAAAAAGGAATGAGAATTCACCAACACTTGTGATGTGGATCACAAGTTCAACAGCTTCTCACTCACACTTCGGCACCATCCCAGGCAATGAAGCTAAATTTGATTAGATGCCCTGATAGGTGGAATCAGCAAAATTTGTATCCTAGGATTCCTATTGTGCGTGGCGAGCTACTCGGGTATAGTGGCTAAGGTCGAACTCGGGGGATGGGTTTTCTTCATGCTAAATGAGTCACGATTGATTGAAGTGGTGTTTCTACTTTGGATTTGGGGTTTTTATTAAGCATTGAGAGGTTGATGGCTAGTAAAACTATAACTGTAGAGAAATAAAGTGTAAAAGAACTCCTTGAAGTTTCGGACCACTAAGCTTAGGGTTCTAAGGTAAATGTAATGTCCTCGGGTCCTTTTCCTCACGCTGGGGAGGATGACCTATAGTAATTTCCCGAGCCAGATCTAGGTTTGGCTATAGCGAACCCCCCAAGTTTCACTTCCTAGTATGCAGTATTTATGACCCATTAATGTTTGAAAGCGGAGTTAGAACCATCATTGGATCTAACCTAGGAGTTAATAAATGGCAATTAATTGAGCATCAGTGGATCTAGCAATAAGTATCCACTAAGCCTTGAAAGTTTTTCAAGTACTAACCACTCAGGGTACATCATAGGGATTCAAACCCACGTGTGAGATGCAGAAACATAAATGATAATAGATGCCTGCGTTGGTAACAGAGGGCAGTGTATTACCTCAACCCTTTGACCCAGTGGCCCTCCTCTTCAAGGATGAGGGAGGTTTAGCCAAGCATCCCTTGAGTTGTCATCCTCAAAGGGTGTTTGGCAGGTGAGAAAATACGAGAAAGGGAGAGAAAGTGAAAGAAAGTTGCAGAGGTGAGAAAACTTAAAGCTTTGGAGCCAATTTTTATTGATAAACTAAAATTGTTGTTACATGAGCTGGACTGAGCTTATATAGTGCTCAAAGTCAAGGAAATTACACAAAAGTATGAAAGAACAAAAATTACATTAGGCATTTGGTGCAAAGCCACAAAAGTGGTCGAAAAAAGGTGGTAATCCTGATAGAAAATAGGAGTGAGGTATAAAATTGCGACACCATGAAGTTATCATACAAAAATTTTCTACAATGCTCCTCTCCCTCTGTATTTGGCTCTGAACATCTACTTTGTTCTACCATGCGAAACCGAGGCTCGGCTCGAGTTCTTCGCATTTGAATTGGCTTGAAGATAGTGGCACAATTGGCTTGCAAAACTACCAAAATATCCACAAAATATGATTAGTAGCATAGTTGGGACCTTAGTGTATCAATTAGGTTATTTAAGTTGATTAGTACACAAAAAGTGCTCAAAACCTGCAATAAACAAGCCTCAAAACAGTACTATTTGGGTACTAATCAGTAAGTAAACAAATATACTTTCATTCATCTTATCATTTTACCTTTTTTTTTGTCTTATACAATACAATTTTCATAATGATCTTACTTTTGATTATTTGTGTTTTATGCAGTGGTGATTGTTGAATGTTCTTACTAAAATACGCAGAATATTTGATGTATGATCATCCATTCAGCTCACTAACTAGTGCCTGCATGGATTGGTTTCGAGAGAAAATGGCAACCGAATTGTTCTATTTCAAGGACTTGCCTATGTAATGGGATTGAATTTGACTATGTTATGGTTTTATGTGTTGTGGAGGTTGATTGTTAATTTGGATGAATTTGATGTGATGCTCAAAGTTTGTAATATTTTGTATTGTTGTTTGTTATGTTTAAAGCATATTTTGAACCGAATTGAACATTTTGATTCTAATAGTATACATCTTCTAATTAACACTTTATATCTTTGTTGACAATTTGCATAACAATAGGATATGAAACTTAACAAAAAAAAAAATGTAACATCTTTATAATTGAAAATCAATCATAAGTTATCTCAGTTCATACAACTCCAATACAGGTTCAGGTGAAAATTGGAATAAGCAACTTAACCCTAATTATGTCTAGGTGAAAATTATGCCAGTTAACTTAACCTTAGTTAAGTTCTTTGTTAATAAAACTCAACTATAGTTAAGTTCAGGTAAAAATTGTGGCGGGAAGCATACTAATAACTCTATATTAAGTTCTTTGTTAATGCAACTCAACCATAGTTACGTCCTGGTGAAAATTGTGACAGTCAACTTAACCCTAGTTAAGTTATTAGTTAATAAAACTCAACCATAGTTAAGTTCAAGTAAAAATTGAGACTGAGAACTTAACTCATACTAAGTTCTTTGTTGATGCAACTCAACCATAGTTACGTCTAGGTGAAAATTGTAACTGTCAACTTAACCCTAGTTAAATTCTTTGTTAATAAAACTCAACCATAGTTAAGTTCAGGTAAAAATTAAGACTGAGAACTTAACTCATATTAAGTTATGTGTTGATGCAACTCAACCATAGTTACGTCCAGGTGAAAATTGTGACAATCAACTTAACCCTAGTTAAGTTCTTTGTTAATAAAACTCAACCATAGTTAAGTTCTTACTAAAATTGAGATTGAGAACTTAACTCATATTAAGTTCTATGTTAATGCAACTCAACTATAGTTACGTTCAAGTGAAAAGTGTGATAGGCAAATTAACCCTAGTTGAGTTCTTTGTTATTTAAACTTAACCATAGTTAAGTTCAAGTGAAATTTGTGACTGTGAACTCAACGATAGTTAAGTTCTTTTTTAATGAGACTCAACGATAGTTAAGTTCATGTTAAACTAAACGTTAAATTAAACTTTCAATCCATAATTCAAGAAGGCTGTAAGCATATACAAAAAAGTAGGCGATAAATTCCTTCGTGACCTTAAGCAAAGGTGTAAATATGATAAATCATCCCACAAAAAACAATCTGCAAATGATAACAACTGATAAGTATGTGTGATAAAGTGGTTGTAGGGAGAATCCTTAGATGTTGATAATACTCTCAGCAGTATTTCATCCCTAAGTGTAATTGGGTTGTTGTTTTATGTTTTCTATTATGCCCATAATCATACTCACTACCCTGTGACATCGTAATGCGCTTACCCTCTCCTGAACGAATTCTTTCTTTCTTGGTTTTCTCTTATGATATAACTTTTAGGTGGTAACAAACTCTGGCCGATATCTTCTGAATTACCACTCTTTGTTATTTCCTATTGGGATATATAGAATTTGAGTATGAAGATATAAAGTGAGTTCATATATAGTATTGAGAGCACATCGTATGTACGATATGTTTCCATATCTACACATGCAACAATAGCATATTACTTGCGAAGTATAATTAGAAACGGACATCCACCATGTGCATGAAGGATCTGAATTAAATGATATCTAACATCTGACATATTTGACATTAAACTCCCAAGAGTTGATAGGATTAACCTCATAAGCTGATGATTTATTAAACCTTAGGCGAAGCTCCATGTTAGCCCATGTGATCAGCTCATTTTTCATTAACAATGCTTGTTGTTAGCGATTTGAAAACCATCTTTGAAATAGTTTCTCAACTTTTCAACCTTCACTTTCTATTTGGAAGATCTCTTGCATCTTCAATACAGCATTCATGCACTCAACAATCCACCTTAGTCATGATATTATATCTTTTCCATTACTACGTGAGCAAATACCGCTCGACTCCTACATCGGCTAAATATTTGGTACGCTCTTAGAAATCATGTAGTGAACTCAAATATAATAGGCCTTCTAACGTTCGATTATAATGGGCAGCATCATGAAACAACTTATGTACAGCAACATTCTTGAACTTTGTTTTCAAATTTTGCCCTAAATGGTAAGTCTGAAACACCGGCTTGCATGCGAAACAACTTCGTATTGCTTTTCAATGCTGCCATGGCCGATCTGAAACCACCAGTAATTCATCTACATGTCGATCCACTTCATATAATTTTGTAGAAACCACTCCCGAAGCTTCATTCTAAATCACCAATTCCAAAATCCAATGGGTAGATTTGATTATTTATCATCTTTACTCAGCACCTTGAGCAAAGTACCTAAATGTTTTTACGACGAGATGTTCCATCAACTCTGATTACTAGCCTTATGGATATGAACCCGGAAATACAGAAGCACGAAAGCCATAAATAGATACTTGAATTGATTGTCAACATCGAGTAATAATATCGATTATTATCGAAGATTCTTTTGCTTTCACAACATATATGATAACATGGTAAGGCACCGTAAGACTCTTCCTAGTGATCCCATAATGGGTTGAGGCGAATTCTCGCTCTCCGTAGCTATCATAACTAATCTGAACACCGTACTTGTTGAATATACGCTGTATGTCTATGGAGTGGTATTGGCGACCAACTTGATAAGTTCATCTCATGCTTTGCGACTAATAACCTCATTTGCATGCTTGATTATCCACGAGACATCATATCAGCACAACGAGTGTGTGTAGGATAGTATTGATTAAGCAAACAAATTTGAACTTCCCTAACTTGATTACCACGACATCACCATTTGCATTCGTTGTCAACACATTGAAGCACCAATAACTTTGTAGTAGATTTGATCGTTTTAAATTCAAACTTATTTTTCAAGGTAATCATGTACAATTTCTTAAGCAACTCTTTCTTACTAGAATAGATTTGCTTCTCTTCAATATGATCATCATTAGCGCCATAACCACTACCACCTGCCAGATTCATGTTTTGGTCATCATTGTTTACCTCCTCAATCATGGTTGGAATACCATTCATTAGATCATCTTCTATATCCATGATCTTTATGAATTTCCTTTGTTTAATTTGCTTTGTTACTTGAATCCTTATTTTCAATTCCCACGGACAGTAAAAACTGGGTTAATATCGATCGCAGTAGTATTAGCCCTTATACCCATTCATGTTGATTTAACAACATTATATCTCTCAGTGACCATAATTGAATTCTATAATGCTTTCATCCTGACAACATTCAAAAGACTCCATTGATCTATCATTTAAATGACCACTTCCATGCACAAACAACGACTACTCACGTTGTGTTCGGATCTTGTATCCGTGGTATTGCATAATGGACTTGATGACTTGTTGTAAGTGCATTTAAACAAATGAAAATTTAACATCTTCATCATCTCTATTTGCTTATTGTGATGTTGGTATCTTACCATTGAATGCGTACTTCATTGAAATTGAACTCTCCATCAAATCTAGTTGAAGAATGTGTTACACAACTCTCAATAATTCATGATATGATATATTCTTCTTCACCATAATTCCTTTACCTTCATTTCCTTTAAAGTGGTATGTGTTCACATCTTTTACCCACTTCCCTTTATATAAAAAACATTATTCCTACTTCATCACAAACTGCAAAAATAAAGATTCGAAATTACCATGTCAAGAATGAAATAACATAGGATATACTTTTATCAAATTTGAGCTCTACATTATGTAATGAATCTTAGAATAAGTATTTATATTTTTATTAACATAACTCAATACATAATAATATTTGGACAACTCAATCTCGTTTTAAGTACTATAATTATATCAAAACAGAGTTTTATGTTGAAATAGCAACACATAAACTCAACTTACATTAAGTTAAACTTAACATATAGTAAAGTTAACTATACAATTAAGTGATACAACACTCCCCCTAGATAAAAAATCCAAAGCAACAATATATAACTACAATGGGCATAATCGTATCAACAATACTCAAATCATAATAATTTTCCATGCATGAGATTTATTGCTTACCATCATTTGACCTTGCCATATGATAAAGCTTCTCAATTTCTTTTGGAGAAACTTTTCACTTTTGCACCTTTCTAAACTTTTTCATAAGCTAGCATTAAAGAGTCGCTATTTTTTTCCCTATAGTGGGTGAGGTTTGGATTTCATATTATAGAAACACAAAAAAATAAAATAATTAAAAAAAAAAAACATGATGTTGGTTGCTGATATCTTTCATCAACTTTTCATCTTTTCATAGCCAACAATGAAGAGTGGATGAAACAAATGTAAGAACTTAAGTTTTCTCTTTATAAGGACATAAAAAGGAACTCGTAGCCAATAATGAAAAAGTGGATGAAACAAATGTGAGAACTTAGGTTTTCTCTTTATGGGGAAATAAAGATGAGCAAGAAAAAATCATTTCTTTTTCTTTGCAGAGAAACAAAGAAAAACAGAGAATGAGTGAAAAGAGTATGTTCTCCAAATGAATGAGGTGTGATATGTTTGGAGGAAATAAAAAAAAATAGCATATTTATTTCAAATCAGGAGAATGTTTTTGTTTTGAGTGATGGGTTATATTTACTGAAATCTCTAAGGTGTTTGACATTACGGCAAATAACCATAAATTAAATACATAGTACCTCTTTGAAGAATAGGTTCAAAATTTATTTGTTCTATTTGAAGTTTCAAATACAAGTGCTATTTTAAAAAGTTAATTAAAAATTGCTTTTGGAAACCGTATTAGAAGTACCGTAAAATGGAAGGAAATAAGGACTAAATTTATCTTGTAAAGCTAAGTATTGAGATTGCCCCGGGCTGTGGTACATATATACTTTTGAGATTTGCATAGAGCATACAGACCGCCGATGATGATGTTCAGGGGGAAGCTCTGAGGTGGCGACGGCCGAAAACTGAAATCAATTGTTGCAGAACTCCCCTCATTCGAGACACCGTTTTCAAACTCAATTTTTCTGCAAATCTGAGCGCATCATTGTCGTTCTCAGTTATTCCGGAGTGGATCATTATAGTAGAGCAGGGTCACAGCTGAGTCACTGAGAAGAGTTCATTATCCATACATACATATATATATATATATATATATATATATATATATATATATATATAGTTGTCATAAGTGAACCCCAAATCATCCTCCATGGAAGTTGAGGCTTCTCCATGTTTAGAAGGTCAACAGTATCTTGATATATTTTCTTTTTTTAAGTGCTGTTATCTCATTGAGTAGTTCTTTTAACGATTTTTTAGAAGTTATAATCTTCTTGGAATATTTTTCGTGATTTTTTTCTCTGGCCTAAAAAAAAGGGATTATTTTTCATATAAATACTCAAATATTTGTGTTTCGTCATTTCCACCATTTGATCATACATTTATTCACATAGGTTATGTTTGGTTTTTGAAAATTTTGAAGGAAATTCAAGAAATAATAAATAGAGAAAAAAAATAGAAGGAAAGAAAAGGCAAAGAAAATAAAATAACGTTAAGAACTTTTGTTTGGTTTTATTTTTAGCTAATTCTTGAGATTAGTTTTTAAACTTAAAAAAACCAAATACGAGATATATTCTTGTTAATATGATTTAAGTATTTTAATTTTTAAGTAATAAAAAAATAGAGAACGAATTAAGCATGTTTTTCTTGTTCCTCTTTAAAAAAATTAAAAACGATAATGACAATGTAAAAGTGATAAATTATTTTATTTATCCCTTCGAACTTATTGTATTTATTTTAACTAAACTAAAATTGTATAAATTTCTAACTAGTTTTAATTATACTTTATTTTCTTTGACCATTTACATAGATTAATAATTAAAGCGTGTCAATAATAATAATAATAATTAAACGTGAGAATCCTTTGTTTCCAACATGCGTTACATGCCGTGATGAAATGAATATTTTGGCATATGGAGCTAAAAAAGCTCATGATTTCACTGAATAGATATAGGCAAACAAAGGGGAAAGCGTCATAGTACTTAAAAATAATTCAAAATAGAATTAATCTTATAAAATAATTCGAGTCTCACACTCCTCCAAGAATTATGAGTCATATAATACTTATATCACCAAAAACCAGTAGTTGAATTGTAAAAGATGGTACCTTCTACTAAGTAGGACATAGAATCTGGATCATTTATGTATAGTTGTTTGAAGTTTGAATTTTATAAACTTGACTTTCAATTTTATAGTTTTTGTCATGCTGGTGTATCAAAACACACCTCTTTCTCAAACATATCCTTGTACCAAAGGGTTAGGGACATCGGATCAAATATCATTGGTAATGGTTCACTTTTTATAATATAAATATTATCTAAAAAACTCTCATGACTTTAAGTTATATCAATATAGTTAAATGAGTCCCTGCATATTTTATGAACTTTTCTTGCATCCTATATGAAATATCACAAATTAACTTAACACGATTTCTCAAATCTCAATTTCAGTGATCCAACTTGGGGAAATTTTTCCTCATTTGTTAATACATTTCATTAAGTTTGCCTTTATTTCGGCCCATAATTTGCCAACTGCCAACGAACTCCATCGAAAATCCAAGGCCACAGGTCAATTCTTATCCAATTGTTGTCCACCGATGCATTGATATAGGCTGGAAAATATGATTAGTTTGAATGGAGTCAACAATGTGCTAACGGCAATGATTACCTAATTTTCACCTCATCTGATCCTTGAATTGTTAAGGTTGGTTAAACCTATTCTCCATCGTACGATCCACAAGTCAATGACAGGTGCAACGTCTATATAGGAGATAAATATGTCTGGGTTATATCTGGTGAGACATAAGGCAGAAACTGAAGTATTACATTGGAAAGGTGGGTTTGAGCATAATAAATTAGTTGTTGAGTATAATAAATTAGTTATTTTTTAGCATAAATTAAAATGGGTCTATCAAATTCTTAGTAGTTGGTCAGCGTAGGAATGTATTACTCATCAGTAGGAGGTGAAGATCGTATATTGAATTATTAGCTTAATTAAGGGAATGAATTAGAAATTATCTTGGCTTGTCGTCGACGAAAATGGTAATAAAGAGAACTTTAAAACTGTGTGAGATTGTATCACTTGTCGGATGGAAATAAAACTTAAAGTATATCTGCTTTCTGTATAGTGGGGTTTAGGCGCAAGGCATCGAGTTCTGTGGAAGAGGAGGACTTAAGCGCGTGCTTAGTTCTCCGCTACGCCTGCCGCTTGCGCCTCGCGTGGCTTTGATCGGGCTCAAGTGTGATTTAGACAAGCCCTATCTTTTTGGACAACTGTGTATATATTTTCAAACCTAAAACGCTGTCGTTTTGCGACGACCATAGGTTACCATTGGACTCCAAATGCTATCGTTTTGGAAGCCTTGTTTGATACGGATGAGCGTCTTCTCCTATAATTCCTGGCCAGCCTTCCGCTATCATGAGGTATACGACCAAGCTTCATTACACGTACCAAACGATCGTAGGTAAGTTCTATCGATGGGACACGCGTGGCGTTTAGGAATAGAAAAAGTTTCATTCCGTAATAAATGCCCCGTTTAAGAAGCGAAGGATTACGCACAAGTTTACGGTTCGGCTTGACCCGACCATTTGAACGCTTTCAGCTTTGTGTTGGGAGGTCATTTTATCTGGGAGATGTATTGCGAGACTGAAACGGCACATTTGCGAGAGCGATAAATTATCTTAAGGAAATTGTGTCCGGCAGACTTGATCGATTCGATTTACGCAGAAAGCGAGGGTTCCATTTTATTGCATTCTGATTACGTTCATCGTTTTTTGTTACGTTCTTTTAGGTCATCGCGATATAGCGAAATAACAAGTATGAAAGAAAGGAAAATACATCATAAAGAACATACATCTTTCATGTAGGGATACTATCTTATCGGTTAAAGTAATATCCATATTTAGTTAAGGTGATATCTTAGGGTTTTTTTGTTCCTGTTTTTTAAAATTGTTATTAAGGTGATATCTTAGGGTTTTTTTATTCTTGTTTTTTAAAATTGTTATTGAGAGCATTTTTTAAAATATAAAGAACACCACTTTGGATTTCTTTTCTTTGAACTTAGTATTTTTTATGTTCTATCTGTTTAATAAAAAAATAGAATAACATATCTTGTTTTGCTATTTTTTGAGACGGGGAAACGAGTTTTTAAAATATGAATCGAATGAAATGTATATTAAGCGCGTATATTTCTGATGCTTACGTATATTCTTTGCATTTATTTTGAGATTGATAGCTTGATTCATACTTTTCCCATCTATATTCATTCTCTTCCCTAAAATATTGTTTTTTCAAAACAAAATGTTCATATACCAAATTATATTTATGATTCATCCCTGCAATGTGAGTTATTACCGTGAAGGCGCATAAATTTGAATAGATCAATAAAACTTATTGACCTATTGTGGAAAAGTAAGAAGAATGGAAAATGGAAATAAAGGCTAGGGAAAAGTACGAAGAATGGAAAATGGAAATAAAAAAAAAAGTATGAGAAATGGAAAACGTATGATTCAAAACAAGGAAAAATATTAGCTTTAGAGTACAACTATTACTTTAACTAACTCAATCATTATAAAAGAACATAATCATGTATTTAACATTAGCGTATATTAACTGCGCTGTTCAGGAATCGGTTACTAGATTCATACTTTCTATGTATGTTTTTTTCTTTCAAAACAAAATGTTCATCTACCAAATTATGTATATATATTTAAGTTCATCACTACAAGTCTGCAATGTGAGTCATTTGCGTGACGGCGCATAAATTAGAATAGATCAACGAAACTTCATCAAAAATTTGTCATACAGTTTAATCTTGTTCTCCAACTGATCATTTAAAAAAAAAAAAAAAAAGTCATGGGCAGCCTTTTATGGTTGAATGCATGTTGTTGTGCAGCTGATTACGCGTCGAACTATTCAGGACCCACAAAACGATCTCCAATTTGCACATTGACTAAGACTTGCTTTTTGGTGTGATTCACAGTTACGTTACAAGAGATTTGCATTTTTGTGTTGTTCTTTCTCATGAATTTGCAGGAGGATGTTGGTTATAAGGATTTTTAAGTCTCGGAGAAGCTGCTTATTTTTATTGTCAATCCTCTTCGTCTTAGTGATTTTTATCAGTTCTTAGTGGTATGCGGCACAGCAGCTCAGTATATTCCCAATACCTTTATTGAGTTCCTCCTAATACATAGCCTTTGATTAATTATAAAAAATATCAGTCCGATGACTTGATCTAAGAGTGATTATATATTTTTCTGGGTATTCGAATTTCGAAACATATGTAGCTACGATATGTTATGGGTATGATGCGTCGGAGTTTCCGTCGAGCAACCTGTTCGCCGCGGCCGGCGACGGGATATGGGACAATGGGGCTTCTTGCGGGAGACAGTATTTGGTGAAATTTTTATCAGTGCGACGCGGCCTGGCACGTGCGTTCCCGACCAGATTATTCAGATCAGATTGTGGATTATGCTCTGCAGCACCTTCCCGGCGCCCTCCGCGGCAGCACTACCATCGTTCTGTGGAGACAGCTTTGGGTCATCGCCGATTCAAGCGCCGCCGCCATCAACATTGAGTTTCAACAGTAAGTCTCTACCTCTGATTTCATTATCCGTTATAATAAACATAACTAGAAGTAAAGATAAAGATAATATGAATCTTAGAATATGAATTGAAAACCTGAGATAAAGTAAAGATGTGCAATGATTGGTTCTATAGATGATGTACATATCCCGTGGATGAAAGAGAATATTTTAAATTATTAACTGGTAAAAAAATAAATAAAATCGTAAAACGCCCCGTAGCCTCGCCAAAACTCGCCGTAATCAGCTCGAGCCGCATATGTCTGTGTCTGACTAAATAGTCTTTCTGTGAGAACTATCGATTACCATGCTTAACCTGTGTGTGATATTTATAGAGATATTTAAAATTTACTACTTGTTATAAGAAGAACTGTGTGATAATATAGCTATTAGGAATTATCATATAAAATATTAACTACAAAATGAATTAATACTAAATATGAATTTTAGGCGTATTAACATCATCAATAAAACAATATTTTAAAAATCGGATAGTTGTTTGAACTGGAAAAGTTATCGATTAAATGGTTTAGGAATGACGGAGTTATTGGCCAATGATTAATTAGATTAAATCGGATGAAAGGTCGCCGTCGATTCGGTCAGATTTTGAAACACATAAAAAAGATCAAATTCCTAACAATTACTTTTGGTCTCCGATAAACACCCGTTCAAGTCAACTAGGCCGGGTCATTGTAGAATTTCGCTAGATAGTGACCTGCTCAGTTCTTTTAGGATGATAAGAGGATTTTGCTCGATAAATACTTATTATATTTTGAGCAAATAGTGATAAATCATAAAAGAAAAACAAAGAAAAATGCAGAACCTAGTTTCCCTTTGTCCTTCCACATATCTTTTATTGTAGGGTTTATTGTGATCAAGAAGAACCATTAAATTCCTACTGATTAAGTTTTGAATATAGCAAATAATGATAAATCGTAGAAGCAAAACGATAAGAATGTAGGAACCTAGTTTCCCTTTGTCCTCCACATATCTTTTTTTTTTTCGAGGTTTACTGTGATCAAGACAATAGCTATTAGAATCCGTCTTGAATAGTCCTTTCCTTTATGATAATAAAAATTGTCTTAGGCAATAAAAGGCCGGTCAAGAATCCAATTGATCGATGGCAAGATTTTCAGTGTTCAATTTTATTATGATTTTGAAAGCATGATTTATATGGTTTAATGATATATGCGTGAAGAACAAGTTTTACTATTCTGTGGGATACATATAATAAAGTATGTATAATAATCCTAAGTATGACAAAATTATAAATATAAGCTCCTTTCTTGCTCCATTCCAATATTTGTTGAATCCTTTTACTCTTAATGCCATATATTATAGAATTATTGTTTTGAAATTCATTTAAAATCGTTGAAGAATTTATTTGATTCTTAAGGAATTTGTCGAGTGGTCCTAAAACACTCATGATTATTATAAAAATAAATCTTAACAAATGCT